>CM049432.1:85142552-85587190 GCA_026929855.1 Poa annua
GATGCCAGTAGAGTCGTGTACCGGGGGTCACGAGACATCGAAATCCACCCGGGACCAAAAAATGTGGACTATATCCCACGAAATCGGCCATAATTACCCGAAATCACGAGTTTTGACGATGCCACCAGAGTGATGTCCCGGGGTTCACAGGGCATCAAAATCCTCGCGGGACCCAAAAATCGTGGACTTAGTCCATGAAAACGGCCAGAAATGCCAGAAATCACGAGTTTTGACGTTGCCAGTAGAGTTTTATACTGGGGTCACGGGGCATCGAAATCCTCACGGTACCCAAACACCGTAGACTATGGCCCACATAAACGACCAGAAATGCCCGCAATCACGAGTTTTGACGATGCTGCTAGAGTCCTGTACCGGGGATCAAGGGGCATCGAAATCCACCCGGGACCCAAAAACCGTGGACTATAGCCCACGAAAACGACCAGAAATGCCCGAAATCGCAAGTTTTGACGATGCCGCTAGTCGTGTACCGGGGATCAAGGGCATCGAAATCCTCACGGGACCCAAAAACTGTGGACTATAGCCCACTAAAACGGCCAGAAATGCCCGAAATCACGAGTTTTGACGATGCCGCTAGATTCGTGTACTGGGGTAATGGGGCATCGAAATCCTCCCAGGGCCCAAAAATGGTGGACTATAGCCCAATTAAACGGCCACAAATGCCCGAAATCACGAGTTTTGACGATGCCAGTAGAGTCGTGTACCGGGGCTCACAAGGCATCGAAATCCACCCGGGACCAAAAACTGTGGAATATAGCCCACGAAATCGGCCAGAATTGCCCGAAATCACGAGTTTTGATGATGCCACTAGAGTGATGTCCCGGGGTTCACAGAGCATCGAAATCCTCCTGGGACCCAAAAACTGTGGACTTAGTCCACGAAAACGGCCAGAAATGCCAGAAATCACGAGTTTTGACGATGCCAGCACAGTTGTGTACCGAGGGTCACGGGGCATCGAAATCCTCACGGGACCCAAAAACCCTGGACTATAGCCCACAGAAACGACCAGAAATGCCCGAAATCACGAGTTTTGACGATGCCGCTAGAGTCGTGTACCGGGGATCAAGGGGCATCGAAATCCCCCGGAGCCCAAAAACCGTGGACTATAACCCACGAAAAGGGCCAGAAATGCCCGAAAACACGAGTTTTGACAATGCGCTAGATTCATGTACTGGGGGTCACGGGGCATCGAAATCCTCCCAGGATCCAAAAACTGTGGACTATAGCCCACGTAAACGGCCAGAAATGCCCGAAATCACGAGTTTTGACAATGCCAATAGAGTCGTGTACCGGGGGGTCACGGGGCATCGAAATCCTCCCGGCACCAAAAAGTGTGGACTATAGCCCACGAAAACGGCCAGAAATACCCGAAATCACGAGTTTTGACGATGCCAGTAGAGGTCGTGTACCTGGGGTCATGGGGCGTCGAAATCATCCCAGGACCAAAAACTATGGAGTATAGCCCACGAAAACGGCCAGAAATGCCCAAAATCATGAGTTTTGATGATGCTACTAGACTGATGTCCCGGGGGACACAGGGCATCGAAATCCTCCCGAGACACGAAAACAGTGGACTATAGCCCACGAAAATGGCCAGACATGCCCGAAATCACGAGATTTGACGATGCCACTAGAGTCGTGTAACGGGGGTCACGGGGCATCGAAATACTCCCGGGACCCAAAAACCGTGGACCATATGCCCAAAATCACGAGTTTTGACGATGCTAGTAGAGTCGTGTACCGGGGGTCACGGGGCATCAAAATCCTCTCGGAACCCAAAAACCGTGGACTATAGCCCACGAAAACGGCCAGAAATGCCCGAAATCACGAGTTTTGACGATGCCAGTAGAGTCGTGTGCCGAGGGTAACGAGGCATCGAAATCGACCCGGGACCAAAAACTGTGGACTATAGCCCACGAAAACGACAAGAAATTTCAGAAATCACGAGTTTTGACGATGCCGCTAGAGTCGTGTACCGGGGATCATGGGCATCGAAATCCTCACGGGACCCACAAACCGTGGACTATAGCCCACAGAAACGGCCAGAAATGCCCGAAATCACGAGTTTTGACGATGCTAGTAGAGTCGTGTACCGGTGGTCACGGGGTATCGAAATCCGCACGGGACCAAAAAACCGTGGACTATAGCCCACAGAAACGACCAGAAATGCCCGCAATCACGAGTTTTGACGATGTTGCTAGAGTCGTGTACCGGGGATCAAGGGGCATCGAAATCCTCCCGGGACCCAAAAACCGTGGACTATAGCCCACGAAAACGACCTAGAAATGCCCGAAATCACAAGTTTTGACGATGCCACTAGAGTCGTGTACCGGGGATCATGGGCATCGAAATCCTCACGGGACCCAAAAACCGTGGACTATAGCCCACGAAAACGGCCAGAAATGCCTGAAATCACGATTTTTGACGATGCCGCTAGATTCGTGTACTGGGGGTCCCGGGGCATCGAAATCCTCCCATAACACAAAACTTGTGGACTATAGCCCACTTAAACGGCCTGAAATGCCCGAAATCACGAGTTTGACGATGCCAGTAGAGTCGTCTACCGGGGCTCACGAGGCATCGAAATCCACCCGGGACCAAAAACGGCCAGAAATGCCAGAAAAACCCGAAATCACGAGTTTTGACGATGCTAGTAGAGTCGTGTACCAGGGGTCACTGGGCATTGAAATCCTTCCGGGACCAAAAACTGTGGACTATAGCCCACGAAAACGACAAGAAATGCCCGAAATCACGAGTTTTGATGATGCCACTAGAGTGATGTCCCGAGGGTCACAAGGCATCGAAATCCTCTTGAGAACCAAAAACAGTGGACTATAGCCCTCGAAAACGGCCAGAAATGCCCGAAATCCCGAGTATTGACGATGCTAATAGAGTCATGTACCGGGGATCACGGGGCATCGAAATCCTCCCGGGACCAAAAAGTGTGGACTTTAGACCATGAAAATGGCCAGAAATACCCGAAATCACGAGTTTTGACGATGCCAGTTGAGTTGTGTACCATGGGTCACGGGGCATCGAAATCCTCCCGGGGCCAAAAACTGTGGACTATAGCCCACGAAAACGGCCAGAAATGCCCGAAATCACGAGTTTTGATGATGCAACTAGAGTGATGTCCTGGGGGTCACAGGGCATCGAAATCCTCCCGGGATCCACAAACAGTGGACTATAGCCCACGAAAACGGCCAGAAATGCCTGAAATCACTAGTTTTACGATGTCGCTAGAGTCGTGTACCGGGGGTCAAGGGGCCTCGAAATCCTCCTATGACCCAAAAACCGTGGAATATAACCCTCGAAAACGGCCAGAAATGCCCGAAATCACGAGTTTGACGACGCCAGTAGAGTCGTGTACCGGGGGTCACGGGGCATCGAAATCCTTCCGGGGCCCAAAACTAAGGACTATAGCCCACGGAAACAGCCAGAAATGCCCGAAATCACGAGTTTTGACGATGCCGCTATAGTCGTGTAACGGGGGTCACGGGGCATCGAAATTCTCCCGGGACCCAAAAACCGTGGACTATGGCCGACGAAAAAAGCCATAAATGTCCGAAATCACGAGTTTTGACGATGCCGCTAGAGTCGTGTACCGGGGGTCACGGGGGCATCAAAATCCTCCTGGGACCCAAAAACCGTGGACTATAGCCCACGAAAACAGCCAGAAATGCCCGAAATCACGAGTTTTGACGATGCTAGTAGAGTCGTGTAACGGGCGACACGGGGCATCGAAATCCTCCCGAGACCCAAAAACCGTTGTACTATAGCCAACGGAAACGGCCAGAAATGCCCGAAATCACGAGTTTTGACGATGCCGCTAGAGTCGTGTACCGGGAGTCACGGGGCATCAAAATCCTCCTGGGACCCAAAAACCGTGGACTATAGCCCATGAAAACGGCCAGAAATGCCAGAAATCACGAGTTTTGACGATGCTTAAAGAGTCGTGTACCTGGGGTCACGGGGCATCAAAATCCTCTCGGAACCCAAAAACCGTGGACTATAGCCCACGAAAACGGCTAGAAATGCACGAAATCACGAGTTTTGACGTCGTCGCTAGGTCGTGTAACGGGGGTCGCGGGGCATCGAAGTCCTCCCGGGACCCAAAAACTGTGGACTATAGCCCACGAAAACGGCCAGAAATGCCAGAAATCACGAGTTTTGACGATGCTTAAAGAGTCGTGTACCTGGGGTCACGGGGCATCAAAATCCTCTCGGAACCCAAAAACCGTGGACTATAGCCCACGAAAACGGCCAGAAATGCCCGAAATCACGAGTTTTGACGATGCCAGTAGAGTCGTGTGCCGAGGGTCACGAGGCATCGAAATCGACCCGGGACCAAAAACTGTGGACTATAGCCCACGAAAACGACAAGAAATTTCAGAAATCACGAGTTTTGACGATGCCGCTAGAGTCGTGTACCGGGGATCATGGGCATCGAAATCCTCACGGGACCCACAAACCGTGGACTATAGCCCACAGAAACGGCCAGAAATGCCCGAAATCACGAGTTTTGACGATGCTAGTAGAGTCGTGTACCGGTGGTCACGGGGTATCGAAATCCGCACGGGACCAAAAAACCGTGGACTATAGCCCACAGAAACGACCAGAAATGCCCGCAATCACGAGTTTTGACGATGTTGCTAGAGTCGTGTACCGGGGATCAAGGGGCATCGAAATCCTCCCGGGACCCAAAAACCGTGGACTATAGCCCACGAAAACGACCTAGAAATGCCCGAAATCACAAGTTTTGACGATGCCACTAGAGTCGTGTACCGGGGATCATGGGCATCGAAATCCTCACGGGACCCAAAAACCGTGGACTATAGCCCACGAAAACGGCCAGAAATGCCTGAAATCACGATTTTTGACGATGCCGCTAGATTCGTGTACTGGGGGTCCCGGGGCATCGAAATCCTCCCATAACACAAAACTTGTGGACTATAGCCCACTTAAACGGCCTGAAATGCCCGAAATCACGAGTTTGACGATGCCAGTAGAGTCGTCTACCGGGGCTCACGAGGCATCGAAATCCACCCGGGACCAAAAACGGCCAGAAATGCCAGAAAAACCCGAAATCACGAGTTTTGACGATGCTAGTAGAGTCGTGTACCAGGGGTCACTGGGCATTGAAATCCTTCCGGGACCAAAAACTGTGGACTATAGCCCACGAAAACGACAAGAAATGCCCGAAATCACGAGTTTTGATGATGCCACTAGAGTGATGTCCCGAGGGTCACAAGGCATCG
The DNA here is from genome assembly GCA_026929855.1 of Poa annua. NCBI lineage: Eukaryota > Viridiplantae > Streptophyta > Magnoliopsida > Poales > Poaceae > Poa > Poa annua. The sequence goes on from CM049432.1 coordinate 85,147,829, forward strand.
AAATCCTCTTGAGAACCAAAAACAGTGGACTATAGCCCTCGAAAACGGCCAGAAATGCCCGAAATCCCGAGTATTGACGATGCTAATAGAGTCATGTACCGGGGATCACGGGGCATCGAAATCCTCCCGGGACCAAAAGTGTGGACTTTAGACCATGAAAATGGCCAGAAATACCCGAAATCACGAGTTTTGACGATGCCAGTTGAGTTGTGTACCATGGGTCACGGGGCATCGAAATCCTCCCGGGGCCAAAAACTGTGGACTATAGCCCACGAAAACGGCCAGAAATGCCCGAAATCACGAGTTTTGACGATGCCGCTATAGTCGTGTAACGGGGGTCACGGGGCATCGAAATTCTCCCGGGACCCAAAAACCGTGGACTATGGCCGACGAAAAAAGCCATAAATGTCCGAAATCACGAGTTTTGACGATTGCCGCTAGAGTCGTGTACCGGGGGTCACGGGGCATCAAAATCCTCCTGGGACCCAAAAACCGTGGACTATAGCCCACGAAAACAGCCAGAAATGCCCGAAATCACGAGTTTTGACGATGCTAGTAGAGTCGTGTAACGGGCGACACGGGGCATCGAAATCCTCCCGAGACCCAAAAACCGTGTACTATAGCCAACGGAAACGGCCAGAAATGCCCGAAATCACGAGTTTTGACGATGCCGCTAGAGTCGTGTACCGGGAGTCACGGGGCATCAAAATCCTCCTGGGACCCAAAAACCGTGGACTATAGCCCATGAAAACGGCCAGAAATGCCAGAAATCACGAGTTTTGACGATGCTTAAAGAGTCGTGTACCTGGGGTCACGGGGCATCAAAATCCTCTCGGAACCCAAAAACCGTGGACTATAGCCCACGAAAACGGCTAGAAATGCACGAAATCACGAGTTTTGACGTCGTCGCTAGGTCGTGTAACGGGGGTCGCGGGGCATCGAAGTCCTCCCGGGACCCAAAAACTGTGGACTATAGCCCACGAAAACGGCCAGAAATGCCAGAAATCACGAGTTTTGACGATGCTTAAAGAGTCGTGTACCTGGGGTCACGGGGCATCAAAATCCTCTCGGAACCCAAAAACCGTGGACTATAGCCCACGAAAACGGCCAGAAATGCCCGAAATCACGAGTTTTGACGATGCCAGTAGAGTCGTGTGCCGAGGGTCACGAGGCATCGAAATCGACCCGGGACCAAAAACTGTGGACTATAGCCCACGAAAACGACAAGAAATTTCAGAAATCACGAGTTTTGACGATGCCGCTAGAGTCGTGTACCGGGGATCATGGGCATCGAAATCCTCACGGGACCCACAAACCGTGGACTATAGCCCACAGAAACGGCCAGAAATGCCCGAAATCACGAGTTTTGACGATGCTAGTAGAGTCGTGTACCGGTGGTCACGGGGTATCGAAATCCGCACGGGACCAAAAAACCGTGGACTATAGCCCACAGAAACGACCAGAAATGCCCGCAATCACGAGTTTTGACGATGCCGCTATAGTCGTGTAACGGGGGTCACGGGGCATCGAAATTCTCCCGGGACCCAAAAACCGTGGACTATGGCCGACGAAAAAAGCCATAAATGTCCGAAATCACGAGTTTTGACGATGCCGCTAGAGTCGTGTACCGGGGGTCACGGGGCATCAAAATCCTCCTGGGACCCAAAAACCGTGGACTATAGCCCACGAAAACAGCCAGAAATGCCCGAAATCACGAGTTTTGACGATGCTAGTAGAGTCGTGTAACGGGCGACACGGGGCATCGAAATCCTCCCGAGACCCAAAAACCGTGTACTATAGCCAACGGAAACGGCCAGAAATGCCCGAAATCACGAGTTTTGACGATGCCGCTAGAGTCGTGTACCGGGAGTCACGGGGCATCAAAATCCTCCTGGGACCCAAAAACCGTGGACTATAGCCCATGAAAACGGCCAGAAATGCCAGAAATCACGAGTTTTGACGATGCTTAAAGAGTCGTGTACCTGGGGTCACGGGGCATCAAAATCCTCTCGGAACCCAAAAACCGTGGACTATAGCCCACGAAAACGGCTAGAAATGCACGAAATCACGAGTTTTGACGTCGTCGCTAGGTCGTGTAACGGGGGTCGCGGGGCATCGAAGTCCTCCCGGGACCCAAAAACTGTGGACTATAGCCCACGAAAACGGCCAGAAATGCCAGAAATCACGAGTTTTGACGATGCTTAAAGAGTCGTGTACCTGGGGTCACGGGGCATCAAAATCCTTCCGGGGCCCAAAACTAAGGACTATAGCCCACGGAAACAGCCAGAAATGCCCGAAATCACGAGTTTTGACGATGCCGCTATAGTCGTGTAACGGGGGTCACGGGGCATCGAAATTCTCCCGGGACCCAAAAACCGTGGACTATGGCCGACGAAAAAAGCCATAAATGTCCGAAATCACGAGTTTTGACGATGCCGCTAGAGTCGTGTACCGGGGGTCACGGGGCATCAAAATCCTCCTGGGACCCAAAAAACCGTGGACTATAGCCCACGAAAACGGCTAGAAATGCACGAAATCACGAGCTTTGGCGATGCCAGTAGAGTCGTGTACCGGGGGTCACGAGGCATCGAAATCCACCCGGGACCAAAAACTGTGGACTATATCCCACGAAATCGGCCATAATTGCCCGAAATCACGAGTTTTGACGATGCCACCAGAGTGATGTCCCCGGGGTTCACAGGGCATCAAAATCCTCCCGGGACCCAAAAATCGTGGACTTAGTCCATGAAAATGGCCAGAAATGCCAGAAATCACGAGTTTTGACGTTGCTAGTAGAGTTTTATACTGGGGGTCACGGGGCATCGAAATCCTCACGGTACCCAAACACCGTAGACTATGGCCCACATAAACGACCAGAAATGCCCGCAATCACGAGTTTTGACGATGCTGCTAGAGTCCTGTACCGGGGATCAAGGGGCATCGAAATCCACCCGGGACCCAAAAACCGTGGACTATAGCCCACGAAAACGACCAGAAATGCCCGAAATCGCAAGTTTTGACGATGCCGCTAGTCGTTGTACCGGGGATCAAGGGCATCGAAATCCTCACGGGACCCAAAAACTGTGGACTATAGCCCACTAAAACGGCCAGAAATGCCCGAAATCACGAGTTTTGACGATGCCGCTAGATTCGTGTACTGGGGTAATGGGGCATCGAAATCCTCCCAGGGCCCAAAAATGGTGGACTATAGCCCAATTAAACGGCCAGAAATGCCCGAAATCACGAGTTTTGACGATGCCAGTAGAGTCGTGTACCGGGGCTCACAAGGCATCGAAATCCACCCGGGACCAAAAACTGTGGAATATAGCCCACGAAATCGGCCAGAATTGCCCGAAATCACGAGTTTTGATGATGCCACTAGAGTGATGTCCCGGGGTTCACAGGGCATCGAAATCCTCCTGGGACCCAAAAACTGTGGACTTAGTCCACGAAAACGGCCAGAAATGCCAGAAATCACGAGTTTTGACGATGCCAGCACAGTTGTGTACCGAGGGTCACGGGGCATCGAAATCCTCACGGGACCCAAAAACCGCTGGACTATAGCCCACAGAAACGACCAGAAATGCCCGAAATCACGAGTTTTGACGATGCCGCTAGAGTCGTGTACCGGGGATCAAGGGGCATCGAAATCCCCCGGAGCCCAAAAACCGTGGACTATAACCCACGAAAAGGGCCAGAAATGCCCGAAAACACGAGTTTTGACAATGCGCTAGATTCATGTACTGGGGGTCACGGGGCATCGAAATCCTCCCAGGATCCAAAAACTGTGGACTATAGCCCACGTAAACGGCCAGAAATGCCCGAAATCACGAGTTTTGACAATGCCAATAGAGTCGTGTACCGGGGGGTCACGGGGCATCGAAATCCTCCCGGCACCAAAAAGTGTGGACTATAGCCCACGAAAACGGCCAGAAATACCCGAAATCACGAGTTTTGACGATGCCAGTAGAGTCGTGTACCTGGGGTCATGGGGCGTCGAAATCCTCCCAGGACCAAAAACTATGGAGTATAGCCCACGAAAACGGCCAGAAATGCCCAAAATCATGAGTTTTGATGATGCTACTAGACTGATGTCCCGGGGGACACAGGGCATCGAAATCCTCCCGAGACACGAAAACAGTGGACTATAGCCCACGAAAATGGCCAGACATGCCCGAAATCACGAGTTTTGACGATGCCAGTAGAGTCGTGTACCTGGGGTCATGGGGCGTCGAAATCCTCCCAGGACCAAAAACTATGGAGTATAGCCCACGAAAACGGCCAGAAATGCCCAAAATCATGAGTTTTGATGATGCTACTAGACTGATGTCCCGGGGGACACAGGGCATCGAAATCCTCCCGAGACACGAAAACAGTGGACTATAGCCCACGAAAATGGCCAGACATGCCCGAAATCACGAGTTTTGACGATGCCGCTAGAGTCGTGTACCGGGGGGGGGGGGGGTCAAGGGGCATCGAAATCCTCCTAAGACCCAAAAAACATGGACTATTGCCCACGAAAACGGGCAGAAATGCCCGAAATCAGTTTGACGATGCCAGTTGAGTTGTGTACCGGGTCTCACGGGGCATCGAAATCCTCCTGGGACCCAAAAACCAAGGACTATAGCCCACGGAAACAACCAGAAATGTCCGAAATCACGAGATTTGACGATGCCACTAGAGTCGTGTAACGGGGGTCACGGGGCATCGAAATACTCCCGGGACCCAAAAACCGTGGACCATATGCCCAAAATCACGAGCTTTGACGATGCTAGTAGAGTCGTGTACCGGGGGTAACGGGGCATCAAAATCCTCTCGGAACCCAAAAACCGTGGACTATAGCCCACGAAAACGGCCAGAAATGCCCGAAATCACGAGTTTTGACGATGCCAGTAGAGTCGTGTGCCGAGGGTCACGAGGCATCGAAATCGACCCGGGACCAAAAACTGTGGACTATAGCCCACGAAAACGACAAGAAATTTCAGAAATCACGAGTTTTGACGATGCCGCTAGAGTCGTGTACCGGGGATCATGGGCATCGAAATTCTCACGGGACCCACAAACCGTGGACTATAGCCCACAGAAACGGCCAGAAATGCCCGAAATCACGAGTTTTGACGAAGCTAGTAGAGTCGTGTACCGGTGGTCACGGGGTATCGAAATCCGCACGGGACCAAAAAACCGTGGACTATAGCCCACAGAAACGACCAGAAATGCCCGCAATCACGAGTTTTGACGATGTTGCTAGAGTCGTGTACCGGGGATCAAGGGGCATCGAAATCTTCCCGGGACCCAAAAACCGTGGACTATAGCCCACGAAAACGACCTAGAAATGCCCGAAATCACAAGTTTTGACGATGCCACTAGAGTCCTGTACCGGGGATCAAGGGGCATCGAAATCCACCCGGGACCCCAAAAACCGTGGACAATAGCCCACGAAAACGACCAGAAATGCCCGAAATGGCAAGTTTTGAGAATGCCGCTAGTCGTGTACCGGGGATCAAGGGCATCGAAATCCTCACGGGACCCAAAAACCGTGGACTATAGCCCACGAAAACGGCCAGAAATGCCCGAAATCACGAGTTTTGACGATGCCGCTAGATTCGTGTACTGGGGTAATGGGGCATCGAAATACTCCCAGGGCCCAAAAATGGTGGACTATAGCCCAATTAAACGGCCAGAAATGCCCGAAATCACGAGTTTTGACGATGCCAGTAGAGTCGTGTACCGGGGCTCACAAGGCATCGAAATCCACCTGGACCAAAAACTGTGGAATATAGCGCACGAAATCGGCCAGAATTGCCCGAAATCACGAGTTTTGATGATGCCACTAGAGTGATGTCCCGGGGTTCACAGGGCATCGAAATCCTCCCGGGACCCAAAAACCGTGGACTTAGTCCACGAAAACGGCCAGAAATGCCAGAAATCACGAGTTTTGACGTTGCCAGCACAGTTGTGTACCGAGGGTCACGGGGCATCGAAAACCTCACGGGACCCTAAAACCCTGGACTATAGCCCACAGAAACGACCAGAAATGCCCGAAATCACGAGTTTTAAAGATGCCGCTAGAGTCGTGTACCGGGGATCAAGGGGCATCGAAATCCTCCCGGAACCCAAAATCCGTGGACTATAACCCACGAAAAGGGTCAGAAATGCCCGAAATCACGAGTTTTCACGATGCGCTAGATTCGTGTACTGGGGGTCACGGGTAATCGAAATCCTCCCGGCACCAAAAAGTGTGGTCTATAGCCCACGTATACGGCCAGAAATGCCCGAAATCACGAGTTTTGACGATGTGAGTAGAGTCGTTGTACCAGGGGTCATGGGGCATCGAAATCCTCCCAGGACCAAAAACTATGGACTATAGCCCACAAAACCGGCCAGAAATGCCCGAAATCACGAGTTTTGATGATGCCACTAGAGTGATGTCCCGGGGGACACAGGGCATCGAAATCCTCCCGAGACCCAAAAACAGTGGACTATAGCCCACGAAAATGGCCAGAAGTGCCCGAAATCACGAGTTTTGACGATGTCGCTAGAGTCGTGTACCGGGGGTCACGGGGCATCAAAATCCTCCTGGGACCCAAAAATCGTGGACTATAGGCCACGAAAACGGCCAGAAATGCCCGAAATCACGAGTTTTGAGATCGACGCTAGAGTCGTATAACGGTGGTCACGGGGCATCGAAATCCTCCCGAGACCAAAAAAACTGTGGACTATAGCTCACGAAAACGGCCAAAAATCACGTGTTTTGACGATGCTAGTAGAGTCGTGTACCGGGGGTCACGGGGACTCAAAATCCTCCCAGGACCCAAAAACCGTTGACTATAGCCCACGAAAACATCCAGAAATGCCCGAAATCACGAGTTTTGACGATACTAGTAGAGTCGTGTACCGGGGGTCACGAGGCATCGAAATCGACCCGGGACCAAAAACTGTTGACTATAGCCCCCGAAAACGGCCAGAAATGTCAGAAATCACGAGTTTTGACGATGCCAGTAGAGTTGTGTACCGGGGGTCACGGGGCGTCAAAATCCTTACGGGACCCAAAAACCGTGGACTATAGCCCACATAAACGACCAGAAATGCCCAAAATCACGAGTTTTGACGATGCGCTAGATTTGTGTACTGGGGGTCACGGGGCATCGAAATCCTTCCCGGACCCAAATACTGTGGACTATAGCCGACGTAAACGTCCAGAAATGCCCGAAATCACGAGTTTTGACGATGCCAATAGAGTCGTGTACCAGGGGTCACGGGGCATCAAAATCCTCCCGGGACCAAAAACTTCGGACTATAAGTCACGAAAACGGCCAGAAATGCCCGAAATCACGAGTTTTGATGATGCCGCTAGAGTCGTGTACCGGGGGTCACGGGGGCATCGAGATCCTCCTGGAACCCAAAAACCAAGGACTATAGCCCACGGAAACAGCCAGAAATGCCCGAAATCACGAATTTTGACGATGCCGCTAGAGTCGTGTACCGGGGGTCACGGGGCATCGAAATCCTCCCAGGACCCAAAAACCAAGGACTAAAGCCCACAGAAACAGCCAGAAATGCCCGAAATCACGAGTTTTGACGATGCAGCTAGAGTCGTGTACCGGGGGTCACGGGGCATCAAAATCCTCCTAGGACCCAAAAACCATGGATATAGCCCACGAAAAAAGCCATAAATGCCCGAAATCATGAGTTTTGACGATGTCGTTAGAGTCGTGTACCGGGGGTCACAGGGCATCAAAATCCTCCTGGGACCCAAAAACCGTGGACTATAGCCCACGAAAACGGCCAGAAATGCCCGAAATCACGAGTTTTGACGATGCTAGTAGAGTCGTGTACCGGGCGTCACTTGGCATCGAAATCCTCCCGGGACCTAAAAACCGTGTACTATAGCCCACGGAAACGGCCAAAAATGCCCGAAATCACGAGTTTTGACGTCGCCGCTCGAGTCGTGTAACAGGGGTCACGGGGCATCGAAATCCTCCCGGGACCCAAAACTGTGGACTATAGCTCACGAAAACGGCCAGAAATCACGAGTTTTGACGATGCTAGTAGAGTCGTGTACCGGGGCTCACGGGGCATCAAATTCCTCTCGGAACCCAAAAACCGTGGACTATAGCCCACGGAAACGGCCAGAATGTCCGAAATCACGAGTTTTGACGTCGCCGCTAGAGTCGTGTAACGGGGGTCACGGGGCATCGAAATCCTTCCGGGACCCAAAAACGCTGGATTATAGCCCACGAAAACTGCCAGAAATGCCCGAAATCACGAGTTTGACGATGCCGCTAGCGTCGTGTAACAGGGGTCACGGGGCATCGAAATCCTCCCGGGACCCAAAATACCGTGGATATAGCCCACGAAAAAATCCATAAGTGCCCGAAATCACGAGTTTTGACGATGCAACTAGAGCTGTGTACCGGCGTCACGGGGCATCAAAATCCTCCTGGGACCCAAAAACCAAGGACTGAGTCCACGAAAACGGCCAGAAATGCCAGAAATCACGAGTTTTGACGATGCCAGTAGAGTTGTGTACCGGGGGTCACTGGGCATCAAAATTCTCACGCGACCAAAAAACCGTGGACTATAGCCCACAGAAACGACCAGAAATGCCCGAAATCACGAGTTTTGACGACGCCGCTAGAGTCGTGGACCGGGGATCCAGGGGAATCGAAATTCTCCCGGGACCCAAAAACCGTGGACTATAGCCCACGGAAACGGCCAGAAATGTCCGAAATTACGAGTTCTGACGATGCGCTAGATTCGTGTGCTGGGAGTCACGGGGCATCGAAATCGTCTCAGGACCCAAAAACTGTGGACTCTAGCCCACGTAAACGGCCAGAAATGCCCGAAATCACGAGTTTTGACGATGCCAATACAGTCGTGTACCGGGGGTCACGGGGCATCGAAATCCTCCCAAGAACAAAAAGTGTGGACTGTAGCCCACGAAAACGGCCAGAAATACCCGAAATCACGAGTTTTGACGTTGCCAGTAGAGTCGCTTAACAGGGGTCACGGGGCATCGAAATCCCCCCGGGGAGCAAAAACTGTGGTCACTTGAGTTATGTCCCGGGGTCACAGGGCATCGAAATCCTCCCGAGACACAAAAATAGTCGACTATAGCCCACGAAAACGCCCAGAAATGCCCGAAATCACGAGTTTTGACTATGCCGCTAGAGTCGTGTACAGGGGGTCACGGGGCATCGAAATCGACCCGGGACCAAAAACTGTTGACTATAGCCCACGAAAACGGCTAGAAATGCCAGAAATCACGAGTTTTGACGATGCCAGTAGAGTTGTGTACCGGGGGTCACGGGGCGTCAAAATCCTCACGGGACCCAAAAACCGTGGACTATAGCCCACATAAACGACCAGAAATGCCCAAAATCACGAGTTTTGACGATGCGCTAGATTCGTGTACTGGGGGTCACGGGGCATCGAAATCCTTCCCGGACCCAAATACTGTGGACTATAGCCGACGTAAACGTCCAGAAATGCCCGAAATCACGAGTTTTGACGATGCCAATAGAGTCGTGTACCAGGGGTCACGGGGCATCAAAATCCTCCCGGGACCAAAAACTTCGGACTATAAGTCACGAAAACGGCCAGAAATGCCCGAAATCACGAGTTTTGATGATGCCGCTAGAGTCGTGTACCGGGGGTCACGGGGCATCGAAATCCTCCTGGAACCCAAAAACCAAGGACTATAGCCCACGGAAACAGCCAGAAATGCCCGAAATCACGAATTTTGACGATGCCGCTAGATTCGTGTACCGGGGGTCACGGGGCATCGAAATCCTCCCAGGACCCAAAAACCAAGGACTAAAGCCCACAGAAACAGCCAGAAATGCCCGAAATCACGAGTTTTGACGATGCAGCTAGAGTCGTGTACCGGGGGGTCACGGGGCATCAAAATCCTCCTAGGACCCAAAAACCATGGATATAGCCCACGAAAAAAGCCATAAATGCCCGAAATCATGAGTTTTGACGATGTCGTTAGAGTCGTGTACCGGGGGTCACAGGGCATATAAATCCTCCTGGGACCCAAAAACCGTGGAATATAGCCCACGAAAACGGCCAGAAATGCCCGAAATCACGAGTTTTGACGATGCTAGTAGAGTCGTGTACCGGGCGTCACTTGGCATCGAAATCCTCCCGGGACCTAAAAACTGTGTACTATAGCCCACGGAAACGGCCAGAAATGCCCGAAATCACGAGTTTTGACGTCGCCGCTCGAGTCGTGTAACAGGGGTCACGGGGCATCGAAATCCTCCCGGGACCCAAAACTGTGGACTATAGCTCACGAAAACGGCCAGAAATCACGAGTTTTGACGATGCTAGTAGAGTCGTGTACCGGGGCTCACGGGGCATCAAATTCCTCTCGGAACCCAAAAACCGTGGACTATAGCCCACGGAAACGGCCAGAATGTCCGAAATAACGAGTTTTGACGTCGCCGCTAGAGTCGTGTAACGGGGGTCACGGGCCATCGAAATCCTTCCGGGACCCAAAAACGCTGGATTATAGCCCACGAAAACGGCCAGAAACCCGAAATCACGAGTTTGACGATGCCGCTAGAGTCGTGTAACAGGGGTCACGGGGCATCGAAATCCTCCCGGGACCCAAAATACCGTGGATATAGCCCACGAAAAAATCCATAAGTGCCCGAAATCACGAGTTTTGACGATGCAACTAGAGCTGTGTACCGGGCGTCACGGGGCATCAAAATCCTCCTGGGACCCAAAAACCAAGGACTGAGTCCACGAAAACGGCCAGAAATGCCAGAAATCACGAGTTTTGACGATGCCAGTAGAGTTGTGTACCGGGGGTCACTGGGCATCAAAATTCTCACGCGACCAAAAAAACGTGGACTATAGCCCACAGAAACGACCAGAAATGCCCGAAATCACGAGTTTTGACGACGCCGCTAGAGTCGTGGACCGGGGATCCAGGGGAATCGAAATTCTCCCGGGACCCAAAAACCGTGGACTATAGCCCACGAAAACGGCCAGAAATGTCCGAAATTACGAGTTTTGACGATGCGCTAGATTCGTGTGCTGGGAGTCACGGGGCATCGAAATCGTCCCAGGACCCAAAAACTGTGGACTCTAGCCCACGTAAACGGCCAGAAATGCCCGAAATCACGAGTTTTGACGATGCCAATACAGTCGTGTACCGGGGGTCACGGGGCATCGAAATCCTCCCAAGACCAAAAAGTGTGGACTGTAGCCCACGAAAACGGCCAGAAATACCCGAAATCACGAGTTTTTACGTTGCCAGTAGAGTCGTGTAACAGGGGTCACGGGGCATCGAAATCCCCCCGGGAGCAAAAACTGTGGTCACTTGAGTTATGTCCCGGGGGTCACAGGGCATCGAAATCCTCCCGAGACACAAAAATAGTCGACTATAGCCCACGAAAACGCCCAGAAATGCCCGAAATCACGAGTTTTGACGATGCCGCTAGAGTCGTGTACAGGGGGTCACGGTGCATCGAAATCCTCCTAAGACCCAAAAACCTTGGACTATAGCTCAGGAAACGGCTAGAAATGCCCGAAATCACAAGTTTGACGATGCCAGTAGAATCGTGTACCGAGGTCACGGGGCATCGAAATCCTCCCGGAACCCAAAAACCAAGGACTATAGCCCACGGAAACAGCCAGAAATGCCCGAAATCAGGAGTTTTGACGATGCCGCTAGAGTCGTGTAACGGGGGTCACGGGGCATCGAAATTCTCCCGGAACCCAAAAACCAAGGACTATAGCCCACGAAAAAAGCCATAAATGTCCGAAATCACGAGTTTTGACGATGCCCCTAGGGCCGTGTACCGGGAGTCACGGGGCAACAAAATCCTCCTGGGACCCAAAAACCGTGGACTATAGCCCAGGGAAACGGCCAGAATTGCCCGAAATCACGAGTTTTGACGTCGCCGCTAGAGTCGTGTAACAGGGGTCACAGGGCATCGAAATCCTCCCGGGACCCAAAAACTGTGGAATATATAGCTCACGAAAACGGCCAGAAATCACGAGTTTTGACGATGCTAGTAGAGTCGTGTACCGGGGCTCACGGGGCATCAAATTCCTCTCGGAACCCAAAAACTGTGGACTATAGCCCACGGAAACGGTCAGAAATGCCCGATATCACGAGTTTTGACGTCGCCGCTAGAGTCGTGTAACGGGGGTCACGGGGCATCGAAATCCTCCCGGGACCCAAAAACGTTGGACTATAGCCCACGAAAACGGCCCGTAATACCCGAAATCACGAGTTTGACGATGCCGCTAGAGTCGTGTAACAAGGGTCACGGGGCATCGACATCCTCCCGGGACCAAAAACTGTGGACTATAGCCCACGAAAACGGCCAGAAATGCCCGAAATCACGAGTTTGACGATGCCAGTAGAGTCGTGTATCGGGGGTCACTGGGCATCGAAATCCTCCCGGGACCAAAAAAATCTGGACTATAGCCCACGAAAACGGCCAGAAATGCCCGAAATCACGAGTTTTGACGATGCCTGTAGAGTTGTGTACCGGGGGTCACGGGGCATCGAAATCCTCACGGGACCCAAAAACTGTGGACTATAGCTCACGAAAACGGCCAGAAATCACGAGTTTTGACGATGCTAGTAGAGTCGTATACCGGGGCTCACGCGGCATCAACTTCCTCTCGGAACCCAAAAACCATGGACTATAGCCCACGAAAACGGCCAGAAATGCCCGATATCCCGAGTTTTGACGTCGCCGCTAGAGTCATGTAACGGGGGTCACGGGGCATCGAAATCCTCCCGGGACCCAAAAACGCTGGACTATAGCTCACGAAAACGGCCAGAAATGCCCGAAATCACGAGTTTGACGTTGCCGCTAGAGTCGTGTAACAGGGGTCACGGGCCATCGAAATCCTCTCGGGACACATAAAACCGTGGATATAGCCCACGAAAAAAGCCATAAATGCCCGAAATCACGAGTTTTGACGATGCCGCTAGAGCCGTGTACCGGGGGTCACGGGGCATCAAAATCCTCCTTGGACCCAAAAACCGTGGACTATAGCCCACGAAAACGGCCTGAAATGCCCGAAATCAAGAGTTTTGACGAAGCTAGTAGAGTCGTGTACCGGGCGTCACAGGGCATCGTAATCCTTCCGGGACCCAAAACCGTGTACTATAGCCCACGGAAACGGCCAGAAATGCCCGAAATCACGAGTTTTGACGTCTTCGCTAGAGTCATGTAACGGGGGTCACGGGGCATCGAAATACTCCCGGGACCCAAAAACTCTGGACTATAGCCCACGAAAACGGCCAGAAATGCCCGAAATCAGGAGTTTTGACGATGCCAGTAGAGTTGTGTACCGGGGGTCACGGGGCATCGAAATCCTCACGGGACCCAACAACTGTGGACTATAGCTCACGAAAACGGCCAGAAATCACGACTTTTGACGATACTAGTAGAGTCGTGTACCGTGGCTCACGGGGCATCGACTTCCTCTCGGAACCCAAAAACCATGGACTATAGCCCACGAAAACGGCCAGAAATGCCCGATATCACGAGTTTTGACGTCGCCGCTCTAGTCGTGTAACGGGGGTCACGGGGCATCGAAATCCTCCCGGGACCCAAAAACGCTGGACTATAGCCCACGAAAACGGCCAGAAATGCCCGAAATCACGAGTTTGACGATGCCGCTAGAGTCGTGTAACAGGGGTCACGGGGCATCGAAATCCTCCCGGGACCCAAAATACCGTGGATATAGGCCACGAAAAAAGCCATAAGTGCCCGAAATCACGAGTTTTGACGATGCCGCTAGAGTCGTGTACAGGGGGTCACGGTGCATCGAAATCCTCCTAAGACCCAAAAACCTTTGACTATAGCTCAGGAAACGGCCAGAAATGCCCGAAATCACAAGTTTGACGATGCCAGTAGAGTCGTGTACCGAGGTCACGGGGCATCCAAATTCTCCCGGAACCCAAAAACCAAGTACTATAGCCCACGGAAACAGCCCGAAATGCCCGAAATCAGGAGTTTTGACGATGCCGCTAGAGTCGTGTAACGGGGGTCACGGGGCATCGAAATCCTCCCGGGACCCATAAACCGTGGATATAGCCCACGAAAAAAGCCATAAATGTACGAAATCACGAGTTTTGACGATGCCCCTAGAGCCGTGTAACGGGACTCACGGGGCAACAAAATCCTCCTGGGACCCAAAAACCGTGGACTATAGCCCAGGAAAACGGCCAGAAATGCCCGAATCAAGAGTTTTGACAATGCTAGTAGAGTCGTGTACCGGACGTCACTTGGCATCGAAATCCTCCCGGGAACCAAAAACCGTGTACTATAGCCCACGGAAACGGCCAGAATTGCCTGAAATCACGAGTTTTGACGTCGCCGCTAGAGTCGTGTAACAGGGGTCACAGGGCATCGAAATCCTCCCGGGACCCAAAAACTGTGGACTATATAGCTCACGAAAACGGCCAGAAATGCCCGATATCACGAGTTTTGACGTCGCCGCTAGAGTCGTGTAACGGGGGTCACGAGGCATCGAAATCCTCCCGGGACCCAAAAACGCTTGACTATAGCCCACGAAAACGGCCAGAAATGCCCGAAATCACGAGTTTGACGATGCTGCTAGAGTCGTGTAACAGGGGTCACGGGGCATCGAAATCCTCCCGGGACCCAAAATACCGTGGATATAGCCCACGAAAAAAGCCATAAGTGCCCGAAATCACGAGTTTTGACGGTGCCATTAGAGCCGTGTACCGGGCGTCACGGGGCATCAAAATCCTCCTGGGACCCAAAAACCAAGGACTGGGTCCACGAAAACGGCCAAAAGACTTTTTTTTTACGCGACAGGAAAAAATGACTACGAATTCCCCTTTTTGTTTGCGAATCCCGATCGATAAACCTTTTGTATTTTATTAACCAAAGAGACACGACTTTGGGCTATGGTTAGCTCAGCTCCAATCAAGAATCCCCAGGGGACCCCTTATGGAGAGCTAGATTCCGTAGTTGAGTTTACTTAGCTAAATTAGCAACTTATCGATCTGCTGTAGCTTTTCAAATCTACTCTAACCGAACTATGTTAATTATGGAATACCGCCTATCCTTAGAAAATAAGATTGTCCTTGTATAGATAATTTCTTGTCAAGATGAATATTCTCTAATGGCAGAGGATATCCCTTTGATATGTATCTGTTTAGTATATAACAGATCAATAACGGAGTGGTATTGCTTAGAAAAGTTATTCGACATATAATCGATCGAAGTAATGAGTCTTCCTTTGTGGTGATAAATTGCCTACTTAACTCAGTGGTTAGAGTATTGCTTTCATACGCAGCCCATGGTAATGATGGAAGAGTTGGGGGGGAATCAAACTCTGAAACGAGCTCCGATGATACGGAGAGCGATTCAGAGAATGACTCAGTCTCCTCTGAAACGAGCTCCGATACGGAGAGCGATTCAGAGAATGACTCAGGCTCCTCCGACTCTGATTCTACTTCTTCGGACGGGAGCTCCGTAGGAAGTAGTAGTAGTCTGCCATTGGAACCGGATGAATTTGTACCGCTAGCTCCCGATGTCCCTCCGGCATCCCCGGACGGCGGCGGTACACTGCCGGACGCATTGTCCCGCATATATCCAGGTAGCCCAATGGAGAATGCCAGAAATCACGAGTTTTGACGATGCCAGTAAAGTTGTGTACCGAGGGTCACGGGGCATCGAAATCCTCAAGGGACCAAAAAACCGTGGACTATAGCCCACAGAAACGACCAAAAATGCCCGAAATCACGAGTTTTGACGATGCCGCAAGAGTCGTGGACCGGGGATCCAGGAGCATCGAAATTCTCCCGGGACCCAAAAACTGTGGATATAGCCCACGAAAAAGGCCAGAAATGTCCGAAATCACGAGTTTTGACGATGCGCTAGATTCGTGTATTGGGAGTCACGGGGCATCGAAATCGTCCCAGGACCCAAAAATTGTGGACTCTAGCGCACGTAAACGGCCAGAAATGCCTGAAATCATGAGTTTTGACGATGCCAATAGAGTCGTGTACCGGGGGTCACGGGGCATCGAAATTCTCCCGGGAACAAAAAGTGTGGACTATAGCCCACGAAAACGGCCAGAAATACCCGAAATCACGAGTTTTGACGATGCCAGTAGAGTCGTGTACCAGGGGTCACGGGGCATCGAAATCCTCCCGGGACCAAAAACTGTGGACTACAGCCCACGAAAACGGCCAGAAATGCCCGAAATCACGAGTTTTGATGATGCCACTAGAGATATGTCCCGGGGGTCACAGGGCATCGAAATCCTCCCGAGACCCAAAAACAGTGGACTATAGCCCACGAAAACGGCCAGAAATGCCCGAAAACACGAGTTTGACGATGCCAGTAGGGTCGTGTACCGGGGGTCATGGGGCATCGAAATCCTCCCGGGACCAAAAACCAAGGACTATAGCCCACGGAAAAAGCCAAAATGCCCGAAATCACGAGTTTTGACGATGCAGCTAGAGTCGTGTAACGGGGGTCACGGGGCATCGAAATCCTCCCGGGACCAAAAACCAAGGACTATAGCCCACGGAAAAAGCCAAAATGCCCGAAATCACGAGTTTTGACTATGCCGCTAGAGCCGTGTATCGGGGGTCACGGGGCATCAAAATCCTCCTGGGACCCAAAAATAGTGGACTATAGCCCACGAAGACGGCCAGAAATGCCTGAAATCACGAGTTTTGAAGATGCTAGTAGATTCGTGTACCGGGCGTCACGGGGTATCAAAATCCTACCGGGACTCAAAAACCGTGGACTATAGCCCACAGAAACGTCCAGAAATGCCCGAAATCACGAATTTTGACGATACCGCTAGTCGTGTAACGCGGGTCACGGGGCATCGAAATCTTCTCGAGACCCAAAAACCGTGGACTATAGCCCACGAAAACGGCCAGAAATGTGTTGAGGTTTGACGATGCCAGTAGAGTCGTGTAGGGTCACGGGGCATCGAAATTGACCCGGGGACCAAAAACTGTGGACTATAGCCCACGAAAAAGGCCAGAAATGTCCGAAATCACGAGTTTTTACGATGCGCTAGATTCGTGTATTGGGAGTCACGGGGCATCGAAATCGTCCCAGGACCCAAAAACTGTGGACTCTAGCCAACGTAAACGGCCAGAAATGCCCGAAATCACGAGTTTTGACGATGCCAATAGAGTCGTATACTAGGGGTCACGGGGCATCGAAATCCTCCCGGGACCAAAAAGTGTGGACTATAGCCCACGAAACGGCCAGAAATACCCGAAATCACGAGTTTTGACGATGCCAGTAGAGTCGTGTCCCAGGGGTCAAGGGGGAAAGAAATCCTCCCGAGACCAAAAATTGTGGACTATAGCCCACGAAAACGGCCAGAAATGTCCGAAATCACAAGTTTTGATGATGCCACTAGAGTGATGTCCCGGGGGTCACAGGGCATCGAAATCCTCCCGAGACCCAAAAACAGTGGACTTTAGCCCACGAAAACGCCCAAAAATGCCTGAAATCACGAGTTTTGACGATACCGCTAGAGTCGTGTACCGGGGGTCACGGGGCATCGAAATCCTCCGAAGACCCAAAAACCTTGGACTATAGCTCACAAAAACGGTCAGAAATGCCCAAAATCACGAGTTTGACGATGCCAGTAAAGTTGTGTACCGGGTGTAACGGGGCATTGAAACTCTCCCGGGACCAAAAAAACCGTGGACTATAGCCCACGCAAACGGCCAGAAATGCTCGAAATCACGAGTTTTGACGATGCCGTTAGAGTCGTATATCGGGGGTCACGGGGCATCGAAATCCTCCTGGGACCCAAAAACCATGGACTATAGCCCACGGAAATGGCCAGAAATGCCCGAAATCACGAGTTTCGACGATGCCGCTTGAGTCGTGTAACGGGTGTCACGGGGCATCAAATCCTCCCTGGACTAAAAAACCGTGGACTATAGCCCACAGAAACGGCCAGAAATGCCTGAAATCTCGAGTTTTGATTATGCCGCTAGAGTCGTGTAACGGGGGGTCATGGGGCATCGAAATCCTCCCGGTACCCAAAAACCGTGGACTATAGCCCACGAAAACGGTCAGAAATGCCCGAAATCTCGAGTTTTCATAATGCCAGTAGAGTCGTGTACCGGGGGTCACGGGAAATGCTCCCGGGACCAAAAACTGTGGACTATGGCCCACGAAATCGGTCAGAAATGACTGAAATCATGAGTTTTGACGATGCCCAGGGCATCAAAATCCTACCGGGACCCAAAAATCGTGGACTATAGCCCACAGAAAACGGCCAGAAATGCCCGAAATCACGAGTTTTGACGATGCGAGTAGAGTCGTGTATCGGCGGGTCATGGGGCATCGAAATCCTCCCGGGACCCAAAAACCGTGGACTATAGCCCACGAAAATAGCCCGAAATCATGAGTTTTGACGATGCCAGTAGAGTCATGTACCGAGGGTCACGAGGCATCAAAACGCACCGCCATGTCGGGAGCCCGTGTCCCAGCCTTCCTCGTGTTGCGGAGAATGCCCAGAGCTCGATGTGTTGCCATCGGAAGCGATGTAACAGGGACTGCTTACACCTCCGCCGCCGCTAGCGCCACCTGTTGTCTGTCAGGCTCCCGATGTGTTGCTTCTGACATAGATCGGAAGTATGCTGCCGCATCGCTCTAGATCGCAAGCGAGATCGATCCGCCACCGAATGTAGCATGCAGTTAAGCCACCAAACATAGCGAAAAAATCAACATTATTTTTAAACCCTACTTGTCACTTAAAATTATCTATATTTACATGAAGACCTGAAAACCCTCAAGCCGGTTAGGTGCTGACATGTTGTTGACCGTGACGAGAGGCAGGAACCAATGTGCCTCGATATTGCACCGGTCCTTTGGGGGATTTGGCATGATTTTTCCTGATTTCCCAAGATCTATCTTGTCTTCGATGTTGGGATGGCTATGGTAGAGGCGCGCCTTGAGCTTGCTCTTGGTCTTAAGACTTGGATGTGCCGCTCTTGATCTAAAGACATGGATGTACTTTTTGTTATGTTTTGTGTTCTTTATACAGGCTTCACATGTGATTTATAATAGATGGAAGTTTCTTGAATTAAAGCAGATATGATAGACTATATGGTTGGGAGTTTTTCACAAATGCTATTGGGCTGCTTGGACGAGAGAGAAAACATGTTTTGAATCATTCAAAAACAACATTTACAAAGCCTTTTAAAAAATGGATGTATTCTATACTTGCACGTAAAGCTGAGTTGGAAAACAATATTTCCACGAGACATTTTTTGTGGCACTCGTAAAAAGACAAATTTCAGTGCTCCAAATAAATTTTCTCAGGTGTGAATATATCATATCCGGATGTACACCTGACATTTGTGTTTAGAATTTATTGACATTTTAGAATGTAATTAAAAGGAATTTTCATAACAGGCCGAAACACCATGCCCGTTTGTACTTATTTTAGGACAGCAAACCTTTACAGATTCTTCCAGAGTGAATACAACACTTTCTATATATCCAAAATCTCCAAGAATGAGGAGACGAAGGGAATCTGGTAGAGTTATTCTGACTAAAACAACCAAACCTGATTTGTTTTGTTTTGTCTTACGAAATATTGTTTTTTTTTTAATACCAAGTTTATGTAAATACCAAATGGTACCAATATTTATAATACACCACCAAATAAAATATTTCATGATACATATTTCTCCTGACTTGGTATGTAGATGCTAACATTTTTCCGCAAACTAGGCCAAATTCAAAGTTAAGACTTTGAAAAAAAAATACGTGTGTTCTATAGAAAGGAGGGAGAGTATCAAATATAATCGATGGAAGTCAACAATCAAACTAATTGGACATTTAAAACAAATCTTGACGACCCTATACAATGATTCACCATACAATTATCTCTTTCCAGGAATATTACTCCTTCATTCCTGAGATGCAAAGTCAATACTAGGTTTCATGATCTTCGGTTCATGTTTAGGACAGAGATAGAACAACAAAGTGTAATTCTCGTGCAAACATGCAAAAGAGAATTGTCTCCCAAAAGAAGAACAGAACAAACAACTACATAGATCAGACGACTAATCCATTTTTTTACGAATTAGCACATGACACTGCCAGCCAGTTCATCCAGAGTAGGCAGTTCAAGTTCAGATTAATTCTAGGAAGCAAACAGTACATCTCACATCAGAACACATTATTGATCCTAAAACCTTGAGAAACCTCAGGCCCTGACCGGATACTCTACTACTCGTCCAAAGTTCAGATTAAAACTTGGGAGGACACATGACATACATGCGGCGGCCGATCGATCAGCGGGGGCGGGCCACCGCGCGGCCGATGACGCGCTCCACCGTCGGCCGGACGCCGTCCCGCGGCGGGCCGAAGCGCACCGGCAGGTAGTCCTTGTTGCCGCCGCAGGGGAACCTGGAGCAGGAGAAGTGCTTCGACAACGCGTCCACCCCCTGCGAGAAGAGCACGCAAATGTTAGTGGGGTTACGGCGCCGATGCCGGTGTCCGGAGGCGGAGACGGCGTGCGTGCGTACCTGGATGTCCGCGTGCACGACCTCGCACACCTTCGCGGAGCCCACGGCGGCCCAGCTGTGGCCGTGGAGGAAGGCGTGCAGCCGGCGCGCCGCCGTCGGCGTCGTCATGTTGACGAAAGCGTAGCCCTTGTTGAACTTCCTCCTGCGCCGCCGCAAACAGAATCACACACCAGCAGAACAGGTTCAGATCAGACAAATCAATAGCCAAACACAGGTGGTGCGCGCAGTAGCAGGAAGAGGGCGGAATGTGTGCTTACCTGAAGTCTATTGGGAGGTAGAGGAAGTCGTACTCCGATCTGACGAACTTGCCGCCGCCGACGACGCGCCATTCGGGGTTGTCGTTCTCCTGGGCGCAATGCTGGTCGAGGATGGCCATGAACCTCCGCTTCCTGCACCGCATCGACCAAGAATCAATCGATTGATTCATGTGCGCGCACACGGGACTGAAGAAAGAAAGAAAGATGGGGAAATGGCTAGCTGCACACTCACGCGAAGCTGTTGGGGATGTTGCAGATCATGAGAGAGGTCTTGTCGCTGTTTGGATCGAAGGCTGGTTTGGCGCCCCCGGCCCCAAGAGACGGAGACAGAGGCGGCGGCGGCGAGGCGTCCGTCGCCCTCCTCCAGGGCGTGAGGACAGAGCGAGGGGAGAAGTTATCTTCCAGGTCCGCACGCGGGGACCCGTCGATCTCCGCGATGCTGCAACGCCTCGACGGTAGCGCCCGCGGAGGCGTCCATGGGAAGTCCGGGAACGCGGGAGGCAGCCCCGCAGAGTAGGGGCAGCTCGCGGGAGCGAGCCCGCCGCACGCCGCCGGCAGCGGCGGCGGCGGGAGGAGGCAGTTGGGCGGCAGGGAGAAAGGAGGAGCCTTTGTGGAGAAGAGCTGCCCGGAGTGGTAGGGCACGGAGAAGTCGAACGGAGGCGCGGCGGGGGGAAGGTCCAGGCGGGAGGTGGAGGTGGCGGCCATGGCTACTACAGCACTGGAATTTTTTTCACTGAGGTACTGGGGAAAAATGGGGAAGAAGGAAGACTGGGCACGACCGAGCGAGGACTTGGAGGAGCACCAGCTGGCGCGGTCTCGCCTATGACGTGTCGCCCGTAGAACAGCTACGCCCAACCTCAGCTTCTACTCTAAGCTTTCTTTTTTTTCTCACTCACTTAGGCTAAATGCCATAAATACAAAATAGAACAAACCCATAGGAAAAATATTCTTGGAAAAACAACAAATAACATCCAAAATCTTGGGGATCAACACCGCCGCTACCTCAACTTCTACCGGTGGTGTGCTGTGGTCAAACATCGGGTCGTCCCTTGACGTCTAGAACACCAATGAATTTACGACACCATTGTTGTTATAATTACGTAGATGTGACGCAAGTCAAGACGGTCATGATATAGCGAGAACATATTGCACCGAAAGAAAAAAAATCACCACAACATCATAGAATCGGCTAGCTGGAACTAGCGAAAACTGAAATCAAAGCTAAAAAACAAAGATGATGCTAAGAGTAGTGATCAAATTGTAAATATCAAACCCCAAAAATTAAGCATACAACCAAGAAACTTTGAGTGGTAAGTGTGTGCAAGCTTGAGTGCTTGCAAGATGTGTAGAAATCAAAAAATAAATGTCTATTCCAAGAATAGAAGCCTTAAAACTACGCTCCTCAGAAACGGCGTCAGAAGAGTATATTACCCCCAAGTCCCAAGTATAGCTTGAACAATGATATCACATGGATATCTATGATCTTACTACCAAAAACCCATCGTATATGTGTACTTGATGGTGGAGAGCGACAAGTTTGGTGGCGATTCCAGCAACCGTTCTCCTACCAATTCTCCTTCTAGAGTTATGCCTTATGTTTTTTTACGTTTTCTGTTGGTGCCACCTGCCCTGATAAGATCGGAAAACCACAACATAGATAGATAGTTGTAGATCAAAACAAAGACGGTGGCACGAAAACTAAAGCAAATGTGGACGGCCGAGGGGCTAAATCCCCTCCTCGGCCTGCTAGGCCTATCAGGCGCACTGAGGGGGTTATCTAGAGCCATGGTCACCCGCTGGAACCCGTCTTGATCTCCAAATATTTATTTTAAAAAAAAAATACTGTATAAATTTAAGGCATATATGGTGCAAATATATGAGATAATACAATAATAAACTGCAAAGATTATCGATATGGTTTTCACATATCAAGCTCTCAAGAAAGAGCGGAACAAAATGATTCAATATGTTGACCGACTCGTGATGAGCTGCCACCTGAACTTATCCCTTCTTTAAAAAAAACATAAAAGGGATGAAAACAAAACGGAAGAACAAAAGAGAAATCCAGGGAACGAAGGGAATATGAAAAATCAGTATAACTCTAGAAGACCGGCCCACCAGCGCGAAAATGGGCACCGTTCTCTTGTTTGATGGAACGGCATCTATCCCTAGGCAGCCCATCACGAGAAGGGTTTGTTGGGCTTTATCTCGTCCATCACGAGTATCAAACGAGTTGGTCCAAGTGCAACACGAAATGTAATCAGCCCACCAACATAAAACAGCGGTGGTGAAAGCTCAGCACGACCATACTAGAGTTTCAGAATTTCACATGCGAAGAATCGCCAAAAAAAAAACGGTACTGCCAAGAAAAAAACGGTACTATAAAATGACTGATGGTAATAAATATGCACACAATCACTGTCAAAATCTGCTTGAACATATTTATAGATTAATTTTGACTGTGTGATCAATCGTGAGTACTATAAAATGCCTTAGGAGAATTCTTTGACTGATCGTTTGTCCCACTTTGAGTGTGGTATAACCTCTCGATCCTACGATGACTGTGTATGTTGTTACCATATACTTCATCCGTTTTAAATTGGATGACTTTCATTTTTTAATAAATGGATGTATCTAAACTTATAATATATCTATATATATATCTATTTTTATACAAATATAAGTAATTTAATTTGAACAGAGGGAGTATACATTTCCTTGAACCTTTGCCGATCCGTAGATCATAAAAAAATCAATTTACATACTCAAAAGCATAACCTTTTAAAAAGTATAAATGTGACCTTTTCTCTCCAAAAAACTGGGTTGAGCATGGGCTCCAAAACATAGCTCTCGCCAGGGAATCCTCCTCGTCCTCCCATAGACTACGATCATGGTGTTCCGCGTGACCTCGGCATTCTCTTCAAAAATTTATCGCCAAGCCAACAACTCGCTCCCATGATGGACCTACACCAAGGGGAGTGAGAGCCGGATGAAGGGACCTCTCTCTCATGTTTGTTTTGAGGATGAATCCATGGGTGACCTTGCACTCGGAAGAAGCTTTATATTTTCCCGTGCCATGAGCGGACTCCCAATACTCAACCAGTTAGGCTTCAGTAGTCAAAACATGTTGTTACTGATTCTTGTGGAACTCTAAGAAAACTCGGCAAGTCCCCGGGAATGCTTCAACAACTATTGTTAAAGTTAGTGCATTTCCTTTTGTTTGTAAGCATAAGTACTGTTATCATCACATAACTTCCTAAATTTTTTGTTGACAAAACCGTATTTTGACTAATATGTATTTCAATCCGAAATGGATCAATGCGTAACCAATGGTTTTGAATCCCAATGAAAATATATCACCCAAAAAAAGGGACACAAAAACATGAAATAAAATGAAAAATGAAAGGAAGAAAATATTAAGAAACCAAAATATAAAACGAGAATTCAGAATAAAAAACAGAACTTGAAGAAAAGTGCAAATAAATCAAATGAGCAAAACTAAGAAATCGGTGGGAAAGGGGAGAAAGACCCGTACCTGGGCCATTCCAGAGCCCCACCTGTGTGACCGTTGGGGCGCTATTTGACACGGTAAGCGTTAACTAGGATTACCAGTCCCGACAATGGACGCTGTGGGGATTACCTTGGGCCGTAGCCCAGTCTTCCCAGGCTAGTTTTTACCAAGTTATTACCGTACGGGACCAGCAGCACAGCATGTTCCTATGAAAAAAAATAAGCAGCAGAGAATGTGCACTAACGCGGCTCAGAGAGCCAAACGCGAACGAACACGTTTTTGCCTACACTTACAAGCACCGATTCAAACACGTACACAGACTCATGTTACATGCATGGTAAACTTACCTCACACACCATCACCACGCTTGAACATCATGGGACACCATGAAGTGCGGCGAGAAGAACAACGACTTGACGCGGTGGCGGCTCGTGGGCTGAGATAGAAGAACACGTGCAACAGTCACAGCCTAGTAGCAGCTGCAGCGACGACGGTGAGCGGCGGTAATAGAAATTGATGAAATGCACATCCATTGGTCTGACAAGGTGATTTCGATTGGATATGAGAGTAGGCCTTTCCGATGTTGCTGCTGCATACATAACCATAAGCAGGAGAAAGGTTCACAAGATATGAAGGGGAATCCATCCATGATCCATCTTCATAGGCATCACACCTAGCAAGATCTTCGGTACTATCTCTATGTTTACAAGTCACTTCTCCATATTCTCTATGATTAAGGCAACACGCTAATTGATAACTCCATGCAAACGATAGAAAACTAGTTTCTGTTCACCCCACATGCAAATTGATAACTCCAGCCTTTCCCACGGAAGTATGGAAGGAGAATTAATTTTTCGGGGCCTGCCCTCGCTTCCTAAATCAAAAGGCTATATAAATTGTTAATTACACCCTATTGTTGAGATTTTTTGATTTGTAGAAGTAACTTATGACCCTACACAGAGGCAGTGGATCCGGACGTATGCAAAAACAAACAACAAACGCTTCTTGATGGGGATGTATGAACCGTTGATCAGAACCCTTCAGCCACTGTTGATGCGCTCTCTTTGAGCCGAGGAGTGGCAGGTCACCGCATCGACGTCGCGCCCCGTGCCGCCGCCTTGACCGCGTCCTGGTTCGGCAGCTGGAGGCCTATCGGGATGCATGCACAACAACCATCGATCGGAGCCCTCAAAGAAAGAGAGGAAAAATCGAAACTTTCGATGCTATCGGGGGAGGGAAATAGAGAGGTGGAGGAGGGAGGAGAACGACATCGGCACTGGAGGGAAGGAGTGGCTAGGGTGTCAGAGGGGGCTTTGTGGTGGTACGGTGGATGGAAAGGTGGAGGCTGCGCTTGGGTGGTGTGGTGGCCATGCCATGTGGGAGGTGAGCAGAGCATGACCGAGAAGGTGGAGTTGGAACAATGTCCAATATGCACTAGGCGAGGGTGGATGTGAATGAACGACTGATTCAGGGGTTCCTCTCAGGTTTCGCCCAAAGTGATTTAAGTTTTGTCTCGTGCGGGATCACAGAACAGGAAGTAAAGCATGTTGATTGTTTTTGTACCAACATAGTCCGTTCCTATGGCCCGTGGGTAACCAAACACGGGGATCTTTTACGGTACGGACTGGTAAAAGGGAACCGTCCAACTGGCCAGATCCGACCGTTGATGATGCTCCATACTTGTGAACGTTCCCACCAGTATTTTTCTACCGAAGGGTAAAACAGTAAATGCGAAAACACATGTCCAACAACACAATTTCTGAATCGAGCATGGGTGTTTCCGCAAATTGTCCACCGGCTAGGTTTAGGGTCGAGCGGCAAGCGGCGGTGGATCCTCCCTCGGGCGAGCGGCGACGCACCCATCCTCTCCACTCGCTCGATCGTCATTGCCGACGCGGCCGCCGCGGAGCTACGCCACCCTCATCCGCCGCTACATATGAGGAGCAATATCGGCTCGACCTGGACGGGCGGGGGAGGGGACACCATCTTCTCGACCTTCTGCGGCAGCAGCCAGGTCCCGGAGGTGCCGGCAGACGGAAATATTATGGGGGGCGCCGCGCTTCCGGGCTGGGCGATCACGCGCGACGACGCCACTGACGGACGACAGGGAGTGTTTGTTTCTTCTTCGTCTAGCTTGTACGTGTTTGATTAAATCCTTCATTCCGTGATTAGTGAATTCGTCCATGCTTCGTCCTGCTATTGGAGGAACTCCTGAACCCATGGGATTCGTAGACGCGTCTGATGCCATCTTTAATGATTTCAACCTTTCTCGTATAATGCATCTGAGATGAAAAAGTACAGACATAGAGTAACTGAAGACTACAGTGCATGAGGACGAATTATATCATTAGATTTGTGGTTAATACAATGAGCACTTACTTAGGTTGTTAGTTGCAACTCTTTTAAACATCTGATCACGAGTAGTTTATCTGATTAAAATTTGAAGAACTTGGAGTATTTATAACTTCCTTTCTCCCCCGTGGCCCTGAGTGACATAGACTGGACAAAATTGAATGAAACACCATACTTTGTGCAATTTGTGGAGAGGAGAGGAGAGCAGGTTGTTTTTCTGTAATTGTACTGACTGGAGGCAGGTGCAGTCCGTTTCTTATTTTCATGTTATTTTCTTTTAATGCAGTCTACTGCATTTTGGGAGAACACATGGACTGAATTTTGCTTGGACCTGCACCTTATGTCATGTGGAGCTGCTGAAGCAATGGTTCATGATGTTTCCTGAATGTGCGCTCTATTGTCTTTGCAGGATAAGCGGTACTACCGCTGGAACCCGGTGCCGCGCTAAGAATCAAGTATTATGCACCTTTTTGTATCAGCCGCAAGTCACTGGGTTGTTACATTTGTTCATAATGGCTTACTACGTAGCAATTAAATTTCTATCAGCATACAAGTTCAGTGTTAAGGAAGAGGGCAGCGGTGGTCCCTGGCATTGGACACTCAGGAGCACCCCAACACTGAAGTCTATGAGTTCGATTCATATGTCCGTCTTCTCAATGAGAAAGAACAACAAATTATACAAATGGAGAACAGTTTTGATGCTTTTTTGTTCAGAATTGCCCGCATACAAGGAGAAGAACTATCATGACACATCAAAATACAAGAGACATGTACAAGAGAAATGTATAGGAAATACTGTACATTTTTCGGGTTCATGTTGTTCTTTTATGTAGCTCGAATTTTAATCCCTATTGTATAGATAAATATACGCAATAGGATAATGTATTCATATCATACGAAGTGAGTTTATACAAACATTCTCCTACATTTCTTTCATACATGGTATCTATAATTAGTACCTACAACGGTATACCAGCAGCCTCTGAACTTTTCCTGTATATGATTGGGCAATGGTATTACGACATGTTACATACTATACTCAGAGAATGTGCTCCGGCGTGTCCGAGTGGCTTCGTGCTGATCTCTCCAGGTTGTGAAGTCGGAGCCGCTATGCTACTCATTCATCTTCTCTTGGGCGGCGTTACGATGACCTACAGGGGGTGGTCCGGTGGCGAAGTTCTTTCTCGGCGCAGGTCTTGCCCATCTCCTCTTCGGAGCTCTTCTGCAGAATCGGAGCTGTCTGCCTCTACGCGAAGAGCCATCTGTTTGGCATAGGCCGACATGAGCTTCTCGATGTCGCTTCGGCATTGGTCTCCTTGGTGGTCTTGTGAAGTCGGAGTCGCTGTAGGTGCAGCTTGATGACGATGACACGGGACAACCTTGACGACTCTTGCTTCGGTGGTGTGTGTAGCTTGTGTGGGTAGCCAGGGTGGCTGTGTATGCCCTCGCGATGGTCGTGTTCCATGACGGTCGTCGAGGGTGTTGTTTCGGTTTTAGGCTGGTTTCCCGCTAATTAACCGGTCAATTCCCACTTCTTCTTAATTAATGAAAATGGCAAGTCTTTTGCCTCGGTTTCAAAAAAGAATTACAGAATATAGAGAACGTTTCAGAATTACAGAGAGTACTTAAAACAGTTTAGACTATACTCATAGAACATTTCAGAATTACAGAGTACAGATGAATATGACAAATGGAGAACACATCAAATTCATAGAACGTTTCTGCATAGGTAATCAAATACAGAGGCAATGTATCATTCGCTTCCACCAATCCAATGTTAGTATTCCACGCATCATCCTATCTACTCATGCCACCAGTGCCGTGCTGCAATGCCTCCAGAGAAAATGCAGTGCTGTGGCGTGGCTGGGGCATGTGCAAGGGCCCTGGCGACGGCAGGGCGAACGACGACGGGGGCACGGGGTAGGACGCGGCGGGGGCGTGGGCAAGGGCGACCACGGCCGCAGTCCACAGCACTCTCGACCTATCTCCAGTAGACGACGTCGCTGAGGAAGAACAGCAAAAGCGGCGGCGCACAGGGCTGACGGCGCAGCTCGACCCGCTCTATGTTTCCTTTCTTTTTATGGTTCCAGATCGATTAGCTCCTTTTCGCTATAACAATTTCAATCACCCCCTTACAATAATAAATTTTCTTAATTAGTCCACACAATACTACTACCCCAAAAGACAAGTAAGTTGTACCGTAAAAGAGCCCCCAAACACGACCATAATGTGATTCTTTAAAGAACGGAGCCTTCTGCGATAAAGAAACGTTCTTCGATGATGCAATTGCAAGGGTTGCATGAGCTGCATGCGCCGGCGACCCCATCAAGTTGTCGAAAGAGAAAAACCTCTCCTCCGTTCATATCACTGATCAGTGATCATGGTAGTAGTCCGAGCAAGGAACTGTTTCCAGCAAAAAAAGGAATGAGTACTGTTATTTCATGTAACGATCGACCGAGCTACCTCCTTCATTAATTGATCAAGGCCATACGAAGAAACAAATTGCACCGTTTGAAGCATGCAAAATGCCTCTACGGACTGAAGTCAATGAAGAAGTGCCAAAATGGGCGAACCAAAGGGCCCCTGCAGGGCAAAAATCTAGCGTGTGACTGACTGACAAGCTTACCAAAACCTTCCCATGTCTCCCCAACAAGGGCCAGGAGATGGGTCGCTTGCCATGCCCATTCCCCGGCCGGTACGATCACCAACCCAACATCGTACTGTTCGCCACTGTACGCACGCCTTGTACCACTGCAGCTCCGCTCACTGTCGCTTACGCGCCACCAAATGACGAAGAGCAACACAGGGGGAGAGATGAGCTTGGAGAAGCTGCAGTGCAGCAGCAGCAGCTGGGCAGGTTCCGGAGAGAGAGTGCAAGATCGCGATCCGGCCTACGGCATGCATGCATAATCATGGCAGTGGCAAAGTTTCATGGCTGCAGTGCAGTGCCGCTGCTAGATTCTGCATCTGCATGCTGCGATCGCCCAAGCAGCAATCGAGTACATTTTCGTCAGGGGCTTCGCGATGTTCCAATGCGTTTTGGCCACTGTTGGTTGGTTGGTCGCGACAGGAGAGAGACAGAGCCTGGCAGGGCAGCTCGCCTGCATGCCGAGGCAGGGATGCACCATCACCTCCGAGCTCCGAGCCATGGCGCTGGGGTCGTCGATGGAGAAGATGGGCGCGCAGTGCGTCGTCGTGCTGGTTCTTCCCGGCTTCGCTGTGCTATGAAGCATCGGCTCAGCGTGTCACGTCGCGCAGCGGGCTACAAACACTGTCAACTGCGCACCAGACAAGCGCGTCTACCCACGGGGGCAAGATCGATGAGCGACCACACCAGACAAGGCCGAAAGCCATCGATTCCATCTCGCTTGCGAAGTCTTGCTTTTTGGAGTACGTTGTAAAGTTGAAATTTAGCCGCATAGCGAGCAGGGTCACTTGGAGCTTTACTTACAAAATAATAATCAAGATAAAGAAAATTAAGTTCAAAAAATTAATTATATGTTTCTCCGAAAGTCCATATCGACCCTTATCTCTACCCCGGGCAGCAACCAGGCTCGTCTGCCATGCTCATGCCACGTCCTCCTCGTAGGGTGTCGTTTAGTCGCGTCGCTCTCTCCGTAGGGAGTCGCTTCGTTACGTCGGACAAATCCGAGCGGGACGCAATGTTGGATCTTGCCAGGCCAAAGTTGTCATTGCCACACTGAAATATACCCTACCACACGACTCATTTTCATGTATCCCTCCCCCCCCCCCCCCCCCCCCCACACACACACACCCCTCTACATCGTCCACGACACTAACTCTTTGGACACGGAAATCTCACGCCACCACCCCCAACTCCCCTAGGCTTCCCGCTCTTTTCAACTCTTGCCAGCCAAAGAGCTTTGGCTACCTCACGCGCCCACTTTGCATGCAAGCAGGTGGATTCTTTTTACAGTTGTCGCCGATGATCAGGTGATTGATTCATTTATGTTTGATTTTAACAGTAACTCACAAGTTGATGGAAAGAGTAAGCCACGATATCAACCCCGAGCAAGACGAAATTTGACAATTCATGCTTGCCTTCTATAGCTTGAAGCTGATGAGACCACCAATGCCGCACCAATATGAAGAGGGTCGTGCGTGGAGCGACCAAGTCGATAAGTACTTATTCGCTTCATAGAGAATAAACCATGTTTCACTTGCTTGATTAGAAAAGGCCAACAAAGGATTTCATTATCATTGCCAACAAAGGCCTTGTCTGGTGTGGTCGCTCATCGATGTTTTTAGTGGGACTCCCACGTAATTTCACCCATCTTAATCAGGTTACCAAGTGCTTGTCCAAAGAAATTCTTATAATAGGCAGTTGCATGACTTAATAGGTTTTTATGTCCCCTCTACATTATATCTCCATCTTTCTGACTTATATGGCAATCACTAGTACTACTAAGCTGATAGATTTGCCCAAGGATGAACGCACACATCCAAGTTTCTGAAGATCGCAGTTCACTCGGCGCATGCCGCAACTGACGCGCCTGCCTCTACCTCCACTTAAAATCTCCTCTCTGATTTGATCGCTAGGACTCCATGCCGTTACCTTGCATGCAACTTATCCTATCGATGCCCGCACATGCATCCCATCTTAAAGCAGAGACTAGTTAAGCTAACTGAAGTGCTAAACTCACTTAGCTTGCATGCACACGTGAACACTTCTCTGCGTGTGCACTGCCACAACTATTGCTACCTGAACTCACTAAGAAAAACACAAGGAAATAACACGCTGAAACTCTAAACATAAGCCAGCCTACATTTAGTCGTATCTCCCGTTCTATCCATCCATGGCATGCCAAAGCATGGATAGAATGCAAGATAGAGACGAGGCGGCCACGAAGGACAGTGTGCGCAAGCCAACGATGTGCATGCATGCGGTCAGCGCCCCCGGGTGGAGTTGAACGGACAAACTGTGCGGCCGATGATGCGCTCCGCCGTTGGCCTGAGACCGTCCCGTGGCGGGCCGAAGCGCACCGGCAGGAACTCCTGCTTGCCGTCACCGCAGGGAAACATGGATCCAGAGAAGTGCTTCGAGAACGCTTCCACACCCTGCGAATCGGATGCAGCCACAGCATTCATCAGCAGGTGTGCATGCATGGAGTTAAGGTGCCAATGGGTAGCTGCGCGTGTGGGTACCTGGATGTCGGCATGAACGACCTCGCAAACCTTGGGGGAGCCCATGGCGGTCCAGCTGTGGCCGTGCAGGAACTTGTGCAGCCGCCGCGCCGCCGTCGCCGTTGTCATGTTGACGAACGCGTACCCCTTGTTGAATCTCGTCCTGCTCCAATAAAACATTTAAGACTGGATCAAATCGAGTCACATAAACAAGGACTAGAGGTCAGCTGGTGGGAACGTAGAAAAACAAAAGCTATGAAGCCATCGGTCATGGATTCATGGGGAATGGTATCGGTCCAGGACATACCCGAAGTCGACTGGGAGGTAGAGGAAGTCGTACTCCGACCTCAGGACGGGCTTGTTCCGGCATCCGGAAAGCTTGTCGTTCTCGTCGACGCAGTGCTGGTCGAGGATGGCCATCAATCGCCGCTTCCTGCTAGGAAAACTCTTAAGCAAGTCGCACACATGTACACTAGTAGAGCAAGGCATCAAAGCATTACTACTTACGTGAAGCCGTTGGGGAGGTTGCAGATCATCAGCGACGTCTTGCCGCTGCGTGCATCGAAGGCCTGTTTGCTGCCCACGACCACGCGAGATGGGCGAGGAGGACGCGAAAGCGTCGGCACCGGCGCCGGCTTCGGCCGGGTCGGGGAAGCAGCCTTCGGCCTCCTCCATGGCGTGAGGACCGACCGAGGGGACGGCTCG
The DNA here is from genome assembly GCA_026929855.1 of Poa annua. Taxonomy (NCBI): domain Eukaryota; kingdom Viridiplantae; phylum Streptophyta; class Magnoliopsida; order Poales; family Poaceae; genus Poa; species Poa annua. The sequence goes on from CM049432.1 coordinate 85,180,341, forward strand.
TCTTCTAGCTCGGCTTTGGGCGACTGCTCGCTGCCGTCGTCGGCGAGCTGCGTGATGGTGCAGCGTGTAGCCGGTAGCGGCGGCTGTGGCCGAAGGGAGCAGTAACCGGTCGCCGGGCTTGAGGACACCGGCACCACGCACGACGGCGGGCTGCAGAACACCGGCGCCGGAGGGGGCACGTGCAAGAAGGGCATGGGCGGGAACACGTGCGCAGCCCCACAGACGGTGTTGCCCATGGAAGCGAGCCCGACGCCGAAGGAGAACGGCGGCTGGAGCGGGGGCGGCGGGATGAGGCATCCCATCAGCGGGGCGAAGGGAGGCGTGGTGGAGCAGATGAGAGGGGTAGAGAAAGCAAAGGAGTCGAATGGAGGGGCGGCGGGGTTCAGACGCGAGGTGGAGGAGGCAGCCATGGATGGAGCTTTTCCTTGGACTCGTTGTGGAGCTAGGGTGAGCAGATGGAGTAGCTAGGAGTGAAGAAGCTACTGGCTTGGATGGAGGGGTTTATAACGTAGGGGATGGGGACGGGGACGGGGACGGCGTATCTCTCTTCCTCGCTCGATGCTTCAGTTGTTCAGTTGCAAGTGTTCTGCCTTCATGTTTCTTTCTGTCTTCTTCCCACAAATACCTACTTTTTGCAACATCGACGAAACTAGCTGTGCGTGTCTAGCTCTTTCTCTCACGATCAAATTCTTGTGTCATTTTGTCTTGGGTACTGTACCTAAAAAAAGGATTGTCAATAGACTGAGGGAAAAGAGTTATTTATATTATTCAGGGGCACTTCACTCACTTATTTAAGAGGAAGATGTTGCACTGCAAAACATTATGTTTTGTTACGTAGAAGCCATTATTGTGTTGTGAAAATAGCCAATACTCTACTAAGATGAATTTGTATTACAGGTATTAAAAGAGAAAATTTATCTATATAATAGTATTATGTTTACTTCTAAGAAAGAAAAACACCGGTTGGCACAAATCTCGTATACCGGGTACACTCTAGAATTACACAAATGAATTGCATAGCGGAAAATCATCAGCAATACCATGATTGCACGCAGATATCGTGTCTACCGGTTCGAGAGGTGAGGAAGAGGGGTAGAAACCTTGTCACAAAGGTGTACCGAGTCCAAGCCACCACGAGCGCTCAAGTGCTAACAATCAAGAGGAGCACATAAACTAGCGGGAAGAATGTATCAATACTCTATATGTGTCATGAATGTTTTCTATGTGTGTCAACCTGACCATAACTATGTGTGTCAATACAAACAAACCATAACTATGTGTGTCAATACCAACAAACCTAGATTTAATAGATTGCATGAATCTTATATCAAAAATAGTACTTCGATAAATAGCAGGGCTCAATAAAAAAAGACTAGGACAATACATGGGACACATACACCATCCTAGTAGGGGCAAGCGGTATACTCCGTTCGTCCAAGATTTTCTGGAGGTCATGCGGCGGAAGTTGGGTCATGTCACTGCAGTTATTATCCACATGAGCTACTAGAAGTAGTATACCGCGCGCCATAGGCAATCATTCCGAATCTTCATTTATAAACTGCAGAGATTTTGAAATGGGTACGTCTAGGCGCCGCTATAGCTAGGCGCATGCACTGCCAGTGTATCTCTCTTTGAGTCCCAATGCTGAAGTAATCAACAATCTGTTTGTAAAAAACATAATGCCGCTTAGCTTGCGGTCTATTTTTGCGAGAATAATGTAGGTAGCCTCCCGTCTAGTCATACTAACCTGCCATCGAATATTCAGGCCCTTTTAAAACAAAGGATTTTTAAAAGAATTTTGAAGTGTAGAATCTCATATCGTTTTGGATAAACTATTCCATAAGAATTTTTAGAGGAAACAAAAAGAGGGCTCACCTCATGTTTTAATTTATGTTTTTCTTGGGTGTTATACAGACGACACTTTAAAAAACATACTATATGATTTCGGTTTCGATAGAAGTTTAAAAAACATGACACGTCAATTTCTACATTTTTCATATTTCTACGTTTTTTACGCCATGTGCTCTCTGATGAGTAGAGTGCGGGGTCTTTTTAACAAATATAACTCTCTGATGAATCATATTAGCAAAACTAACCCCTCCTAGTTTCATTGTAAAAAATGACTTGCTGGAATAAGGAGGAAGAGATATGTGTCATCCAGCTATATGGGATGGAGGGAAGTACCTCCCGCCAAGGGAATGCATAGAGGAAAGAAATCATGTGTCGCAACAACAAGCGACATGAGGTGGGAGCACATGGTTGATGAAAAGATATACACTTCCTACATCCCCTATGATAGGAGGTACATCCATTTGATCCCTGTAATGAAAAGTGACATGTGTCGTTTTCTCTTCATTCCTCCAGGTCAGTTTTTACAATGAAATCCGAAAGGGTTAGTTTTGACAATATAACGGTCTTTTTGAATTGTAGTATTTTTAGAAGAATTCTATAAGAATTTAGTACTTACAAAATTTTCTTATGGACTATATTTGGTTTAAAGGAATGGTGTTAACAAAATCATATGAATTGGATTGCTATGCCCTCAATTCCATAGAGTTTTGAGCATACATTTCAATCTCTTTTTTACACTAAAATACGTAGCAATGAGCCGTTTTTTCTGTGCTTTTTCTACGTTTTATCCAGATAATAATTCATGTACATTTTCTATGTTTTATAATCCTCTAATTTAAACTCACACATGTGAAATTTATATTTTTTTTCACCAGTAATTTTTTTAAATCTGCGATCGAAACAGACCCTAATTCACTAGATGGTTGTATTTATTAAAAAAACGAGGGCTGGTAGGAAAAAAGAGTGTGTGGATGAAAACGTACCAATCAAGAGACCGAAAAATGCTTATGGCTTCTTACTAGCATAGCTATGATTACGTTCTTGGCTGTTACTGTACGTCGTCGTGTGTTCCTGCATGGTTGCGTATGGTTGAGTAGAACTTAGAAAAAGACTTGAACTTACTCTACCGACTGCTCGATTGACTGATCGACAGGTTGGACATAATCGTCTCTCTGGCAGCGCAAAGACAGAACGACGTATATTCCCGCGCGCAAAGAAAACAGTTCGAAGCAAATGCCTGCAGACGGCATTAATTGAACATTTGAAACTAGTTTCTGTCATGGTTTGAAAGAGTTTACGTTAGGAGTTCTTGCAGTAAAAATGCTGTTGCCATATGAGCCCAAACAAGAAGCGGCAGGATGGACACCGAGAGGGAGGGCAGAGAGAGCACAAGCAGTTGTTTAATTATCTGTCACTTCCTCTGGGCAGTGGCACCCTGGTCGCGGTGCGTGTCCGCGGCGGCGAATCCCCCGCAAAAGGATAAAAGATATCCATAGGGTAAAGATGTCAGTAACAGTTCCTGCATGCACAAGGTTTGCCCCGAGTTTCAGATCCTCGGCACGAGTTCGAAAGAGAGACAAAAAAGAAAGTCAATGCACCACGTACGCAGGGCATTGCTAGTATACACATATATACTCCCTGAATATATCCGTGAAAACCAGCAATATACAACGTACACTGCGATATACTATAGGGCTAATAAGAGTACCGTTGCAAATAGGTAGTGTAAAGGCACAAACCGGCTGCCTTCCCCGATGCCTACCCTGAGCCCCTCACGCTGGTATTAGTACCTGCTTAAACCTTGTTTACGTTAGGATATTTACATGGATGGGAGGATTGAAGATGGGAGGTGATTTAGTGAACATCTAATCACAACAAATCAACACAAAAACTTGTTCCTCACAATACAGCACAATACACTACTCCACGAAGCCGGACAAGAGAGACGCAAAGCCTACGACAGCATGCAGCCCGCGTCATGGATTGGATCGTGGTGCACTGCTCCTCCTCACCTCACGCACTTGGCAGTTACCGTGGCATGAGAGGACGTAGAGCTAAGCAATCTAGGCGCAGGTCGCGTCATGGATGGTGGTGCAAGAAACGAAGATCGCGCGGGCGATGCGGCCAGATCGAGCCCCTGTTTTCTGTCCGGCGCAATGGAACATATTTTGTCGCCTGGGTCTCGCCGGTTCCCGACGAGCTTCCGCCACTGTTTCCCTGAGCTGCTCAGCGGCGTGGCTCATCGAGAAGCACCTATAGCTACTACGGCTACCCCTGCCTCTGCCGCAGCTCGTAGCTGAATGGCGTGCAGACGGCAGCGAAGCACTGTCACCATCCGATCGGAGCCACAGCCACGCCGAGCTCCGTCTCTCTCGGGTGCCGGGCTAGGGGCGAGAGGACATGCAGATCGGACCGGGCGACGTCCATTCTCTTCCGTACGTCCCTCTCCGCTCTGCAGGTGCACCCCGTTTATGGCAATGGCGTAAGCGTCGCCCTCTAACGCGTCACCTCGGGCGAATGTCATCTGCGAACTGGACAAGCACGACGTGCCAAGCGGGTATACTGTACTGCTACCAACCCTTGACAGACAGCCGTAGCAGGAGAAGCACCATATGCACTATGCATGTCGAGCAGTGACGATTTAACAAGAAAATAATAATAATAAGTGCATGTATAATGGTAGGAAAGACACGCTTTCTCTTAGCTATCCACATCATTTAGGAAAGATAAAATTATAAGTTGTACAATACATTATCTTGTAGTTGCCATCACTAGCAATTAATAAGAATTAATTATTTTAGTAGGAAATTAAAGTTTTAAGAGAAGACAAGTGGTACAATGGTGAAATTTGTCTTCTCTTATTTCGTAAGAGATCATCCCTTAACTAAGTGAAGACAACCTTCATTTTCTTTATTCTCTTTCCGCCACCTAGACAATTATCCTACGTGTCAACGTTAAAAGAAGGCTGATGTCACCCCATTGTACATGCCCTAATACCCTATATATGAACGTTGGTCAGATTCACCCTCAAATCTAGCGTCCACGTCGCCTTTAATCCTCTGCCATCCGATCTGAGCAATCGACGGCCAGGATTATGAGTTTCTGAGGAGCAAAACTCAAGTACTGTAGCACGGGCCTCTCCGCTAATCAGCTCGCGCTACGTCGTCTGGTCGCCCGCCGGTCGCCCCAGGTTTCTACCGGTCACCGCGTCTACTTGCATAAAACCCCCCAGAAGATCAAGGCAGCGACCCGCGGTCCAGAACTTTACACCGTTGAGGACCTGTTTGTAATCATACGAAACCTTACATACTTTCTTGCAAGCGCTCCCGCACAATGCCCCCTCTCCCTTCTCTCTCCCATGCCCCACCGGTGCGGCAGCCGGCGCCGGCGCTCGCCGCCGCCGCTACGCGCCCTGCCGCTCAAATCGAAGGATGTGGCGAGATCTGTCGTCGCACGCTCTTCAACCTCGCCGGAGATGGCGTGCTTGGACGGCCGGAGTCGCCGCATTTCGTCACCGGCGTCCTCCGCATCCACCGCCGCGGAAACGCTCGCCGTCGGCGACCAATTGGTCCGCCGCACCGCCCCTCCTCAAGCGGCGCCGTTCGGCGCGCCTGTTGGGAGGGCAGGAACGCGTCCGCGGCGACGACAACCACGAGTCCGCTGCACAACGTAAGGACGGGCATGAACCATGTGGGAGTGGAAACGCGCTGATGTTGCTGCTGTTGGACGCCGGCGAGCGTCCTCCCCCTTCTCTTCCGTAACTGCAGCATGTCCGCGCAACGCCTGGGCTCGCCAAGAACAAGGCCACGCTCCGGTGAGACATCCCATCTCCTCTCTTACCCCATGCATTCCATCTTGGATGACCATGGACGGGTGTAAGAATAGTACTCTTCAAGGTTCGCTGGATCATCCCCACTAAGGACATCTCCTACGGGGCTGCTCAAATCCGGACCGATTTGGTCCGGGTTTTGTCCGTTTGAGCAGCCCCGGACAGTGCACGGACAAGGGTCGAAACAGGTGCACCCTACGTGGGTGCTCATTTCAGGCCGGACACGAGGCTAGATTGCGTAGGGGCCAGAGTGGCCATTGTTTAACAGTTAAATAAAAGAAAAAACATATATAAAATAGCCACTGGATAAGCCAGTGGCGGCCGGTGGCCACACTTCTACGCTGGACTACTCAAGGATGACGTAGTCCGGGTCCTGGATGAGGTGCGCGGGCAGCCCCTGGCGGTGGAGTCTGGGGCTGCTCCGGCGGCGGCGGCGGCGGCCCGTCCGCTGGCCCGGTCCACTGCCAGCGCATGCCAACAAGTGGCATGAACCAGTCGGGGACCTCGCCGCGGTCCTCCTCCTCCACCTCCATCTCCTGCCGCGCCTCCTGCCGCTCCATGTCCTGGTGCGCGGCGACGGCGGCCAGGGCGTCGGCGATGGCCCTTTCCTCTTCCGCGGCGGCTTCTTCCGCCTCCCGCTTGGACTACTCGATGGCCTGGGCGAGGGCCCTCTCCTCCTCCTCCGCGGCGGCGGCGTCACCGTCTTCCTCCAACTTGACGCTCGGGGGAGGCGGCGGCGGCGCGTACCTGTTGTCGTCGCGAGGTGGGGAGGGCGGCGGGTACTGCGCTGGGCCGCTGGCGTGCCGCACCCCGAAGAAGCCCCTCCGCCGCTGGTCGTGCTCAACATGGAACCAGGTGTCCCAGTTCCTGTTGTTGACGGCGTAGGCAGGGTCGTGGCGGAGGTCCTCCGGCAGCAGGTCACGCCGCCGGAGGATCTCCACCTCCCTCTCGAGTCCCCGCTTCGGGACGGGCGGCACCGGAATCCGCTCCGGATTCAGGTGCCACCCCTCGAAGAGGTGGACGTCCGGCCATGGTACTGGGATCGCGTTGTCCCAGTACCACTGGCACTTCCTCTTGCTGAGGTAAGGCCGGACGCGGTGTGGAGGTGCCGGAGGTGCGGCGACGCGCGGTGCAGCGCCGGGCGCGGGCGCTGGCGGTGGCGGCAATGCCGGTGGCGCCGGAGACCGCGAGGAGCGGCGAGAGCTCCCCGCCTCGTGGTCGTTGGCGCCCTTGCCGAGCCACCATCTCCCCTTCCCCATGGCGGCTAGGGCAGTGTGGCGGTGGCGGCTAGGTCAGTGTGCGCGGTGGTTGCGTGGCGGGGTGGGGGACGGTGGGAAGCACTGTGGGGGACGGTGGGGTCGCGGTCACATTAAATAAGACCGGTGGGGGGAGGCCAATGGTCCACGGGTCACTCACCGGTGGGGCCGGGGAGTTTGACCGCCAAGAGGCGGGAGAGCGCGCGCGTCCGCTCCGCGGACACCGCGCGGACAGATTCGTGCAAATGAGCAGCCCCACAGAGGCCTGATTTTGTCCGGGCCTGCTCAAATCCGGCCTGTCCGCGGCAATTGAACAGCCTAAACACCCTAACTGCTACTTTCAGGGTCTCCTGAATATGAAAGGAGCAAGAAGATGGCTGCTCATGCATCTGAAGACTGTACTACAAGTACCCTATTGCAAGCAAGCATGGACAGGTGTTGCAGGCAGTTGTACAGACTACACCAGTCACCAGGGTGTTGAACTAATTGGTGAAATTTTAAGTTTGTGTATATTATCAAATGCGCTTGCATTGTACATTTATTTGGATAAATGCAAAACTAGAGTGCTCTGTCAAGAAGTATCTGAGTATCATCAGTACAAATAATAATCCTTAGTATCATATGATCTTGGTGCTATTCTACTATCATATCATGACTTTTTTTCTGCTCTATCTATTTATATCCTGCTGCTGACAGACTAATGCTTGCATATGTTCTTCCATGTTTATTGATCAGTTTTTCTGTACATTTAACTGTTATCTTTGTTAGGAAGATTCGATGCTTCTAGGACTGACTCTTGCAGCTATTTTTTAACACATTTTAAAGAACCTCACCATCTTTGTTTTCTGGAATTCACCTACCTCTGCATTAGTGTAATCTGCCCTCCTTCTCTATTGTAGGGTCTCATTGATGAAAGAGGTCAACGACGAGGAGTGGTTCATCCTTTAAACTTTTTTATTTTTGCATAACAATTACTGAAGCTTCCATAGATATTTTCGTAGACCCTGTTGGTGATTGTAGTATGCATATTATTATCGAATTGTTGTCCCTCTTTGCAAAATTATGGGCATCTTAACCATGCAAATTATAAGCATTGTAATATTAGTATTTCTGTGGTGTGCTTATAGTCCTGAATATTCCAGATATTTAGCCATTTTATTCTATTTGTGTTTTCAGTCGACCGGGTTTAGTATTATAGTCAGAAAGCAAGTGTTGCAGTTAGATAGCTTGGTGTCTTGGGTTGTACAGGGTTAGAGAAAACAGAGCAGGAAAAGGACCTCTCCAAGCTCAATAGCTGTTGCAGGTTATCTTAACAGAAGGTGACACAAGTCAATAAAATTACAACTGAGATCTGTAGGAAGTGTTGTCTCATTGATGAAGGAGGTGAACGACAAGGAGAGGTGCATCCATTAAACCAATTTACTTTTGCATAACAACTTATGAAGCTTCCATAGATATTTGCGTAGACACTATTGGTGATTGCACTATGCATGCATAGTACTACTAAATTGTTGTCCCTCTTTGCAAAATTATGGGCATCTTGATCTTGCAAGTTATCAGCATTGTAATATTAATATTACTGTGATGTGCTTATACTCTTGAATAATTCAGATATTTAACGATTTGATTATATTTGTTTTCAGTCGACCGGCCTTAGTATTATAATCAGAAGAAGCAAGCTTTACAGTTAGATAGTTGGTTACGTGTAAATATCACATCCATTAGACAAAGGACTTTGCTACACGTAGAGTTTTATTATATATATTTAAAGATAGGTATCATTTGTTTTCTTGCAATGCATTAGAGGACAAAAGTGGTAATCTCATCCTATATTCTCTCATTTCGAGAATTTATACTATTTTTTATCTCAAACCACCGTTTTGATTCAAAGTCCATTTACACCATTAAATTTAGCGTGACAGTATATTCGAAACTGCATTCCATGTTGCTATATATTGACCATTCTTTTTACTTGTCAAAAGTTATCAGGCCTCGATTTAGACACGTGGTACGTAAATTATCATGTTTTCTACACAAAATATATAGTGTATTACAACGGTTATCCAAACTTTCTCACCTCCTGCACATGCATTTATTATAATTGTTTTTGTTCATTCTAGAGTCTACCATTTCAAAAATTATAAACGTTATAGTTCAAAAAATATGAGACTGAATAAAACTCTGTTTTCACCTATAAATTCAACGTGACGAGTGGCGAGGGGATAACCAACCTGGTATGCCCACGAACCTGAGACAGCCAAAAGACCACGGTGTCCCATGGTCGGCTTATGGCCGGCTGGCCGCCAAGTTCTTTGTGGTATTATACGTGACAGGATATGACGACATAAGGTCAGGTCCGGTAGTATCTTGGTCGGAAGTTGGTGGAACTACTTGGAGTACAAGGCAAGAAGAGTTAGTCGGCGTTTTAAAAAAAAGTTAGTCGGTAGCCCAATAGGACTATGACCGCATATAAGTGATAAAAGATGTGTGTGTAAAAAAGAACGCATCATGCATATGACTAGAAATAATTATACAGACATTTAGATGAGTGCTTAAAATGCGTATGCATAAATTGTGTACATGTGTACTTCGACGACATATAATTTTACAGTGTTCTATTCTAATAGCAGCGAAAGTTAGTGAAAAAGTAATATTTCGAAAAATCATGTGTGTCTAAAACCACCACCAAGTCGTGTGCAGTGTAAGCTCCAACCGAAAGAAAAAAAACGCTCAATGGTCTGGGTCTGCCTGTGTCCATTTTTCAGATTAAGGGCTAATTTGGTTGTGATGGGCAAATATCTCAGGGAACGATTCCCACGGGAGAGAGTTTCCACGAGCAAAGGGGATCCCCGCTCCTACACGAATTATCCACATGCAGGTTTGGATGCAAAGGAAGGGGTGCGTGGGGGAATCGCTGGATCAGATGGGGAATCAGTACAAGAACCCAAAGCAAGCACCAAGCAGGGGCTATGGCGGGGCGGCGGAGAGACGTGGGGATGGCGGAGTCGCAGAGAGACCAGGGCGAGCAGCAGGCGCCGTCCTCGCTGCTGTTGGTGGGCGAGCCGGATCGCAGGGAGCCGACGGTGGTGGTCGTCGAGGCGCGGCGGCGCTAGGCCGAGCAGGACGCGCCGGATCGCAGGGAGCCGCCGGAGCCGGCGGTGGTGGTCGTCGGTGCGCCGCGAGTCCGACGACGCGGTCGAGCTCAGCCTGGCCTGTCCCTGGGCGGCTGCTGCGGTGCCAACTCCGGGCGGGACGCCAAGACGCTGTGCCTCGTGCGCTCCTCCTTGCTCGTGTCCTCCTTCTGCGGCAGCGACGACTTCGCCGCCGCCACCACGCCCCCGTCGGCGTTGCTGATGCGCAACACACCAGCTCGCTCTCCACTGAGACAGACGAGGAGCAGCAGCCGGGACGACGCCCAAGAGCCGTGCAGGGATCGAGCAGATGATGTCGTGACTCGCGAGAAAGAGAGACCGAGTCGAGAATTTCGTCCCCGACGTCCCGACTAGTGGAAATCTACCCCAGGGAAAACGCGTGGAATGGACGGGATATTTCCCGCTCGTGGAGCGTCAAATGATCTGATAGGACTCCCCAGGCCCAGATTTACCCGTGGGCTTTTTACCCGGGAAAAGGCCGGGATCCCTTTGTTTTCCTGGACCACCAAATGAGCCCTGAAGAGGAGGCTGTTAGAAATCGGACGATGGGCTTTCCCAATGTTCAGGCCTGTTAAACTACAGAAGGCCTGGCTCATAAAGTCCATGTAACATTATCTGACGTGCTGGGCTGAGGGAGATGGGCCCAGGCTGTATCACGCAAGGAAGGTGCATGGAACGCTACACCGGTTCACGCTGCCTCCACTGAATCTATTTCCTGGGAAAACATGCACTCTCGCCTTCTTCTTTAAGCTCACAAAAGACATGAACTAGTGTAGCGAACAACAATAATTTGTAGGCACTTGGTATCCCTGAGATACTGTAACTTAACCTGAAACAACACATGAACTACTAATCACAAATGCCTAATGCAACTAGGGGAGGCACAGGCACTGAGGCAGGGGGACAAGTAGGTAGACAGCATCACAAATCACAAGGATACGTGCGACAGGTTCCGGTTGTGATCACCAAAGCAAGCAAGCTGGTAGTGGTAGAGTAGAGCCGCACGCAACACATTACTCATGGCCATAAATCGATCGATTGACTCCTCGACGCGATCAGATCTCGCTTTCACGTGTGCACTTTCGGTGTCAACGAAGAACGACGGATGGAGATATCGATTCCTGTCGACGCGTCCCTGTCGTGCCGGCGTGCCGCTACTGCCTACACATATGGAGTATCCTCTCTGGGCTAGCTGACTATCCGATTTCTGCACTTGACTTCGTCTTCAGTTCGCATCGTGTCTGTGAACTGTGACATCCATTTGTTAAAATACTTTCCGGTTAGCAAAGTCTCCGGAAATTAATAACAGCCGGCTACTTATGTAGGCTTGGTCGGAGTACAGATCCATGCGTGCTGACATGGCATGCTTCCAATGTACTTTATGTACCATCCAAAGCTTCTAGAAGGAAGACGACTTCAATCAAACATTCAAACACCGACGGCTTGGAGCTGTCTCTGTGATCTACCCTAGGAAATGTGTGCAAACCTGTACGTGAGATTTTCTATATGCAGGTAAGCATATTACTCTCTCCGTTCCATCTTAGATGATCTCTATTTATTTAAAAGTGAATTCATCCAGGTCTAAATACATCACTTTTACAAAAATACAAGTAATCTAATTCGAAATAGAGGGAGTAAATTGTTTTATAGCGTATGCAGTGGACCGCAATGTTAGACTACACTCATATTGTTTATATAAACAACCCAAATTTTATATCAATGTCAATCAATGTTGTATAACATAATATCGTGTATCATGTAATCAAAGGGTTTCGCAACGCTTCCGCCGCGCAGCACCCAGAGAGAATAACCTCTATCGAGGCCCCGCACAACTCGTAGATTAGAACTATTGTGGACCCTTCCCGTCACCATAGGTCTTCACATTTTGTCTCACCTCGCACTTGACCGGTGTTTCTTCTTTCAATAAATCGGATTAAATCGTCCACTGTTAGTAGCTTTCAATGCGAGTTCAGTCATTCTCTTATATACATAAAAGTACGAACATGGAGGCTGAATTAGAAACATCTTGAATCGGATTCTCCTTTCTTAAAGAGCTTGAGAGTGAAATGAGTGGGCCAGCCAAAAAAGACCAGTATGGAAGTGAAAGGGGAGGGCAAGAGCGGTCCGCATGTCCTCGTCAACACCGCTGCTGCTCCAACCACGTCGTCGTCGACTCTCGCGCACCAACTCTTCCATTTGTCAAGGAAGGTCTGACGGTGCCCCGAGGGACGCCTTCAAGCATTGTCGTCGGCTGCTCCGTCTGCACATCATCACCAAGCCGGCTCCTCTTCAGCACATCTACTAGGTTTTACCAGCATCGCTCCCAGTCATCACCACAAAAAACTATCTACACCAAGAATATCATCACATGTACCACATCCTTGCTACCACCATTGCTCTTGGTTATAGTCAACGTCATCAAGTTCTTCTTCACCTTGTGCTCAAGTCGTCTCCTACCGATCCGATTATGGGGTGTTAGAATATATTAGATATTGTCCATATTTAACAGTAGTCTAAACCTCCTCCAACATTTTTTGGCCCTCAAGTTGTTTTCTTCGAAATACAGTGTACAAACAAACACACTCATATACGTGAATACACTCACCCCTATTACCGTGCGCACACGCACCTACTTGATGAGCACGTCCGAAATACTGAGCCGGCGTATCGAATTCTGAGATTGAAAAAGTCACCACAGACACCTTGTTGTCGATGAGAACGTGACCTCCACTAAAACTATTTCACCTAGATGTCAAAGTTGAGATCAAAACTCTGATGACTAAGAGTAGGACCACCCCACTAACCATCGTTGCACCCTGAATCTTATAGGCTGTACAAACAGCCCAAAATTCTCTATCTATATTGCACGACGGTTACACACTTCGTTTTCAAAATGTTCGGTACGTTCGTACGATACGTGCACTTGAAGGTCGCTGTCAGGCTGTCACGCCCAAGGTCAGACCATAGAATGTCCCACACACACACACATACACTAGCTCCCGTCGCGGCATTGACACGGTGCTGCACACCACTAGCCACGCCTCCCGAGGGACCGCCGGACGAACGCAGCCGCACGCCGCACGGCCGTGTCCCCCACTCCCATGCCACGCGCATTTAAGCAGCGCCGACGCCCGGACCGAGGCACAGGCGGCGCATGTTGGGCTGGATGTGCCGGCCAGCCACTCGCCGTCCGTCCCCAGCCCCACGTCGATCGGCAGGTTCGTAATTGCTCGTCGGGATCGGAGCGCGCTTCCGGCGAGATCGATCCCACATGCACGGCGCATGCAAACGCGTCCCGGCGCCGGCAGCGGAAGGGACGACGGAGAAGATGTGGGGCCCGCAGACAGAAAGAGACCCGACCGGAGGCGCGGCAGACGTGGCATGCAGTAAAGAAAGACAAAGGCAAAGCTGGGTTCAGCTCAGCATCAGCTGGTGCCGGCCGCGAGAGGGGTCAACTCCGAGGAGGTACAGGCAGCGGCGCACGGCTCGAGGCAAGCCTCCGGCTAGCTTCGCTTCATTATTGGGGGCCCGGACTCCCCCGCAGCAGTGACTCCGGCAGGCATCCGGCGGCAGGCGGCGCCCCTCCCTTGGGATCGATCCTGTTCCTGATCCACCGCTTTACTTTCCCCTTTTATCGCGACAGCGCGAGAATCCTTTGCGTGCCTTGAGCTATCATCAGCCATGCGTCCATGCCGGCCGGGGGTTGGACATTGCCTCGCGGTGCCTGCCTGCATGCCGATCGGTGCAGCACTATATATGAACTGAAAAACACGGTCAGTAGCCCGCGAGGTTTTCTTAGCACGAGGCAAAATATTTTCCATTTTCTTACAAGTGGAAATAGACAGGTTAATTAGCGAAACTCGGTCTAAAACCGAGACAACATACTTGACGACCATCTACACAAGCAAATCTCGAGGGGCACCAGTCGTTCTGACTACCTACACAAGCTGCACGAATACCAGATACCACCAAATCTAATTGTCGTTGATGTTGCCTTCTGTGCTATCGTCATCAAGCTGCAGCGACTCCGGCTTCACAACAAAATCAACAAGACGACCAATGCCGAAGAAACATCGACAAACCCACGACGGGCTATGCCAAACAGATGACTCTTCACGTAGAGGTAGGCAGCTCCGATTCTGATGATATGCTCCAAAGGGAGATGTGCAAGAGCTGGGTCGAAAAAGATGTTCACCACGTACAAGGTCTTTGACTATTTTCATCAACAATTTGCTCTACTGGTCAATATTGGCCTCGTCGACCTCCATTTCGTCACGACGCCGCCATCTCTTTCCATGTCACAACCCAACTGTAACTGTAAGCGTATCTGGAGTAGGTGTATATACATGTTGTAATCTAATTCTATTGTAATCTAACTCATGGCCTTCAGCCCTTAAAAAACGCATGAACCACCACGTATTACGTGTGACACGCTTCCTCAAAACCTAATTATCCGCCATATACCTAGTATCAAATTCATATCCCTTTCTATTCTCAACCCTAACCACCGCCAGAATTAGAACCCTAAACGCCGTTTTTGTCACTTTTTGCGGCTCCTCATGGAGATCAGCCCTAGCACCCACAACTCCACCTCCGTGTCCTCGTGTCCAACATCGATGCCCTTCTTACTGGTGTTGCACCTCGCAACGTCGCTCCTCGTGGTGCTCTCCTTTGACGTCGCCAACTACAACAGATGGAGCATCTACCAGATGGCCTCCCTCGGCTGCGTTTGTCTCGTCGGCCATGTCAACGACACTACTCCGGCTGTGTTCACCAACGCGACCTGTCTGGCCAACGACTACACTATCCTCAATCTTCTCCACTCGACCATCGACGAGGATGTTGCCGACATGGTGCCCGGTCACGACCAGACTTCTAACCAATTTTGGCTCGCCATCCTTGATCTCTTCTCCGCCAACAAAGCTAGGGTTCACGTGCCAATGTCGTGGCCACAATGTTGTGACTCATATATCTAAGTGCACCATTGTTAAAACAATTTTTAATCATGTTTTAAAATGTAAAAAATCTAAAGATAAATTACTGGTGTAAACAAAATATTCTATGTTCCCATAATAGGTTTTGCGGAAAACGAAATTTGTATCCACTATGTAAAAAATAAAAAATGTCTCGGAAAAGTCATCGTAGAGCAACTAGATTTCTCACATTTACATAGGCCACAAAATTGGCCTATTCTTGAAATTTGTTGTTATATACTGTATATCTGATTTTTTTTATTTAATAGTATGGCAAGCTGCTGTCCATGTACACCTATGAGGCAAAACTTATTTCCAGTAACACTACCTCTACTAGATACACTATTTTTACACTAGAGCCGTAAAAACCGTTTGATATCTCACGAAAGGGTAAAAACCTATCTCTAACCGCTGCCCTAAACTTGCATTTTTTCATAGATTGTTGTGTCAACCTGGAAGAAGAAGTAGATATTAATTTTTAGTTCTTAGCACATGTAGATGGTGTTGTTTGATTACCCCGCGTCCGACTTTTTATGTATATCCCAACATTTTGTTTGATTTTTCTTACATTATAAAATGTATTTTTAAATAGTGGGTGCTTCCATGAGTCAAACCTGATTTTAGAACATGCAGGGCGCTGGACGTGGCAGAGTCGGGCACATGTCCGACCATAACCAGCAGACAATGCATTTGCAGCAGTACGTGCATGCGACTCCTACAACCGTACGTATCGTACGCCCGCGCGCGCCGTAGCTGGCGAGCCGCCCGATGCATCGTTCACGCTGCCGGCAGTGGCGGAGCCACATGGTATGCCAGGTATGCACCGGCATACCCAGCGGCGAGCCATGAAACAAGGTAGAGTATAGGAAAAACAGCTGATCGATCGATCGATTCGTACCACTCGTAGAAC
This sequence comes from Poa annua, assembly GCA_026929855.1. Classification (NCBI taxonomy): domain Eukaryota; kingdom Viridiplantae; phylum Streptophyta; class Magnoliopsida; order Poales; family Poaceae; genus Poa; species Poa annua. The sequence continues at coordinate 85,196,312 of CM049432.1, forward strand.
TCAGCTTGCAAAACCGGCCGGCCAGCTTAAGTCCGCCCCGCGTACAGCAACCTAGCGCGACCTATAGCTAAGGAAAAAAAAAAGGTAAAATCAATCGATCATACAGACGTGTAACACGGCTTGATCGACTCCGCATATTTACAGATCAATCTAATTAAATCACTAAGACTGCCCAAAATCAACTTTAAGGTTTTCGTTGGCCGCTACGGTAATTATGCAAGTAGTTGATGTTTGTATTGATCGTGAGCATATAAAAGACTATCCATATTATTTATCTCTATACATATATTATGTACTAATTTATGATTCTATCACCCTATATGTGTTTTTATACATGACGTTTACATCATTTTTATTTTGAATATTTAGTTAGAGGCGGAAACATCACCTCTCTCTTTTCAGAACACGCAGTTGCAGGTGCTTTAAATTTTGCTCCAGTTGAAAGTGTGATGTAAGAGCACGCACAAGAAAAATATAACTTAATTTAAGAAGTTATTTTATGTATATTTTAAGACTATTAATATGGGTTTTAAATTTTACTGAAATGATCATTTTTTCTTGCGGCATACCCAATGGCGAAATCCTGGCTCCGCCACTGGCTGCCGGCCGAGCTGAGCAGCGAGCACGCCGGCTGGCCACCGTTAGACGCACTGCTCGCGGCGGACCAGCCCGCTCTCTGCTGTCACGGGGTAGCTGGACGAGACATGAGCTCGCCTCAGGTCGTACTACGCTTGTTGCCTTGTGTTTGTTTTACTTAGAGGCAGAGCTGCTGGCTAAGTAAGACCAGCAGAAGCTACTACAGCGTAGGAGTACGTACCGCAGCTAGCTAGCTAAGCTGCTTCTCGTCTGACTCGAGAATGAAGGGGATCGATCGATCGATCGATCGAGCTTGTCATCTTGCAGATCACCATTAAATGCGGAACGCGTTTGTCACTACACACTAGCAAGCATTTTTTCTTTACGGAACGCGTTTGTCTCTAGGCTCTATGATTGCAGTATTAGTACTTAAACGGATGTAGTATGTAGTACATTGGTATGGTTAACTAATCTCTCACAGGCGGTGCGTAGGCTTGAAATCCCGGTTCCGGCCTGGCATATCCACGGGCTTGAACAGTGCTTCTTCCGCCGGGACCAGAACTGTTGCCTGAAACCAAGGATCTCGCTAGGTACAGGGAATAACGTGGCCTCTGTCTTTTCCACGGGAACCGGGAAAAATCTCCGTGATCCCAGAAGCCCTTTTACGTCGTGGCCAAAGCTTTAACAATATACTGTAGGGCCAGCGATCCTGTACCAAGAACACTCACACCCGTATACTTATTTGACAGTACCTACCATGCATATGGGATCTCATGCATACGTACTGTAGTCCATACTCAACCCCAGACCAAAAGCTCGTGGGATTACCTCAAGATCGATCATCACAAGCAAAACAAACAAAAGCTGAGGCTGACCTGCGTGTGGCTGAGAAAGGCAAGCACAAGCATGCCCATCCGACTTTACTTGCCCAAACAGGACTGATGACCACTGTGGAGACGATGCAACTGTCGCTAACACAGCAGCGGGGCACTGGTGAAGGAGTGTTATTTCCTCCCAACAGTCAAGAGCATTTAGGTACGTGAAGTACCTGCACTGCCGAATCCGGGACCTGCTGGTCCAACCACGTACGTACGCCATGGCAATGGCATGCTGCCCGGTTGCTGTTGCTTCCATTCATGCCACTGGGCACTGGCCATCGAGGAGGGAGAGCGAATCGGGCCAAACAAGACATGGATTTTTCCCGGTCGCGTCACGCGTATCTTCTTCCCACTAGATATATAGATCGTCACCACCACCCACATGGTCTCGCCGCCCGTCCCGATCTCCACCAATCCAGATTTCCAAAGAATCTAGCTAGCCAACAACTAACCATTAACTAAACTAAATGAAGAAAAAAAACTCTATTTTACCTTAAACTCGTAGGGTTTAGGTGGATCAAACTCTTAAGTAGAAATACCGTCTTTTGCTCCTTAAACTATCGAATCCCGATCTAAATTAAATTATAAATTTCTACCCTCGACTCACACTGACTACATCGACCTCCCTGTCATATTTTGGATGAAAATTTTGCAACGTACCCGACCACCCGTGTCTACCAAACAAAAAATTAATGTTGGATGCCATCTTAGTGCCCAACCTCGCCAAACATCATGGCAACAACGACGAGTGGGACGTGGTCGGTGCCCCATCCGCCGCTCTAGCGTCTTGGTCTCACGCGGCGCCGAATGGACCCGCAGCGTTGCGTGCGGCTGCCATGCCCGCTCCAATTGTCAGGAGAATACCTAATGGGTTAACCCGTAAAAAGTGTGTCCCACAAGACCAATGTGGCTCATGATGTACTCATGGCCACAACACTTGTGGGGTTACACGAAGATGGGCCGACCCAAGATCATGGCATACGAGAAGAATAATCCAGAAGAAAGGAGAGCACAAATGCTAGATTATACTCCAAGTAGGACTCCAACTTAACTTACCTTACGAAAATGTTTCCTTATAACTAAGCGAGTCGTCGTGAATATAAGGACGGCTCGCAGGGCGTAGACCCCCAAGCTGGGCGTCAACTCATAGGTCTAGTCGTGATTTCCTGATCAAATCACACCCTTGTAACAAGAAAACACTCATATATCAAGCAAGGTAGGCATCCCAAGCGAGTGGCCGAACCTTGGTAAATCGTTCCCTCATACCCTGGCGATCTAAAACTCAAAGACGCCTAAGTCGTCATCGAGCTACGACATCTGCTCGGACAATTCCAAAACATCGTGTATTCTACATGCGAGATAGGGAAGATGAACATGACACCCGGGGCTCTGTAGACACTGAGACTGTGGGTATTTCCGGTCTGGATGTTCTTTCTCCCAGTGCGCCAAACATGTGTAGGGTTGGATTTATACCGAGATCAATAATAGTTCAAAGTGGGGATTTCGATTCATGGCGCGTTTAAGGTTTAAAAATAGATTTTTCCTAAACTAAACTAATCCGGCACCGTGCTTAAGCGCGACAGCGACGTCGTCCATCCAACACCGGCGCCCCGTAATTCGTACGCGTAAGACGACGACTCTCGGTCGCGGTCGCCGTCGCGGAGATCGAGCTTATAAACGGGAAAGGAAACGCGTGGAGAACTCTTTCTATGTAGATCGATCACCAAGCAAATTACTAATCGCGCACAGTGCGTCCACGACGTACTTGGTACGGCGCGGGAGGCTGACGGGACTGTGGCGCAGTGCATGGCGGAGCCTGGCCTGACCCGCCGCCGGCGTGGACGTCTTCCGATCCGTCAGGGTTTTGACTCTGACAGACAGTCTCTGCCTGCAGCTGCATGCCAAGAAGACCTTCAAGTTTCAGTGCGTCTTTCTTCCATGGCATGCCATGCCATGCCACGGACGGACGGACGGATTGACCGAGATGGCGGCACTGTAGGCGACGTGAGTGGGAGAGGAAGAAGGGAGACAGGGAATCAAGGGCGCCGCGCATGACCACGACGTACGGGAGCCCCGGAAGTTGAGGGTTCACGGCACGCCAGCCAGCTAGCTCCGATCGATGAAAAGCGCAAGCGTCTCCCGTGTTTTCCGGCGGCCTTGACCAGCCGTATCCATCGGTGGCCGGCCGATCCGACGGTGGCGGAACAGGCCGGTGCGCGCGCACGACACGACGGCGGCGCGCGGGTGCAACTTTTACGAAGACGAATTGAATATTGGCATTGACTAGCGGCGGACGGAGCTGCATGGCAACGGCAACGGCATGGGGGGCAGCTGGATTCCGGAGCACGCCAATGATACGGCGCGCGGCGCGAACATTTACTGGTGGTCGTGGTACATTCCATGGCGAGAGCCCGGGCAGCCACCGGGGCGGGGCCGGCCGGCCGGCCGCCTGGGCTGCGCTTGCGCCATGCTTATTCTATTGCGCCACTGTACCTTGCATGGAACCTTTTCCCTCGCGCTCTCGGGACAACAGCAGCCGCCGCCCGCCGCGTTGCCGTGTTGGTGCCCAGCTACTCATCAGTCATCACTCACTCACTCGGCTGTGGAAGAGAAGCTCCTTCGAAGGCACTGCAGCAGGCAGGGCAATAAATGGTAGTTTAGGTGCGTGCAGGCTCCATGGCGGCGTAGCAGGCCCTCTCTGTCGCCTCACCCTCTTAACTCCCACCTCCAGCGGCCGGCCACGCGGACTTTTACTCCTCATATTCATCTCCACCTTAACCTCACAAACCTACTGCTCCCCGACCTCGACTCGATCCATCCATTCCATCCGCTCATACATACAGTCGTCCATGTCGTCGAATCGCCGCCTGCTGTAGACAGCTACAGACACTCCGTAGATAGATATAGAGAGGGATCGGCACGGTGGCCTATGGATTTGGGCGCATGGCGGGGTTCCCTCTAGGTGGCGGAGGAAGCAGCCGCGACAGCCCCAACTCGCCGCCGCCCGGGGTGCACCCCTCCGACGCCTCCACCTTCCTCTACGCCACCCGCGGCGGCGGCTTCCAGCTATGGGGCCAGCCGCAGGACCACCAGCAGCAGCAGCTCACGCAGCCCTTCTACGCCTCCAACCTCATCCGCTTCGCGCACGATGACCTCCCATCCGCCGCCGCGCAGGCCCTCGCCGGCGCCTCCCCCTCCTCGTCCCGCGGCGCGCGTGCGGCCGCGGCGGGTCTCGTCGCCGGCGGCACCAGCTGCCAGGACTGCGGCAACCAGGCCAAGAAAGACTGCACCCACCAGCGCTGCCGCACCTGCTGCAAGTCCCGGGGCTTCGCCTGCTCCACCCACGTCAAGTCCACCTGGGTTCCCGCCTCCAAGCGCCGCGAGCGCCAGCAGCAGCTCACAGCGCTCGCCCACTCCGCCGTCGCTACCGCCGGCGGTGCTGGCCCCTCACGCGACCTCACCAAGCGCCCCCGCGCACGCATCACCACAACCACCACCTCCTCCGGTACGTATACCCCTACGTCTACACCTTCCGTCCGTAAAACTCCATGCTCTAGGATCTGGCGCTAAAAATTGTGTTTTTTTCTCGTCTGTGTGCAGGGGATCAGCAGATGGTGACGGTAGCGGAGAGGTTCCCGCGGGAGGTGAGCTCGGAGGCGGTGTTCCGGTGCGTACGGCTCGGGCCAGTGGATCAGGCCGAGGCGGAGCTCGCGTATCAGACCACCGTCAGCATCGGCGGCCACGTCTTCAAGGGCATCTTACACGACGTCGGGCCCAGCAACGCCCAGCTGCAAGCCGCCGCCGCGGGAGGAGGCAGTAGCGGGGGTGGCGACTACCAGTTCCGGCTCACCGGCGACGTCTCCCCGTCGAGCACGGGCGGCGAAGCAGGCGGTGGCGGAGGCAGCAACAACGTCGTCGTGTCATCGGCTGTGGTGATGGACCCGTACCCAACGCCTGGGCTCTACAGCTCCTTCCCCGCCACCACGCCCTTCTTCCACGGACACCCCTACCAGAGACAGTGACGACGTACCACGACGGCCTCGATCTCGCTGTAACACCGCGTCTCTCGTTCTCTCTTCGATCTGTCAATTGATGCATAAATTGATGCTCCTTCCTTCCTTCCTTTTCCTTCCTTCTCTAGAGCCTAGTTAGCTTAGCTTAATTAGGCGGCTTAATCTAGACATGTCTAGCTCTTCTGGGGAGCATCTGAGGTAATGAGTCAGTGACATACCCGGCATGTCAGAGCAAATGATTAGAAATCTGACAGTTAGGATCCAGCTTTGGAATTAAGCATGATTTCTTGCATTGTTCTACGTACTTTGTTTTTTCTTCCCGGATCTTCAATTGACAGTGTTCTTGACGACCTTAATTTTCTTGGTACTGCTGTCTTCCTCAAGATGTACTTTTACAATGTAGCTTCTACTACCTGCCTTTGCGAGGTGTGACCAATTGGCTTTACTACTCGTTTTACCTTTGTTCTTCAAAAGCTGCGCCCTAGAAACCTAGTTGCCTTTACCTGGTAGCTTTTGGTCTTGGATCCTAGATATACATGAACGTATCGTTGCCTTATTGAATTGGTACCTTAGTGTTTGTTTATGCCTAATTTGACAGTTTTAGGTGTGAGTCATCGTATGCTCATGGGAGAGAGGAATTGAAAAAGTTTGTGTCCAAATTATCAGCTAATTGGGAGCTGTGACCGATCGAGCCATGCGCCGATCCCTTGCTTTCCTTGCTTGATTTGGTAGTTTGTTTTATGTTTCTGAGTAAGGAGATGATGATAGATTGGTCGCACATTCTCGTGTTCTTCAACGTTGCCTCGTTGATCCCATAGCATCACCTCCAGATCAGATGCATTAGTTTTATGACCTCTAATTTGATATTATCCTTTTTTGCAAAAAAAGTCAATTATCCTTTAACTTGATTGCACTAGGAATAATCACCATATTTTCCCTTCTTCTGTAGAAGAGAAAATAAACTAGCAAGCTACACAAAAATAATATATGATTGCCAGTTAATTTTCTGAAATCCGTAGTCCGGTGACTGGATTGCCAGTTAATTTATGTCTATTTTGCTAACTCTTGTGGTATATGATTACTAATTTATATCATTCAATGTGGTTCCTTGTTTATGAAACAAAAAAATGCATGAGGTTTAATTAGCGAGGTTTTGATTGGCTGGAAAATCTACATCGTGTGTAAAGTGTGAATGGATGGGCTTTGTAAATTTTGAGGCAACATGCATATATGTCTTGTGCATTTTCTTAATCCCTCAAAATTACCTATTTGTGAATATTATGGATTTATTTGTTTTGGATTAGTTTTGTCATGATAAATGCAGTTCTCTCATATTTTCTTGTCTTTCAACTTGATATATCTTAGGCACAACCTATACAATTTCTGTTTGGCACATTCTTTGTGAGATAACCTAATACTCGTGCTTATACATAGATAATATTTGCAAAGGATAATATGTATTCCCCGTCCGATTTGCAGCTGCACATAACGTCAATGTCTATGTCATATGTAGGTTAGAGAATGCAAATGCTAATCTAGTGATCACATTATGCCAGAAATGTGTATTTTGTTCGTTGTTATTTTATCATGAGCAGTAACTTCATCCTATCAAAGTTCCTTTGTGGATACAATGGGTTCTTACAAAATTGTTAAATCAGCCAATATGCCACCAATGGTTATATTCCAAAATGCACATTTGATATATAAAAAGTTGCTGGGTACAAATATCGTAATTAGATTTGTCATCAAAAATATTTTCAAGACTTAATTTCCACTATCATAGACATACAAAAGCAACTATCAAAGATCCATATATTATTTAAAACGGCGCCGGTGTCTAAAATATCATCTATTTTGAAAAGGTTGACATGGTATCTTCATATGTAGTCTCTTGGACTGAACATTAGAGTTTTTTCCCATTATGTTTTGGTAAGAAAACAAGTTGCCTGTTTTCCTATGCTTTGCTTATTCAAGTCAACCGAGTTGAGCTCGTTATTTGTTGACTGGACATGGTTCTAAATTCATAAATGTTATAATTTCCTTGTTCAACTATAAACCAAACATGGTTTTATACAGTAATGAACTAACCATGTAATTTTTTTTATCAACCTCAGGCAACCAGTTACTCAATAATTTCCTTATTTGAACTGTTGATGGGAATGTCGAATGGACAATCAAGCAATTTCTTAGATTCTTGCCTATATAATCACTTGTATTTCTTTATTACCTACTTTAGTGATCTCATTATCCTTTTGGAACGTGGAAGCTGGGTAGTAGTGGCATTGGGCATCCCATATATACTCCTAGCTAGCCTAATCCATATCTTGCTTTGAGAAAATCTCCTGGTTAATTAACGAACTGCATCATCTCTCTTCCCGCTATCAGCATCTCTTCATCATTCCTCGTCTCTTTCGAACATATTTTGGGAATTGATTCAGCTTTTCTTCTCATTCCAAATGTCTCTGATGATGATTTACTTGCGGAATAGATAGCCGAACTTCCACTATATCATGGCATGGACCACTAATGCTAGCCGTGGTAGGGTGTTGGTTGCAACACATAGCTTGCAAGGTGAAGGCACTGAGATATGCGTGCAATCAGTGTACATAGAGCCTCCTTGAGAAAAATTATAAGATGGGGTTGCGTCTAGATACAAGAGGTGTTGCTGAAGCAATAGTATGTACCCACATTTTTCTTCGAGGTATGTGCACCGGTGCTGACCTTAGGATGTCTGTTTATTATGAGGGAACACTTATTATTTACCTTTTTTTTGCTACTTGTAAGCTAGCCTTTTCGGTATTTTGTCGCCTTTTCACAGCGTTGGCGACAACTTTTTTGGATTTATGCATCTTCAGTCTGAATAGTCCAGGAGCAATGAAGCTTTCCATGAAAACATAATCTTTACATTTCTATCAGTCCTAGCTATTCTATGTTTTGCGTAAGATATTTAACCCCGTGATGTGTTCTGTGATGGTGTAATTCAATAAAAAACCGAAAATATAATTTATTGTCCATGCATCAAGGTTTATAGCCATTTTAGAACGTTTGGAGGAGTTTTGCTGCAGATTCTGAAATACAAATCGCATATGCAAGTCTTGAGCAAGGCAAAAAGAAAAATCTAAACTATGATGATTGCTGGTAATGGCCGCAGGCACTTCTTAGGGGCCTGAAAGTGAGTTCTGAGACAAAGTGAGCAGTGTTAGTGAGAAGACAAAAGGGCAGGGTTCTACCTGTCTGCTGGCATGCACCTTTTATTTGCTCTAGTCTCTCAAGGTAAAGCGTATGAAATTCTTGCAAATGATTACACCCATTGTTGTATACTGCAGGGCCATAGGGAAAACTTGAGGGACATGACAGATTCTAAAGCAGTGTTGTACTGCCTCTCGCACCTTCTTCAATTCCCTTGGGCCTTGGCCATAGCAGCAGTACACTTGCTCTTAGCAACTAGCAATGGTTTCTCCTTTTGTTTGTTTCTCCACAACCATTACATGGTGGCAGTGGTGAACACCAGCTAGCTCTACTTCAGTTGGGTAACACCAGAGAGCTACCACATTCTGTTCCAAGATGGAAAACCATTGTCAACACACTGAAGGATAGCACATGAAAAAGCAGTGTACCATGCCCCCTTTTCTGCCCTAAGCCATAGTGTTCACCACTGTTTCTCTCTCTCTCTCTCTCTCTCTCTCTCTCTCTCTCTCTTAATGTTCTTGCTCTCATGATAGGTGAGAAAAAAGGAAAACCAAAAGGAGAGAGGAAAAATTTATCATGGATGGTGGTGCAGACTAAGGACGAGTAGGGCTCTTCATGGGGAATCCTTAGGGCGCTGTTTAGGGTGGGGGGGACGAGAGGGAGGAGCGGCATGGTCCCATGGAGTACGTGCATTGAGAGTTGTTGGTGAGAGGCCGGCCGGGGATCACGTGCCCCTTAAACAAACACGCCCTGCAAAGCGCCAATTTATACAGAAACCGTTAGGCTACAGTTAACACATGCAATTTGCACAAGTATGATCGAGCTGCGATTTCAGTGCTGATCAGCGTTGTGCCCAGAGCCTCAGGCACGGAGTGTTCAGTATGGAACAGTACCTCCATTTATGTGTCCTTGTTAAAACTGTATACTACTTGTCTTAAATTTTTACTTAACAGCAACACATGCATGTCAGAGATCGGCTCAATTTAGTTGCAAGAGAATCCCAATAATCTTCTTTGGAAGGTTAATAAATTATATCAATTCCTATACACATGTTCTAAATCATTTTTGCTATGTGCATATATCGATTTAAATGTTCTAATTAAATCATCTGTTCAATAAACAGAATATAATTTCATTCATGAATGTCAACGCAACCCTTCCTAAATTCATAGTTTTCACGTGATTTAAGTAATTCTGGAAAATAATTTTAAATATCCGCCTAGATTCAAATGTGTCTTCTAATTTTTTTGTGCAGTAAAAATTCCTTATAAGACACTCTTAAAATCATGTTCCTTTTTTGACACCGGTAAAAAAATTCTTCCCTATATGACTTCTCCTGAAAATTTCTTTCTTTTCGTGACATCACCGTTAGCTTCGTTACAATGTTCCGTTAAAAGAAAATTGGACGAACAAAAATGCCCCCGTTTCTATTCTAGCGCGTTGGAGCCGCTCTGTTCCCTCACGTCACGTAGTAGACCCTCGCTGGCTCCGGGCTCTGGGCGGCGATGACTTCTACAACGTGAGCCTCGTGGACAGCTCCAACATCCCCATGTCCGTCCTACCACAGGTCGCAGTCAGCGTGAGCGGGATTTACCTTTTTGTGGCGGCCCTTAATCCTCATGCCGATGGTCGTTGTGGATTTGAATACCACAGAGAACCTCAATAATAACGTCATGCTAGATTTTCTATTCGCTTGGAGTATCTTTCAAGTTTAATTAGTTTGACGAACTTACGACATAAATTCAGCCTTCATTAATTCCTATCATTCGTTGCACCTATCTCTAGGAGCTTCAAGTTCTTTTTAAATTCGAATAGATAGTGGAGAAGGAGCATTTGTTTTCGAGAAAGCAGCATAAGATTTGCTTGTTCATTAAGAAGATATATGGCTGTCGGGTCAGTTAGAGAAAGCTAGGGATCAAGCTAGCTTAATAATTTGTTGCTACAATATATTTATAGTTAGACCTTTATGCTACATGTTAAGAATCCTACCGTGTTTACATTGTCTTTTGCAAACAGTAAAATGTTTGGTGAGTTCTCACAATTGCACATGGCTAACATCGTCTAGCTTGCCCTAGCCATGTAACTAAGCACAGCATATAGTAGGAGGGGCATGCATACATGCATCCATGGAAATAAATAAATTTGGAGGAGCATGGTCCAGGCGCATGCAGGAAGTTGCATCAGATGCATGTACAATTATTGGCACTTGTCTCAGGATGCCATGTCCCAGACGTCACATTTAAAACAACTCAACCCAGCGCGGCTCCACTACAGATCTAGTGAGTAATCAGCAGTCCCTTTGCCTTGAAGGAAAAAAGAACAAGGAATGATCAGATGAACTCATGATCGTCTTGGCAGATCAGAATGTGGCATGCAGGGCCCATGCATACCGGGAGCAGATAGAATGTCGGATCATCTCAATATCCAGTTAATCCTCCTCTGTACACATTAGTCTCCTGCTTCAATCAGGATGCACAGAGTCCACGGCCAGGATTTCATAATCTTATAGTACTAGAATCAGTACTGTGACATCCTTTTTTTTTTTTGAAGTTCACGCGGTAAAAGATTTGCCATTTTATATTAATATAGGAGAAGCAAACAAAGGCCTAGGCCAAAGTAAACATTCTTGTTGTTAAAGCAGCGCTACTATTCAACTCAAGAAACATGAAGAGGAAATGGCGATACCACCTGTGTGGTACTGTCAGTCGGTACCTCCGGGGACTCGTTTCCGCCTGATCGTTCAAATTATGAACAGGTCATGTCCTTCCGGGTGTCAACATCAGGAGCTACTACTAGTGGTCGATTTTAGATTTGTGTTTATAAAAGAGGCTATTAATAAATATTGATGAGCTAGATCTTAAGGTGGAGAAGGTTAGTCTAAGTGCATACAAAAGGGATGCTAAGAGAGATGCCGATGAACATATCGCTAAGCTTAGGCGTGATTAAAAGACTAAGTGAGCTCAACAAGACAAAGTTAAACATGCTCTAGAGGGGATAATAACACTACATATATTTTCACCTTGTAGGAAATTGTAAACATGGAAAGTAAAAGATTTTAATCTCGAACAAGATAAGTGAACTATTGTTGAAAAGACGACTTGAAGGTGTATATACGACTGGATGACATGACATGTAAATCTCCACATAGTAGCGGTGTCCCGATTTGAGTTGTGGCGCACTTCGGGTGACACCATTAGTATGGGCCAGAGCGACTTCTTCGCTTCTCGATTGGTATGGGTCCCTAGACTTCGTGATCGTCGACTTGACGCCTAATGGGTTGAGGCCGTAGTCGATTGGGGGGTTGCCTGATGAGAATGATGATGAATTTATATGTAGTAGTGAGATTCCATCAAGGAGCCGTGGAGGGTTGACGCGGCTCAGGCGGCTTTGGCGAGGTTCTAAGTGGTTGAGATGGGTTTCAGGGTTATTTCGACGATCTTCGAGGTTCCAGCGAAATCCGGTCAACTCCGACGAGGGCCTACAAGGACCTAGGTGGTAAGAGATGGGGATGATAGACGGAGAGTGATGATGCAATCCAACAGACTACGGCGTGGTACAACCAAAATCTGGCATGCTCGGCGACTGTCGTGGTGCTCCGTGGTTTTTGCCGGCAATCCAGCAAGGTTGTGGTGGGAAAGGTGGTAGGCAAGAGAGACATAAGAGATAAGGTAGTCCAGCGGCGTCCCGAGGTGGTGGTTCGCTGCGGGGTATGCCACGCCAGCTCCTCTCCTCTCTCTTGAGGGAAAAAAATGAGGCTACTCAGACTTCGACTATGCGGGTGGAAAGGTTGATCGAAAGTCCACATCTAACACTTGTCAATGCAAAATCACAGTCACTTCTCAGTTGTACTTATAGATTTAATGTAAAAAGTGTGAAAGTACCATTATTTTGGTGTATTAGTAACCTTTAAAGCCGAAAAGTGTGCTAAATGATGATATTCAATCATAGGATCCATTGCATTACTGAACACGTCCTAGCTAGGTCAATAGGTTCATACAAGGTGACAAGGTCACCAAGAAAGTTAATTTATCATCTTTGGTGGAGTACCTTATAATCTAGGGCATGCTGAATGCAATATGTAAATTCAAATCCATCCGGATTGTTGATTTGATTGACCAAGTGGTTGTCATAAGCATCTTACGAAAATACTATAGATCCTAACCATGTTGAAAGTTGAAAACTAACTGAGTTCCCCTCTAATTACACAATCATACATTTTCTTCGTGATCCCAGGAATTCTAAACGGACAATTCCAAAAAACTCGAGGAAAGTTGCTAGTGTGGAAACCTTCCGTCATGTTTGGTCCTCCTACTTAGTCATGCCAGGCACTTCCAGATGGCAAGTTTTGACCAAGTCACAACATAGTTAGGATGAAGTTATCCTTAAAGAAGATGCACCACCTCGAATGGAATGATACAATGTAAGGCCGAGAGCTTCACCATGGCATCGCGGACACTCATGTGGCCCCTCGTCGTTCATGGCCTCACATAGATGTTGTGTTAGGAGGTTGATCCACATGGCCAACGTCGGGCCGATATAGTTGGTTGAAGCATTTCACGTAAGCAACGTTGCCATTGTCCATACGGCTCTATCGACATGTCTGAGCTCCTTGCAAAACAATCTCCACACATTCTTTGAGTCGAAAATAAATTAGGATAGCATGTTCAACATAAATCGTGATATAAATGGTATTATTAGCAAGGAAATACTCTAGCTAAATACGTTGAAATGCATAGGGTTTAACTGACAAAAAATGTGACACTGAAGCAATCATGTTTACGGCTTTACGCACCGTATTCTTTGTGCATCTGAGCTTATAGCATCCACTTTCTGATGGGTGCTTTAATTTGATCTTTTCTCTCTACGTGAAAGGGAGGAAAGAAAAGGCTGGACTCTCCTTTAATTTGTTCTTGCGTGTGACACATGCACTTCGGTTATATTAGCTCTCACCAGCGCAACTTTTCTTCCCATATATATGCGACTCTAGCTCGACCACCCGTATCTCTAGGGCTCCGTTACTCACTCACATCGTTTAGGATAAAAACTTTGGTCTCTCTTTATGCTCGGCCTTTGTTTTGACACAAAGGAACAACAAAGTTGATATGATCTGATGTAGCACCGCTACACGTACTGCAATATGAAACCCTCGTACGACTACGAGTAAAGCATGCAAAGTACTCGATCATACATGGGAGCTTTGCCCATGCAAGCTTGCGGTCACATTTGTCATTTTTAAGTCCATGTCGCACACCTTTGCTTTTCCCTCTGGGTGCAGACCACCTTGTGGTAGCCGGGAAAAAAAAGGTTGTCCCTGTCTTGTTTTTAGAAAACCTCCATATAAAAGAACTAATTAAACACACTTTGAACCTGAACTAAATTTCATATGCGTCGATCACTAATTCAGTAGAAGGTGTACTTAATGTCACATGCAGTATAACATCCATCCTTGAAAAGCATCATTTCCTATCATTGATCAATGAGCTTTTCATGAGATAATTCTCATAATAAAATATGATAATACTATTATGAAAAGTGGAGTATTCTTGCTATTCAGAGCAAAAGGGGACAAGATGGTTAATCAAGCAATGCCCTTTCTGTTTGACATATTGCTCCGAACATGTGTATATGCATAATGACTGTACGTGTGGTCTGCAGTATATATGACATGTGTATATGAAGTATTTATCTATGTATGGACAATGAGCAGTTAGATAGAGTGACAGAAGAGTTGACCTACCTGAAATCTGGATTGGGTAGCTATTGACAAGTCCGAGGTGTTTGCCGTTGGGACCTAGCGCTGGCTTAGGAAACTTTTGGTTCCTTTTCCCGGGCCGGCCAACTCGTGTACAAGGAGGAACTTATTCCAAATTCCAGCCGGCCTTTGTCCTGTTCATCTAGCAGAGGGAATCCTCCCTTCCCGCATTCCTTTATCGATCGGCATGCAGCTACCTTCATCTCCAACTTCTACGTAACACTTCTTCAGCTCGATCCTTCCTTCCTCACAGGTCAGAGCTCAACAAAGCGTCCTTTATCTTCAGAGTTCATACCATTCTGGCCACTCACTTCCAGTTCGTTTCTTCAGGCTGTTATATATACTGATTAGGAACTCCAGTTCTTGCTAAGTAAACAAGCCCCAAAGCTAGGGAAGCAGTAGTGTAAATCCATGGCCATCTCTCTCAAAGGTGTCAATCATGGCTCCATGTTCTGGCCGATCGATGGCTATGCAATTTGTGCAGTGCGTGTGACATCACGAATCATATACACGCATGCATGCACGATGTGGAGGGAGGGAGCAGAAATGCCTCTCGCCGGTAAGTGCCAAATCGCCTTGGTACAAAAGCTTGGACGTAAAGAAAGAAAGATCAAAATATACTCCCCACTCATTGTGTCTCCCTGCCTTATCATCTCAACCCTTTTTTTTCCCCTTGCGCGAGCGCATTGCTTGTGCAGTCGCGTATCATTGTATCATCTGCCGACCAAGCTAACCACGCTAGCTCCATCACTCCATCTACACTCTAGGGTTTCTTTTCCCTTGCAATGGCCAGAAATGGTCAGAAATACCGAAAATAACGAGTTTGCATCGAAGTTTTCCCGGGACCCAAAAACCGTGGACTATAACCCACGACAATGGCCAGAAATGCCCGAAATCATGGATTTTGTCGATGGCACTAGAGTCTTGTATCGGGCGTCACGGTGCATCAAAATCCTTCTCAGATCAAAATCCGAGGACTATAGGCCAAAAAGAGGCAAGAAATGACCGAAATCACGAGTTTTTACGATGCCGCTAGAGTCATGTACAGTGGGTCACGGGGCATCAAAATACTCCGGGGACCCAAAAACCATGGACTAGAGTCCACGAAAACGGCTAGAAATGACCGAAATCACGAGTTTTGACGATGCCACTAGAGTCATGTAACGGGGGTCATGGGGCATCGAAATACTCCCGGAACCCAAAAACCGTGGACTATAGGCCACAAAAACGGCCAGAAATACCGAAAATCACGGGTTTTGACGATGCCACCAGAGGCGTGTACGAGGGGCCATAGGGCATCGAAATCCTCCCGTGACCCAATCCGTGTACTATAGCCCACGAAAACGGCCAGAAAATCCCGAAAACGAATTTTGTCGATGCCACTATTGTCGTTTTCTGTGGGGGGGGGGAGGGGTGGGGGGTGTCGCGGGGCATCAAAATCCTCCTTAGACCCAAAAACCATGGACTATTGCCCACAAAGACGGTCAGAAATGCCGGAAATCAGGATATTTGACGATGCCGCTAGCGTCATGTACAGGGGGTCACCGGGCATCGAAATACTTCCAGTACCCAAAAACCATGTACTATAGCCCACGAAAACAGCCAGAAATGACCGAAATCACGAGTTTTGACGATGCCACTATAGTCGTGTAGCGGTGGTCACGGGACATCAAAATCCTTTTCAGCCCCAAAATCCGTGGACTATAGCCCATGAGAATGTCAAAAAATGTTCGAAATCACGGGTTTTGACTATGCCACTAGAGTCGTGTAGCGGGTGTCACGGGGCAAGGAAATACTCTCGGGACCCAAAAACCGTGGGCTATAGCCCACAAAAACGGCTAGAAATGCCAAAAATCACGAGTTTTAACGATGCCACCAGAGTCGTGTACCAGGGTCACTAGCATCGAAATCCTCCCGGGACCCAAAAACCGTGGACTATATCCCACAAAAACGGCCAGAAATGCCCGAAATCACGAGTTTTGACGATCCCAATAGAGTCGTGTACTGGGGGTCACTGGGCATCAAAATACTCCCGGGACCTAAGAATCGTGGACTATAGCTCACGAAAATGACCAGAAATGCCAAAAATCACGAGTTTTGACTATGCCACCAGAGTCCTACTCGGGATCACGGGGCATCGAAATCTTCCCGGGACCCAAAATCCATGGACTATAGCTCACGAAAATGGCCAAAAATGGCAAAAATAACGAGTTTTGACGATGCCACCAGAGTCGTGTACCAGGGATCACGGGGCATCGAAATCTTCCCAAGACCGAAAAATCTTGGACTATAGCCCACAAAAATGGTCAGAAATGCCTGAAATCACGAGTTTTGACGATGCCACTAGAGTCGTGTACCGGGGGTCATGGGGCATCGAAATACTCCTGTGACCTAAAAACCGTGGACTATAGCTCACGAAAAAGTGTCAGAAATACCGAAAATCACGAGTTTTGACTATGCCACCAGAGTCGTCTACCAGGGATCACGGGGCATCGAAATCTTCCCGGGACCCAAAATCCATGGACATGAAAATGGCCAGAAATGCCGAAAATAACGAGTTTTGACGATGACACCAGAGTCGTGTACCAGGGACCACGGGGCATCGAAATCTTCGTGGGACCCAAAAACCGTGGACTATAGCACACGAAAACGGCCAGAAATGCCCGAAATCACGAATTTTGTCATGCCACTATAGTCGTGTACCGGGGGTCACGGAGCATCAAAATCCTCCTCAGACCCAAAATGGTGGACACGAGAACGGTAAAAAATTCCCGAAATCCTAGTTTTGGCGATGCTGCTAGAGTCATATGTACAGGGGGTCACGGGGCATCGAAATACTCCCGGGACCCAAAATATGTGGATTCTAGCCCACGAAAAGGGCCAGAAATGCCGGAAATCACGAGATTTGACGATGCCGCTAGAGTCATGTACATGGGGTCACGGTGAAGAAGATATGCCCTAGAGGCAAATAAATAAGTAGTATTTATTGCATTATCTCATAAGTTTATAATAGGTTTGTGTATTTTGTTGTAACTGTATTAATTGGAATTATTAATACATGTGTGATACATAGACAACCAAGGTCCCTAGTGAGACTCTATATAAACTAGTACATTGGGCAACAATTGATCGAGATTCCCAATCAAGGACAATGACGTCGGTTGACAATGGGGTCATCTTATTAGTGGAATAAGGTGATGGACATACGCAAAGTATTGCAATAAGATCGTATTACGATGTTTGTCTTTTGCAATAGATAAGAATGTGATAGCTTATTCATTAGACCGTGAGACCGTACATATTGCTACTTTGTAGGGGTAATTTGAGAGCATCAAACGTTGTGTCTTATTTAGCATGACAATAACGGTGTCCATCTTGGGTATCCCGAAAGAGTGTTGAGATGTAAGGATCAAGAGCGGGTTTTGTTCATTCTTGTAATGGAAAGATACTCTGGGCCCACTCGGTGAGATTGCATCTATATAGCTGCGCAGCTTATGACTAGGTCATGGAGATGTAATATCACACACGAGTTAATGACCTTTGTCGGTAACGAGATACAACAAGGACATCGGATGTCTACGATCATATCTCGGACAAGGTAGTATCGCAGAAACAAAGGGAATAAATATCATGTTTATGGTTCAACGACGATATTCGTAGAATACACAGGGCCGTCATATGCATCCAGGTATCCCTGACGGTCATTGGTGAGCGGAGTGTCTCGAACATGTCTGGAGTGTTCTCGAACCGTAGCGTAACAAACTTAAGGCCTTAACGACACCGTGAGAAAGGTTCTGGAATAATATAGGATTTTATTGGAGAGAGAGAAATGATCTGGAAAGAGTTCCGGTGGTCCGGAAGGAGTTCCGGGAAGGTCTGGAAGGGTTTCAGGAATGTACGAAAGTTGTTCGGGTGGTTCGGAAAATGTTTCGGAGTCACGGGATATTAAATAGTATTTAAATATATTAATTATGAATTAATTATATTTTATATTAATGTAATATTTATTAAATAAAGGAAAAAGGGGGCAACCCACCTACCTGGGCCCTAAGAGGGCCCAAGAGGGGAGCCGCACCAACTAGAGGGGGAAGGGGCCCATGGCTGGTTCGGCCATGGCTAGGCCGGCCGTACCCCCCCTCCCCTTGAAGGGGATCGGGTGCAGAAAACAAAAAAATTCCTAGCAACGATAACCCTAACACATGCCAAGATCTATTCTATGCAAATATAGTAGTACGAACGGAGATCGGAATACATACCCTTGTAGACCGAAAGCGGGGATTATGTTCCCGCACAAACGTTGTCGATGAAGACCGACAAAGCCGACCTCAAGGTCGTGTAGAGGAAGCAGACCTCCGAGTACCACTAGCGCAGCACCTCGCAGGGCGTCAAACACGTACGGTGGAAACGACGGCCTCCGAAGCTCCAGTCCAGGACGAGCAGCGGAAGACTTGGACCGGAACACCAGCAGCGCGACATGGGGCTATGGTGGAAGAGATCACCCTCTCAACTCGGCGCAACTCCGACAAAGGGAATCACGAAATCCCCTGGGTCGGCCCCATGGCTCCCACCTGGGTCGGCCCCATGGCTCCCACCGAATTCCCCTAGGGAATTTTCCCCCTCTTGGGCCTTCTTTCGACCAGAAGGCCCATTTAGGGAAATCAGCCTAAGTAAATTCGAAAATAAATATATAAAATTATATTTGCACATTAATTACACTAATTAATATAAAACATATTATATATAATTTATTCTAGCTCCGAAAACTCTTTCGTCGCTGCCCGATCTCCATCGGACCCCTCCCGAGACATTCCCGGTGATCTCTTTCCTTTCCGGTGTTCTTGTCGAAACCCCTTAAGTGTGTTACCCTAGAGGTTCGATATAATAACAGGTATGATCAAGACTCCTCTATGATCAACGACTAGCTCGTAGGCCTGGACCCAATGAATTAAACCCTGTGATATAACGAATGACCTTCATCTATCAAAACCTGAACGCAAAGTCTTAAACCTTTTGCCATAGCGATACTTAGCGTGTCCGAGTGTCGTTCCATAGATATCTCCATACCTAGCTTGACCTCGTTAACGACAACGCTATCTTCTACTCGTCTATGATTTCATGTCTCCGTGACCTAGTCACAAGCTTGCAAACTCATTAGACATGATCTCACCGAGTGGGACCTAGAGTATGTATCCTGCTATGCGGACAGGCAAATCCCGCTCTTGACCCCTCGTCTCAACTACTCCTTTCTGATACCCAAAAGTATCACCATTATTGTCATACTATATAAGATACGACATTTGGTGCGATCAATGTATCTTTCAGGAATAACAATAAGAGTTGATCTCACGGTCAAAGGCGTAAGGACTACGTCCTCCAAATCTGGGTATGTCCATCACATCGTTCTCCAACGATTTGACTTCCATTGCCGACCGGCGCCATGCCCTATGATCGGGAAACCTCGATCATCAATCGCGCAACGAAACTAGTCTTAGTAGAGGCTACTAGGGACCTGGTTGTTTACGCATCACACCCGTATTAATGTTTCCGCTTAATACTGTTATAGCATGACACAAAAACCGATTATGAACAAACGAGATATGATAAAGAATACACTTTATTAATTGCCTCTAGGGCATATCTCCTTCACCCCACTCCTTTGTTTAGTGCCACATTTGGGAGGCAAGGTGTTTGCACACCCCCTCCCCCCTCTATATAGCAAGGCATATTAATTGGAATAATTATAGAAAAATACTATTAATTGTATAGCAGGCTGGCCGAGTTGCTTCTCCGTCCGTTTTGCCCTCCCTCTCCACCAAAGCTATACCGCCGGGCGCCGTTGCCCTGCGGGATTCCAGAAAAGTTCTACCCCTGCGATTTCAGCTGGATCTGAATGTTCGGGGATTGTTGTTAAGCTCTGTAGGTTTGCGAGTGCTCGGAGGCGTCACATTTGAGGAGCCTGGGCGACGTCGTCTCGCCCACCCAGCAGCCCTGCCGCCGGCGACACCCCCCTAGACGCCGGCGCCTCGCCATCTTCCGCCCGACGCCCGTCGACGCAGGTCATCGTCGACACCCCGACGTCATCGTCTACATCATCGCGGCAAGTTCTCCGCGACCTGGAGGTCGGCTACGTACGACTTCATCGCCAGTGCTTGTGCGGGAGCGTAATCCCCGCTATCGGTCTACATGGAGGTAATGTAACCCGTTCCGCCACCGTTATCATGTACTAGATAGATAGATCCTGGCTAGTTAGGGTTTCATACGCTAGAAATATTATTGTTTTCTGCACCGGAACCCCTTCACATGGGGCATCGAAATACTCCCGGGACCCAAAAATCATGTACTATAGCCAACGAAAACAGCCAGAAATGCCTGAAATCACGAGTTTTGACGATGCCACTATAGTCGTGTAGCGGGGGTCACGGGGCATCAAAATCCTCCTCAGCCCCAAAAACTGTGGACTATAGCCAACGAAAACAGTCAGAAATGTCTGAAATCACGAGTTTTGATGATGCCACTATAGTCGTGTACCGCGGGGTCATAGGGATCAAAATAATCCCGGAACCCAAAAACCATAGACTATAGCCCACGAAGAATGTTTGAGAGTGGGACACCAAGATAACTACGGGAAACAAGACAATGAGATAGGCCACTCTTAAAGAATGTTTGAGAGTGACACGCCGAGAGAACTACGTGAAACAAGACAATGAGATAGGCCACTCTTGAAGAATATTAGTGACACGCCAAGAGAACTACGGGAAGCAAGACAATGAGAGAGGCATGGTTCGTGTATTCTTCAACAAAGTGGGTCACACTTCTATGCAAAAAGGATTGGGTGCGATACAATCATAGTCTATCAAGCTATAATAATAAACTTATTTTTCTTTTGGCAAAATTTGTTACGTATCTTGAAATAATGACCCAAACACTAAGCGTAACTATCACCATAATTTTTTATGCAGAACACCATATTATCAGAATTTACTATCAAGTATAAGAAAAAATGGATAATACTACAAACCAAATGTACATGTAACAGTTAAAGTTATATCATTTTAGATACCCTCGGTTGGACTATATGCCTAGGCCCATTACCACCACCTTCCAGAGGGTAATCTCTATTCCCAACCTAGGGGTGTGTTTATTACATGATATCAAAAGTAAAACAATTCACAACTTTGACAAAAAAGTAAATAATTATAATTCAAATAATTAATTGTGTTTGCGATTTCAAGGAAAATATAATGATGGGAGCATTTGTTAGGAAGCAATTTCGCAAGCCCAAAATCTGAGATCTGTGCAATGAGGGAGCAAACAATGTATCAGCTACATCGTCAGGAATAATAGAACGGGGTGGGCCACTAACAGACTAACAGTAGAATAAGTACCTGAGGTTGATAGTCTTCAGCTAAAAGTATTTGAAGCCTTTTCGTCTCTGTGAAATATGTGCCGATGGCGGCCTTCATGTAGACAAAATAGTCCTTCAGCCATTCCTAGTTATTTTCGTCATTTCTGGCCATTTTCGTGATCTATAGTCCACGAATTTTGGGCCCCGGGAAATTTCGATGCCCCGCGATCCCTGGTAGACGACTCTGGTGGCATAGTCAAAACTCGTGATTTTTGGATTTCTGTCCATTCCACAGTTTTTAGGTGCCGGGTGTATTTCAATGCCCGTGACCCCCTGTACACGACTCTAGTGGCATCGTCAAAACTCGTGATTTCGGGCATTTCTGGCCGTTTTCGTGGGCTATAGTCCATGGTTTTTGGGTCCCGGGAGGATTTTGATGCCCGGTGACCCCTGGTACAAGACTATAGTGGCATCATCAAAACTCGTGATTTTGGGCATTTCTGGCCGGTTTCGTGGGCTATAGTCCACGGTTTTTGGGGCTGAGGAGGATTTTGATGCCCCGTGACACCCGGTACACGGCTATAGTGGCATCGTAAAAACTCGTGATTTCGGGAATTTCTGGCTGTTTTCGTGGGCTATAATACATGATTTTTGGGTCCCGGGAGTATTTCGATGCCCCGTGCCCGTATGTACATGACTCTAGTGGCATCATCAAATCTCGTGATTTTCGGCAATTCTGGCGGTTTTCGTGGGCTAGAGTCGACAGATTTAGGGTCCCAGGAGTATTTCGATGCCCCGTGACCCCTGTACATGACTCTAGCGGCATCGCCAAAACTTGGATTTCGGGCATTTTTTACCGTTCTCGTGGGCTATAGTCCACATTTTTTTGGGCTGAGGAGGATTTTGATGCCCCGTGACTCCTGATAAACGACTATAGTGTCATCATCAAAACTCGTGATTTTGGTCATTTCTAGCCGTTTTCGTGGGCTCTAATCCATGGTTTTTGGGTCCCGGTACTATTTCGATGCCCATGACCCCCGGTACACGACTATAGTGGCATCTTAAAAACTCGTGATTTCGGTCATTTCTAGCCGTTTTCGTGGGCTTTGGTCCATGGTTTTTAGGTCCCGAGAGTATTTCGATGCCCCGTGACCCCCTATACATGACTCTAGCAGTATCGTCAAATCTCGTGATGTCCGACATTTCTGGCCGTTTTCGTGGGATATAGTCCACGATTTAGGGTCTGAGGAGGATTTTGGCATCGACAAAATTCCTGATTTTGGGTATTTCTGGCCGTTTTCGTGGGCTATAGTCCATGGTTTTTGTGTCCTGGAAAGATTTTGATGCCCCGTGATCCCTAGTACAGGACTCTGGTAGAATCTTCAAAACTCGTTATTTTTGGCATTTCTGGCCATTTTCGTGAGCTAAAGTCCACGGTTTTTAGGTCCCGGGAGTATTTCGATGCCCCGTGACCCCCGGTACACGACTCTAGTGGCATCGTCAAAACTCGTGATTTCGCGCATGTCTAGCCGTTTTCGTGGGCTAGTTCACGGTTTTTGGGTCCCGGGAGGATTTCGATGCCTAGTGACCCCTAGTACACGACTCTGGTGGTATCGTTAAAACTCGTGATTTTGGGCATTTCTGGCCGTTTTTGTGGGCTATAGCGTGTGACGGCAACCCATACCGTTTACATCCACCCTGGACCCCAAAACTGTGTGCTATTGCCCACAAAAACGGCAAAAATGACCGAAATCATGAGTTTTTTTTATAATATCGTGTAACTCGTGTGACGGGTCCCGGACCGTTTAAATCGACCCCGGACCCAGAACTATGTGCTATAGCCCACGAAAACAGCTAGAAATACACGAAATCAGGAGTTTTTACAATTTCGTGAAATTTATGGGACGGCGTCCCAGACCGTTTATATCCACCCAGGATCCCAAAACAGTGTGCTTTATAGCTCACGAAAACGCCCAAAAATGACCGGAATCACGAGTTTTTTTACAATTTTGTGTAACTTGTGTGACGGGTCCTAGACCTTTTAAATTGACCGCGGACCCAGAACTGTGAGCTATAGCCCACGAAAACGGCCAGAAATATCCGAAATGACGAGTTTTTATATGATTTCGTGAAAATCATGTGACGGGGTCCCAGACGATTTAAATTCACCTCGGACCCCAAAACTGTGTGCTATAGCCCACGAAAACGGTCAGAAATGCCCGAAATTACGAGTTTTCTACAATTTCGTGAAAATCATGTGACGGTGTCCCAGACTGTTTACATCCAGCCCGGACCTTAAAACTACGTGATATAGCCCATGAAAACAGCCAGAAATGCACGAAATGATGAGTTTTTTATGATTTCGTGAAAATCATGTGACGGGTCCCGGACCATTTAAATTCACCTCAGACCCCGAAACCGTGTGCTATAACCCACGTAAACGGCCAGAAACGCCCAGAATGTCGAGTTTTTTTACAATTTCGTGAAAATCATTTGACGGCGTCGCAGACCGTTTACAACCACCCGGACCCCAAAACCCTGTGCTATAGCCCACCCGGACCATTTTGTGAAAATCATGTGACGGCATCCCATACCGTTTACAACCACCCGGAACCCAAAACTGTGTGCTATAGCTCACGAAAACAGCCAGAAATGACCTAAATCTCGAGTTTTTTACAATTTCGTAAAAATCATGTGACGGCGTGCCAAACCGTTTACAACCACCCCGGACCCCAAAATTGTGTGTTATAGCACACGAAAACAGCTAGAAATGCTCGAAATCACGAGTTTTTCTGATTTCGTGAAACTCGTGTGACGGGGCCCCTAACTATTTAAATCGTCACCGGACTCCAAAACCGTGTGCTATAACCCACGAAAACGGTCAGAAATGCTCGAAATGACGAGTTTTTTACAATTTCGTGAAAATCATTTGACGGCTTCCCAGACCGTTTACAACCACCCTAGACCCCAAAACAGTGTGATATAGCACACGAAAACGGCCAGAAATGCCCGAAATGACGAGTTTTTTTAATGATTTTGTGAAAATCATATGACGGGCCCTGAACCATTGAAATCCACCTCGGACCCCAAAACCGTGTGCTACAGCCCACGAAAACGGCCAGAAATGCCCGAAATCACGAGTTTTATGATTTCGTGAAAATCGTGTGACGGCGTCCCAGACCGTTTACAACTACCCCGGATACCAGAACTGTGTGTTATAGCCCACGAAAATGGCCTGAAATACCCGAAATCACGAGCTTTTTAAAATTTCGTGAGAATCATGTGACGGCGTCCCAGAATGTTTACATCCACCCCGGACCCTAAAACTGTGTGAAATAGCCCACGAAAACGGCCAAACATGACCGAAATCACGAGTTTTTTACAATTTCGTGTAACTCGTGTGACGGGTCCCGGACCGTTTAAATCGACCCCGGACACAGAACTATATGCTATAGCCCACGAAAACGGCCAAAAATGCCCGAAAGCCCGAGTTTTCTACAATTTCGTGAAAATCATGTGACCACTTTCGAGACTGTTTACATCCACCCGAACCTCAAAATTGTGCGCTACAGCCCATGAAAACGGCAGAAATTGCCGAAATCACGTTTTTTTTGCGATTTCATGATACTCGTGTGATGGGGATCCGGACCGTTTAAGTCGACCCCATACCCAAAACCGTGTGCTATAGCCCACGAAAACGGCCAAAAATACCCAAAATTAAGAGTTTTCTTTATTTCGTGAAACTCGTGTGATGGAGTCCCTGGCCGTTTAAATTGACCCCATACCCAAAACCGTGTGCTATAGCTCATGAAAACGGCCAGAAATTTCCGAATCAACAGTTTTTTTTACAATTTCAATAAACTCGTGCGATGGGTCCCGGGCTGTTTAAATTGACCCCATACCTCATAACTGTGTGATATAGCCCATAAAAACGGCCAGAAAATACTGAAATCACGAGTTTTTTACGATTTCGTGAAACTCGTGTGATGGGGTCCCGGACCGTTTAAATCAACCCCGAACCTTAAAACTGTGTGATATAGCCCGCGAAAAAAGCCAGAAATGCCCAAAATGACGAGTTTTTTATGATTTCGTGATAATCGTGTGACAGGTCCCAGACCAATTAAATTCACCTTGGACCCCAAAACTGTGTGCCATAGCCCATGAAAATGAAAAGAAATGCCCAAAATCACGAGTTTTTTACAATTTCAAGAAAATCATGTGAAGGCGTCCCAGACCATTTACATCCACCCCGGATCCCAAAACAATGTGCTATAGCCCACGAAAACGGCCAAAAATGACCAAAATCACGAGTTTTATAATTTCGTGAATATCCTGTGACGGCGTCCCATACCGTTTAAATCGACCCCGGACCCTAGAACCGTGTGCTATAACCCACGAAAACGGCCAGAAATGCCTGAAATCACGAGTTTTTTATGATTTCGTGAAACTCGTGTGATGGGTCCCGAACCATTTAAATCAACCCCAGACCAAAAACAATGTGTGCTTTAGACCACGAAAACGGCAAAAAATGACCGAAATCACGAGTTTTTAACAATTTTGTAAAAATCATGTGACGGTGTCCCATACCGTTTACAACCACCCAGACTCCAAAACTGTGGGCTATAGCCCACGAAAACGGGCAGAAATGACCTAAATCACGAGTATTTAACAATTTTGTTAAATCATGTGACGGCGTCCCATACCGTTTACAACCACCCCAGACTCCAAAATTGGGTGATATAGCCCACGAAAACGGCCAAAAATGCTCGAAATCACGATTTTTTTATATCTTGTGGAAATCATGTGACGGCGTCCCATACCGTTAACATCCACCCCGGATCCCAAAACAGTGTGCTATAGCCCATGAAAACGGCCAAAAATGACCAAAATCACGAGTTTTTTTTTCAATTTCGTTAAAATCATGTGACGGCGTCCCAGACCGTTTACATCCACCCCGGACCCCAAAACTGTGTGCTATAGCCCACAAAAACGGCAAAAATGACCGAAATCATGAGTTTTTTACAATTTCGTGTAACTCGTGTGACGGGTCCCGGACCATTTAAATTCAACTCAGACCCCAAAATTGTGTGCTATAGCCCACGAAAACGGCCAGAATTGACCGAGATCACGAGTTTGTTTGACGTGTCCCGAACCTTTTTAATCCACCCTGGAGCACAAAACTGTGTGCTATAGCACACGAAAACGGCCAGAAATGCCCGAAATCGCGAGTTTTCTACAATTTCGTGAAACTCGTGTGATGGAGTCCCTGGTCGTTTACATCCACCCCGGACCCAAAACTGTGTGCTATGGCCCATGAAAACGTACAGAAATTGCCGAAAGCACGGTTTTTTACAATTTCAGTAAACTCGTGTGATGGGGTTCCAGACCGTTTAAGTCGATCCCATACCCAAAACCGTGTACTATAGCCCACGAAACGGCCAAAAATATCCGAAATCACGAGTTTTTTTTCGATTTCGTGAAACTAGTGTGACGAGTCCCTGGCCGTTTAAGTCGACCCGGACCCAAAACTTTCTGCTATAACCCATGAAACGGACAGGTATTGCCGAAATCATAGTTTTTACAATTTCAATAAACTCTTGCGATGGGTCCCGGACTGTTTAAATTGACACAGACCTCATAACTATGGGCTAAAGCCCATGAAAACGGCCAGTAAATCCTGAAATCATGAGTTTTTTACGATTTCGTGAAACTCGTATGATGGGTCCTGGACCGTTTAAATCGACCCCGGACCTTAAAACTGTGTGATATAGCTCACGAAAACAGCCCGAAATGATGAGTTTTTAAGTATTTCGTGAAAATCATGTGACGGGTGCCGGACCATTTAAATTCACCTCGGGCCCAAAACTATGTGCTATAGCCCACGAAAACGGCTAGAAATGCCCGAAATCACGAGGTTTTTACAATTTTGTGAAAATCATGTGACGTCAGCCCATACCGTTTACAACCACCCCGAACCCCAAAACTGTGTGCTATAGCACAAGAAAAACGGCCAGAAATATCCTAAATCATGAGTTTTTTACACTTTCGTGGAAATCATGTGACGGCGTCCCAGACCGTTTACAACCACCCCGGACCCCAAAACTGTGTACTATAGCCCACGAAAACGGCAAGAAATTCCCGAAATCACTAGTTTTTACAATTTCATGAAAATCATGTGACGGCGTGCCAGACCGTTTACATCCACCCCGGATCCCAAAACAATGTGCTATAGCGCGAAAACAGCCAAAAATGACCAAAATCACGAGTTTTTTATAATTTCGTGAAGATCATGTGACGGCGTCCCATACCGTTTAAATCGACACCGGACCCCAGAACTGTGTGCTATAGCCCACTAAAACGGTCAGACCCGAAATGACGAGTTTTTTATGATTTCGTGAAAATCATGTGATTGGGTGCCGGACCATTTAAATTCACCTCCGACCCCAAAACTGTGTGCTATAGCCCACGAAAACGGTCAGAAATGCCCAAAATGACGAGTTTTTTATGATTTCGTGAAAATCGTGACCGGTCCCGGACCATTTAAATACACCTTGGACCCCGAAATTGTGTGCTATAGCACCCGAAAACGGTCAGAAATGTCCGAAATCACGAGTTTTTCCTGTTTTCAGGAAACTCGTGTGACGAGGGCTCCGAACCATTTAAATCGACCCTGGACGTCAAAACCGTGTGCTATAGCTCACGAAAACACCGAAAAATGCCCGAAATGACGAGTTTTTTACAATTTTGTAATCATTTGACGTCGTCCCAGACCGTTTACAACCACCCTGGATCCCAAAACAGTGTGATATAGCCCACGAAAACGGCCAGAAATGGCTGAAATCACAAGATTTTTTATGACTTCGTGAAAATCGTGTGACGGGTCCCGAACAATTTAAATTCACCTCGGGCCCAAAATTATGTGTTATAGCCCACGAAAACGGCCAGAAATGCCCGAAATCACGAGTTTTTTTTACAATTTTGTGAAAATCATGCGACGGCAGCCCATACCATTTACAGCCACCCCGAACCCCAAAACCGTGTGGTATAACCCATGAAAACGGCCAAAAATACCTGAAATCAAGAGTTTTTTCAATTTCGTGAACTCGTGTGATGGAGTCCCTGGCCGTTTAAATCGACCCCGGACCCAAAACTGTCCTATAACCCATGAAAACGGACGGAAATTGCCGAAATCACAGTTTTTACAATTTCAATAAACTCTTGCGATGGGTCCCGGACTGTTTAAATTGATCCAGACCTCATAACTGTGGGCTATAGCCCATGAAAACGGACAGTAAATCCTGAAATCATGAGTTTTTTTACGATTTCGTGAAACTCGTGTGATGGGGTCCCGGACCGTTTAAATCGACCCCGGACCTGAAAACTGTGTGATGTAGCCCACGAAAACAGCGCGAAATGACAAGTTTTTTAGTATTTCGTGACAATCATGTGACGGGTGCCGGACCATTTAAATTCACCTTGGGCCCAAAACTATGTGCTATAGTCCACGAAAACGGCCAGAAATGCCCGAAATCACGAGGTTTTTACAATTTTGTGAAAATCAGGTGACGGCAGCCCATACCGTTTACAACCACCCCGAACCCCAAAACTGTGTGCTATAGCACACGAAAAACGGCCAGAAATAACCTAAACCATGAGTTTTTTACACTTTCTTGGAAATCATGTGACGGCGTCCCATACCGTTTACAACACCCCGGACCCCAAAACTGTGTGCTATAGCCCACGAAAACGGCAAGAAATTCCCGAAATCACGAGTTTTAACAATTTCGTGAAAATTTTGTGAGGGCGTGCCAGACCGTTTACATCCACCCTGGATCCCAAAACAATGTGCAATGGCCCACGAAAACGGCCAAAAATGACCGAAATCACGAGTTTTTTATAATTTCGTGAAAATCATGTGACGGCGTCCCATATCGTTTAAATCGACACCGGACCCTAGAACTGTGTGCTATAGCCCACTAAAACGGTCAGACCCGAAATGACGACTTTTTTTATGATTTTGTGAAAATCATGTGATTGGGTGTCGGACCATTTAAATTCACCTCTGACCCCAAAACTGTGTGCTATAACCCACGAAAACAGTCAGAAATGCCCAAAATGACGAGTTTTTTAATAATTTCGTGAAAATCATGTGACGGGTCCCGGACCATTTAAATACACCCCGGACCCCAAAATTGTGTGCTATAGCACCCGAAAACGGCCAGAAATGCCCAAAATCACGAGTTTTTCCTGTTTTCGGGAAACTCATGTGACGAGGGCCCCGAACCCTTTAAATCGACCCTGGACCCCAAAACAGTGTGCTATAGCTCACGAAAACGGCGAAAATGCCCGAAATGGCGAGTTCTTTACAATTTCGTAATCATTTGACGTCGTCCTAGACCGTTTACAAACACCCTTGATCCCAAAACAGTGTGATATAGCCCACGAAAACGGCCAGAAATACCTGAAATCACAAGATTTTTTATGACTTCGTGAAAATCGTGTGACGGGTCCCGAACCATTTAAATTCACCTCGGGCCCAAAACTATGTGCTATAGCCCACGAAAACGGCCAGAAATGCCCGAAATCACGAGTTTTTTACAATTTTGTGAAAATCATGTGACGACAACCCATACCGTTTACAACCACCCCGAACCCCAAAACCGTGTACAATAGCCCACGAAAACGGCCAAAAATACCTGAAATCAAGAGTTTTTTTTCAATTTCGTGAACTCGTGTGATGGGGTCCCTGTCCGTTTAAATCGACCCCGGACCCAAAACTGTGTGCTATAACCCATGAAAACGGACAGAAATTGCCGAAATCACAGTTTTTACAATTTCAACAAACTCTTGCGATGGGTCCCGGACTGTTTAAATTGACACAGACCTCATAACTATGGGCTAAAGCCCATGAAAACGGCCAGTAAATCCTGAAATCATGAGTTTTTTACGATTTCGTGAAACTCGTGTGATGGGGTCCCGGACCGTTTAAATCGACCCCGGACCTTAAAACTGTGTGATATAGCCCACGAAAACAGCCCGAAATGATGAGTTTTTAAGTATTTCGTGAAAATCATGTGACGGGTCCCGGACCATTTAAATACACCCCGGACCCCAAAATTGTGTGCTATAGCACCCGAAAACGGCCAGAAATGCCCAAAATCACGAGGTTTTTACAATTTTGTGAAAATCATGTGACGGCAGCCCATACCGTTTACAACCACCCCGAACCCCAAAACTGTGTGCTATAGCAAAAGAAAAACGTTCAGAAATAACCTAAATCATGAGTTTTTTACACTTTCGTGGAAATCATGTGACGGCGTCCCAGACCGTTTACAACCACCCCGGACCCCAAAACTGTGTGCTATAGCCCACGAAAACGGCAAGAAATTCCCGAAATCACGAGTTTTTACAATTTCGTGAAAATCATGTGATGGCGTGCCAGACCGTTTACATCCACCCCGGATCCCAAAACAATGTGCTATAGCCCACGAAAACGGCCAAAAATGATCGAAATCACGAGTTTTTTATAATTTCGTGAAAATCATGTGACGGCGTCCCATACCGTTTAAATCGACACCGGACCCCAGAACTGTGTGCTATAGCCCACTAAAACGGTCAGACCCGAAATGACGAGTTTTTTATGATTTCGTGAAAATCATGTGATTGGGTGCCGGACCATTTAAATTCACCTCTGACCCCCAAATTGTGTGTTATAGCCCACGAAAACGGTCAGAAATGCCCAAAATGACGAGTTTTTTATGATTTCGTGAAAATCATGTGACGGGTCCCGGACCATTTAAATACACCTCGGACCCCGAAATTGTGTGCTATAGCACCCGAAAACGGCCAGAAATGCCCAAAATCACGAGTTTTTCCTGTTTTCGGAAAACTCATGTGACGAGGGCCCCGAACCATTTAAATCGACCCAGGACCCCAAAACAGTATGCTATAGCTCACGAAAACGGCAAAAAATGCCCGAAATGGCGAGTTTTTTACAATTTCGTAATCATTTGACGTCGTCCTAGACCGTTTACAACCACCCTTGATCCCAAAACAGTGTGATATAGCCCACGAAAACGGCCAGAAATGTCTGAAATCACAAGATTTTTTATGACTTCGTGAAAATCGTGTGACGGGTCCCGAACCATTTAAATTCACCTCGGGCCCAAAACTATGTGCTATAGCCCACGAAAACGGCCAGAAATGCCCGAAATCACGAGTTTTTTACAATTTTGTGAAAATCATGTGACGACAGCCCATACCGTTTACAACCACCCCGAACCCCAAAACCGTGTACAGTAGCCCACGAAAACGGCCAAAAATATCTGAAATCAAGAGTTTTTTTCAATTTCGTGAACTCGTGTGATGGAGTCCCTGTCCGTTTAAATCGACCCCGGACCCAAAACTGTGTGCTATAACCCATGAAAACGGACATAAATTGCCGAAATCACAGTTTTTACAATTTCAACAAACTCTTGCGATGGGTCCCGGACTGTTTAAATTGACACATACCTCATAACGGTGGGCTAAAGCCCATGAA
The DNA here is from genome assembly GCA_026929855.1 of Poa annua. NCBI lineage: Eukaryota > Viridiplantae > Streptophyta > Magnoliopsida > Poales > Poaceae > Poa > Poa annua. The sequence continues at coordinate 85,228,605 of CM049432.1, forward strand.
ACGACCAGTAAATCCTGAAATCATGAGTTTTTTACGATTTCGTGAAACTCGTGTGATGGGGTCCCGGACCGTTTAAATCGACCCCAGACCTGAAAACTGTGTGATATAGCCCACGAAAACAGCGCGAAATGACGAGTTTTTTAGTATTTCGTGAAAATCATGTGACGGGTGCCGGGCCATTTAAATTCACCTCGGGCCCAAAACTATGTGCTATAGCCCACGAAAACGGCCAGAAATGCCCGAAATCACGAGGTTTTTACAATTTTGTGAAAATCATGTGACGGCAGCCCATACCGTTTACAACCACCCCGAACCCCAAAACTGTGTGCTATAGCACAAGAAAAACGACCAGAAATAACCTAAATCATGAGTTTTTTACACTTTCGTGGAAATCATGTGACGGCGTCCCATACCGTTTACAACCACCCCGGACCCCAAAACTGTGTGCTATAGCCCACGAAAACGGCAAGAAATTCCCGAAATCACGAGTTTTTACAATTTCGTGAAAATTATGTGACGGCGTGCCAGACCGTTTACATCCACCCCGGATCCCAAAACAATGTGCTATAGCCCACGAAAACGGCCAAAAATGACCGAAATCACGAGTTTTTTATAATTTCGTGAAAATCATGTGACGGCGTCCCATACCGTTTATATCGACACCGGATCCCAGAACTGTGTGCTATAGCCCACTAAAACGGTTAGACCCGAAATGACAAGTTTTTTATGATTTCGTGGAAATCATGTGATTGGGTGCCGGACCATTTAAATTCACCTCTGACCCCAAAACTGTGCGCTATATCCCACGAAAACGGTCAGAAATGCCCAAAATGACGAGGGTTTTATGATTTCGTGAAAATCATGTGACGGGTCCCGGACCATTTAAATACACCTCAGACCCCGAAATTGTATGCTATAGCACCCGAAAACGGCGAGAAATGCCCGAAATCACGAGTTTTTCCTGTTTTCAGGAAACTCATGTGACGAGGGCCCCGAACCATTTAAATCGACCCTGGAGGCCAAAACCGTGTGCTATAGCTCACGAAAACGGCGAAAAATACCCGAAATGACTAGTTTTTTAGAATTTCGTAATCATTTAACGTCGTCCCAGACCGTTTACAACTACCTGGATCCCAAAACAGTGTGATATACCCCACGAAAACGGCCAGAAATGCCTGAAATCACAAGATTTTTTATGACTTCGTGAAAATCGTGTGACGGGTCCCGAACAATTTAAATTAACCTCGGGCCCAAAATTATGTGCTATAGCCCACGAAAACGGCCAGAAATGCCCGAAATCACGAGTTTTTTACAATTTTGTGAAAATCATGTGACGGCAGCCCATACCGTTTACAACCACCACGAACCCCAAAACCGTGTGCTATAGCCCATGAAAATGGCCAAAAATACCTGAAATCAAGAGTTTTTTCAATTTCGTGAACTCGTGTGATGGAGTCCCTGGCCGTTTAAATCGACCCCGGACCCAAAACTGTGTGCTATAACCCATGAAAACGGACAGAGATTACCGAAATCACAGTTTTTACAATTTCAATAAACTCTTGCGATGGGTCCCGGACTGTTTAAATTGACACAGACCTCATAACTGTGGGTTATAGCCCATGAAAACGGACAGTAAATCCTGAAATCATGAGTTTAATACGATTTCGTGAAACTCGTGTGATGGGGTCCAGGACCGTTTAAATCGACCCCGGACCTTAAAACTGTGTGATATAGCCCATGAAAACAGTCCGAAATGATGAGTTTTTTAGTATTTCGTGAAAATCATGTGACGGGTGCCGGGCCATTTAAATTCACCTCGGGCCCAAAACTATGTGCTATAGCCCACGAAAACGGCCAGAAATGTCCGAAATCACGAGGTTTTTACAATTTTATGAAAATCATGTGACGGCAGCCCATACCGTTTACAACCACCCCGAACCCCAAAATTGTGTGCTATAGCACACGAAAAACAGCCAGAAACAACCTAAATCATGAGTTTTTTACACTTTCGTGGAAATCATGTGACGGCGTCCCAGACCGTTTACAACCACCCCGGACCCAATAACTGTGTGCTATAGCTTACGAAAACGGCCAGAAATTCCCGAAATCACGAGTTTTTACAATTCCATGAAAATCATCTGACGGCGTGCCTGACCGTTTACATCCACCCCGGATCCCAAAACAATATGCTATAGCCCACAAGAACGGCCAAAAATGACCGAAATCACGCGTTTTTTTATAATTTCGTGAAAATCATGTGACGGCGTCCCATACCGTTAAATCGACACCGGACCCCAGAACTGTGTGCTATAGCCCACGAAAACGGTCAAAAATGCCCGAAATTACGAGTTTTTTATGATTTTGTGAAAATCATGTGATTGGGTACCGGACCATTTAAATTCACCTCTGGCCCCAAAATTGTGTGCTATAGCCATGAAAACGACTAGAAATGCCCAAAATGACGAGTTTTTTATGATTTCGTGAAAATCATGTCACGGGTCCCGGACCATTTAAATACACCTCGGACCCCGAAATTGTGTGCTATAGCACCCGAAAACTGCCAGAAATGCCCAAAATCACGAGTTTTTCCTGTTTTCGGGAAACTCATGTGATGAGGGCCCCGAACCATTTAAATCGACCCTGGACCCCAAAACAGTATGCTATAGCTCACGGAAACGGCAAAAAATGCCCGCAATAGCGAGTTTTTTACAATTTTGTAATCATTTGACGTCGTCCTAGACCGTTTACAACCACCCTTGATCCCAAAACAGTGTGATATAGCCCACGAAAACGGCCAGAAATGCCTGAAATCACAAGATTTTTTATGACTTCGTGAAAATCGTGTGACGGGTCCCGAACCATTTAAATTCACCTCGGGCCCAAAACTATGTGCTATAGCCCACGAAAACGGCCAGAAATGCCCGAAATCACGAGTTTTTTACAATTTTGTGAAAATCATGTGACGGCAGCCCATACCATTTACAACCACCCCGAACCCCAAAACCGTGTGCAATAGCCCACGAAAACGGCCAAAAATACCTGAAATCAAGAGTTTTTTCAATTTCGTGAACTCGTGTGATGGAGTCCCTGGCCGTTTAAATCGATCCCTATAACCCATGAAAACGGACAGAAATTGCCGAAATCACGGTTTTTACAATTTCAACAAACTCTTGCGATGGGTCCCGGACTGTTTAAATTGACACATACCTCATAACTGTGGGCTAAAGCCGATGAAACGGCCAGTAAATCCTGAAATCATGAGTTTTTTACTATTTCGTGAAACTCGTGTGATGGGGTCCCGGACCGTTTAAATCGACCCCGGACCTGAAAACTGTGTGATATAGCCCACGAAAACAGCGCGAAATGACGAGTTTTTTAGTATTTCGTGAAAATCATGTGACGGGTGCCGGACCATTTAAATTCACCTTGGACCAAAACTATGTGCTATAGCCCACGAAAACGGCCAGAAATGCCCGAAATCACGAGGTTTTTACAATTTTGTGAAAATCATGTGACGGCAGCCCATACCGTTTACAACCACCCCGAACCCCAAAACTGTGTGCTATAGCACAAGAAAAACGGCCAGAAATAACCTAAATCATGAGTTTTTTACACTTTCGTGGAAATCATGTGACGGCGTCCCATACCGTTTACAACCACCCCGGACCCCAAAACTGTGTGCTATAGCCCACGAAAACGGCAAGAAATTCCCGAAATCACGAGTTTTTACAATTTCGTGAAAATTATGTGACGGCGTGCCAGACCGTTTACATCCACCCCGGATCCCAAAACAATGTGCTATCGCCCACGAAAACGGCCAAAAATGACCGAAATCACGAGTTTTTTATAATTTCGTGAAAATCATGTGACGGCGTCCCATACCGTTTATATCGACACCGGATCCCAGAACTGTGTGCTATAGCCCACTAAAACGGTCAGACCCGAAATGACAAGTTTTTTATGATTTCGTGAAAATCATGTGATTGGGTGCCGGACCATTTAAATTAACCTCTGACCCCAAAACTGTGCGCTATATCCCACGAAAACGGTCAGAAATGCCCAAAATGACGAGGGTTTTATGATTTCGTGAAAATCATGTGACGGGTCCCAGACCATTTAAATACACCTCGGACCCTGAAATTGTGTGCTATAGAACCCGAAAACGGCGAGAAATGCCCGAAATCACGAGTTTTTCCTGTTTTCAGGAAACTCATGGGACGAGGGCCCCGAACCATTTAAATCGACCCTGGAGGTCAAAACCGTGTGCTATAGCTCACGAAAACGGCGAAAAATACCCGAAATGACGAGTTTTTTACAATTTCGTAATCATTTGACGTCGTCCCAGACCGTTTACAACTACCCTGGATCCCAAAACAGTGTGATATACCCCACGAAAACGGCCAGAAATGCCTGAAATCACAAGATTTTTTATGACTTCGTGAAAATCGTGTGACGGGTCCCGAACAATTTAAATTAACCTCGGGCCCAAAATTATGTGCTATAGCCCACGAAAACGGCCAGAAATGCCCGAAATCACGAGTTTTTTACAATTTTGTGAAAATCATGTGACGGCAGCCCATACCGTTTACAACCACCACGAACCCCAAAACCGTGTGATATAGCCCATGAAAACGGCCAAAACTAACTGAAATCAAGAGTGAGCCAGTAAGTTTTCAGTGTGAGGGAGGTTCCTATCGATAATGGGACTAATGTTATTACTATATTAATAATACAATGTCACGGCTTGGAATTCCAGACTCCTACATGTGTTTTGTGAGCGTGTTGGTCTGGTGGAAGTCAAATAAATTCGGCATTTATGTGTACTCAATCATAAAAACAATGTATCTAATGCATGTCATGAATTAATTAATTTTAAAATTCCACGACGTGGAACTTCTGCACGCATTTTCCATTTTCTAGTATGTTGGGGTGGTGCATATGGTCGTTGAAGAAATTTGTCAATTATGTGTACTCAATTATAAAAACAATGCACTCTCCGAGTTCACGGTTAACATGTGTTCTAGTATTTAGTAAAAAAAACTTTAGAAACACCAATACAAACTTGTTAGTATCAGATTCACAAAATGTATTCTCATATTGAATAAATTTGTTATTAGGAATGTCGATATTTATTGCTACATATTTGGTTAATTTTTATACAATTTGATTTTAACCAAACTAAAAAATGGTGGATAAATTAAATAAAGAACATATTTAGTGACCAGCCTTTTACCTATCATGTTTTAAGGTAGTTTTTATTTATTTTGAAAAGGATGTTCCAAGGTAGCCGATTCTTTAAAGAGAAACACTACATATTTATTTAGCGGAAGGGTGTAGTTATCTAGCCCACGATTTCTATTACTATTTATGTGGTAGAAAAAAATTGTTACTATGTCAGGGTTGGATAGTTTCTTTTCAGCTAGTCGGTACTTTGTTGACATATATATATGTGTACCTAGTTGTAAGTTGTACCGGGAAAAAGAGAAATAAAGATAAAATTTATAGGTTGCGACACTTGCCCTGGTTTTTTTTTTAAAAATTAGGTTGTTTTTTTCCTTAGCTACCACAGTACAGCTAAGCCCCGCATGTTAGGCTATTAAGGGATGTCACATCTCTCAATATAAAGGTGTGTGTCACGTAACTCTAGTTTAAAAAGATTTTAACCACATATTTTAGATCTAACCATTAAAATTAATTAAGATAGTGTGGATTAACCAGGTGTCTCGAAAAACTAACTCATTTTGCTTTAAGTATATAATAGATGTCTGGCCGTACGTCAGAAAAAATGTTGTCGTCGATCACTGCGGTGAAACTGCATTGCAAGTTCAGCAGCTAATGAAGCAAGTCCAGTGATTCGAAGTTATAATTTTGACTGTCTTCGGTTTCAAAAATTTGTCAAACGAAATCCAAATTCTTGTTCAGAAAGGCGTGATGAAGATGAAGAAATGGTATGGGTTTTTTTCTTGAAAAATGGTCAATGCGTTGCCTCCGGCAATTAACCTTTTGACCATGAAATATACTCTTGGGCTGGCCTTATTAGGGCCATCCGGCCTATCTGAATGTATGACCCAGATTTTCTCGGCCTGGAGTAATGGGCCTCTGTAGAAACTATTCGTGGTTAGTCATCTGTCCAAGAGCATGGAGCTAACTAACGATTCGTTCATCAACTAATTATTTCTTACTCTCTACGTATCAAAATGTAAAATATTTTAGTTATTTTTGATTCATATGTATTTAGACATGTTTTAGTGTAAATTTTAAAAAGAATCTTACATTTAAACTTGTTAAAATACATATGGAACAAGTGGCAGGCTCAAGATATAAAGATCGTGGGTATTCAAAATTTTGAAGGCTAGAGTTTTTTGATAGCTTAAAGCATTATTTTGGCTTGAATTTCACATTTTGAAGACTAGCTAATTTATTTTGGGCACGATGATTGAATAGGACATCAATTTCTTTCATTTTCATGTTTTTCATACTTGTGCATAGTGTATTCTGGCTATATCCAATTGTTGTACCCTTGACTTGAGCTAGGCCCGCCACTGGAACAAAAAAGATTAAAGCATCTTACATTTTGATGTGGACGGAGGAATAACTAATCGACTAATGAATTTGATGTCTTGAGGTGCATCAATGTGGTTAGTCAGCTATCTCATAGACTCATAGTCTTGTTATTAGCTAGAGACTATTTTTTATTTCATTACGCTAATTTTCCATTTTGGGATAAACAACTTTACCCGTCTCACTCAGGGATATTTCAATGTTACTGCAGAAACTGAACCTTTCCATGTAAATATTTGTGGGTAAGAAAATTCTAACTTAGATATGATAACGCAGACATATACAAGTAATTATGCAGTGACCCTTGTTTGTACCCAACATCATCACGTCTGGGGATCCCATTTGTCTGGTCGTAAGCCATCACCATTCTTGCCCCGGCTCAAGGACGATTCTGAATGTAACACATGGTAAAGTCATATATTTTTTACCATTTCTACATGTTGAAGGGCTAAGATACCGATACCTCCCTTAACCTTTATAGCAATTTGATATCATCACGGTTGTATTTGTGTCAAATATTGTGTAAGAGTTGTATTACGTTTGTACTTGAAATTGTATTAGGTGTAGATAGAATACGTGTAGTGTTCGAGTCAGACACTAGTAGCCTGTGCCTCCCATATAATGAGGGGACAACGCATTATGTAACCTATTATCGACGACTTGATAGCAATAGGGTGAGCCGGTACCTAGGATGACCACGTGTTGCGTTATCAATTGGGAGGAACACACATAGTCATCTCTCAGCAAATGTAGGCGAGTTTGCTGAACCGCGTTAACAAATATCAGTGTCGTCATCATGTTGTGATTGTTTGGTTCTCGGTAGATCGAGTGTGTGCTTACGACGGTAACAATCACCATATTTATGATTACTTCTAGCTTATGTTAAAGTACTTGCAGAGGTATAATAATATGAAAATTTCATGTCTAAATATTCAGCACACAAATGGCAACCAAGTTGGACTACACATATATAAATAAAAAAACCAATCAAACAATTATTGTATACCTTTCAAGACACATAGGTACAGCCGGCAACAAAGCATAAAAAAACCCAGGCTGCATAGATATTCTACATGTGCCCGGCTTGCCAGCTTCGCATCTTACAGTAATCCAACAAGAAAAAGTAAACCAAATGCAGTCCCATGCAAACAAACAAAACTTTGCAGGCTAATATATCCCGATACGAAAGATTAACAACTCTCAACGACCTCCATCGATCTCTCCATCATCAGCAAACACCATCCAGCACCAATTAATTGTAATCAACAATGTAATTTTGAGTTTTAATTTCGAGATCTAAATACGGACCGTTGGATGTAGCTTGGAGCGGTGTAGCCACTGGATCCCTGTATGGCCAGCGGCTCGGTGCTGCCGGTTACGTCGTCCTCGCGGTCGGTAGTCATCGTGACGTCCTCGCTGGCGGCGTCCGCCACCGGCACGATCTCCCTGTTCCGCCTTTCTCCTCCGGCGCCAAACCGGAGCATCTCGACGACCTCGGCCATGGTCGGTCTGCACTCCGCCTCGCTCCGCGAGCACAGCATGGCCGTCTCCACCAGGACCCGTAGCTGCGCAGCATCGAACTTCCCGGCGAGCCTTGGGTCCGCTAGGCGCTCCCACTTCCTCCGCTCCACGAGCGGCGCCGCCCACTGCACGATCTCGCGCTTGACCCCGCCCGGCAGCTTCTCGAGCGGGCGTCGCGCGCTGACGAGCTCGAGGAGGAGCACCCCGAAGCTGTACACGTCGCAGCTCTCCGAGACCTTGCCCCACATGGCGTACTCCGGCGCCAGGTACCCGAGCGTGCCCTTGACCCGGGTGGTGAGGTGGGTGACGCCGTCCGGGATGAGCTTGGCGAAGCCGAAGTCGGCCACCTTGGGCACCAGGTCGGCGTCGAGGAGAACGTTGCTGGCCTTGATGTCCCGGTGGATGATGTGCGGGGTGGCCTCGTGGTGCAGGTAGGCCAGGCCCTGGGCGGCGCCGAGGGCGATGGCGACGCGGCGTGGCCAGTCGAGCGGCGGGTGCTGCTGGGAGGCCGGCGTGCCGCGGTGCGGGTGGAGGTGGTTGAGGAGGCTGTGGTTGGGCATGTAGTCGTACACGATGAGCCGCTCGTCGCCGCCGGCGTAGAAGCCGCGGAGGCTGAGCAGGTTGCGGTGGCGGACGCGGCCCAGGATCTCCACCTCGATCGCGAACTCCATCTCCGCCTTGGCCGTCATCGCCTTGAGCCGCTTCACCGCGATCTGAGTGAATGGATTTAGCAACGACGTCATCGTCTCATCGATCCATGGAATGATCCATGCATGCATGCTTGCTTGCTTAGCTAGGTTAATCACTAGGAACGCACGTACGTACGTACCTCGACGCCCTTGGAGGTACGGCCCCAATAGACGGTGCCGAAGCCGCCCTCGCCGAGCTTGTTGCTCTCGTTGAAGTTGTTGGTCGCCTGCACCAGCTCCTTGAGGGTGTACATCTCCCACGGGAACTCCAAGCTCCCGCTCCGGCTCCTGTTCTTGGACCCCCTCCTCGACGGCGGATTCCTTTTCTCCATCAACACAACAGACATGACATCAGAACTCAACTACTCAACTGATCAATTCAATCGACCTCACAAGAGAACTGCATGTACGTACGTACCTCCTACGGCGATTGGCATCCGGCTCGGACTCGCCACCGCCGCCGGTGAGGCAGCCGAAGCACCGGTTCATCATTTCTTCGAAGCTCAGGCCAGAGCGATCACAAGGCCTATACCTAGCTAGTTGGAGCAATCAATCGATCGATATGAATTGGATGTGGATGTGGGTGCAGGTGAGAAACCAAGGCTCCGTGGAGAAAATAGGGATGTTTAGCAGCTTGCTTCTTGTTCCTTTCTCTGGGTACAAGATTGTGCTCCTCGTGTTTGCCTAGATCTCTCCTTCCTTGGAGACTTCACTCTGATCAGCTTAAGCTATACTTCTCCAGCAGGTGATTCACTATCCTTCCCCCCTTTTGCCAGCTGCCTGCTGGACAAGCTCCTCTAGAAGGGCCTTTTATAACGAAAGTACAAACTTCAGTATTTAGTTAGGCTTCATTCTCTTGGACAGATCGATCACTAGTAGTAGTATATATATACGTCATGATTCATGAGACGATCAGCTCAGACTGCTGCTAGCTACTTGGTCTCCTCGTTCCTTAATTAGTCGTCGGCCTAATGATTTTGGCTAATACGCTACTATTTGTTATGTTGAATGGAAATAGGCCGGCATTTTCTCCTTGACCGTGAATTGCTCCAAGACTTGCAGGCTCCCGCGGATTAAAAACTAGAACTGAGAGACGCATATGCCTACCTAATCTAGCTACTGACGTGTGCCGCTTCCATTTGTTTTGTACGCAAAAGTTGGTCAATGGGCGCAAGAGAGAGACAGACTTCAAATAACAGATGACATCCAAAGGCAAGTTTGATATACAGTATCAAATAAAAATCACAAAAGGCTTCTGATAAGACATGACACAGCAACCTACTAATTGCTGCTGTTGGTGTAGTTAAGTATGCATCTGGAGTTGCGAGTAATGCTTCCAAAGGAAGCAGCATAGGTCGAGCTATTGGATATATTTCTTACGGAACTTTCCGACGAACGAAATATGTTATAGTCTTAACATTTCCTTGCTCAAACTGTTGTGCAGCTTTGTTTCATCAACAAAACGAAACAGACAGCAACTTGTGGTAGAGTAGCCCCATTTATGGTAGCTAGCTATATGTAAGTTTGTCCATAGCAAAACACCCTTGGATGGTGGCCAACGAACCCATGTAGTCTTGGTAAGGCCGACGCCTTCTGGTTAACCTGTACCGGGACGAACAACCCTCGCGTGCTGCAGCTGGCCGGCCTCTCCTCCTTACACGCTTCCACCAACAGCTTTCCATCGTCCAGACCATTGCTGGCAGGCGCAATGCGGTGAGCGTATAAGCCCTTGTCCTCATAGTCATTCAACAGCAGGTGATCCCGTTGTAGCGCATGAGGCAGCGCGAGGCGCCGCCCGTGAGGCTGCGTTATGGCGCCGTTGTTTCGTCCACAATCTCGTCCCATGAACTCCGTCTGCGACTCCCCGATCCACCCAATGCAGACGGTCATCCCGCACACCAGGCCTGCGTCCGAGTCCGGCATAATGACCAGGGACTTACCTGTCAGAGCCTAAGAGTCCTACGTTTAGAGAAGAAAGGCGATGCAACAACTGCTGTATTCATTGATAATGAAAGGCAGTTATATGGCCTTACAAACAGCTCATATCTTGCGTAACAAACATGTGCAAGATTAGGCCGAGGAGATTAGGATCGATGCTTATCTCTAGCTAGCTTACATTACACGGTATAAACAACTAACAGAAGATATTCATCTAACATTACCCAACTGGACGGAGCCGATGGACTGTGTCGTGACTTCCTCCGTGGCCAGATCGAAGCGTGCGAGCTCGGTGAGGTCTTGCGTCATGACGGTCCAGTACACTGATCCATGGGCGAACACGAGGTCGCCGCAGGACACTCTGTGCGCCGGTGCACCGCCTACCACCTCCACCTTTCTCCAGCCCTCGCCGCCTCCCCCGATCGTGTACACGTATACTTCTTGTTGAAAGTTGCTTCCCTGGTGGAAGATCTTGTACCTTCTGGAGCTGGGGTCGAAGACGAAGCAGTAGGCAGCATGCTCACGCCACCTATCCGTCTTCGGGGGAAACGGCAGGTCCAGTGACTTGCCGGAGAAGGGCTCCACGACATAGATGGCGCGTCGGCGGTAGCAGCCGTCGAGGAAGCAGAGCAGGCCGTTGCATTGGCCTATCATCTCGTCGAACCTGGCGGCAGAGAAGGTGGCCGTGAGCCGCCACTGGTCATCAAACAGGAACCCACTTCCATTATCCGAGTACTTCCCGCCGTTGATTTGGCCGGGAAAGAAAACGATGGTCTGGGTCAAAGTCCGTGGACCATGGAGCGTGTGCTGGTGGATGAAGGCCGGGTTGGAGATGATCTCGCGCCACTCCTTGCAGACACGGAGCAAGCGGCGGAGGTCGCTCGCCGGGAGGCGCACCAGGATGTTGGCGAGGATGTCTTGCGGAAGGCATGGGCACACGGTGGCAGCAGCCTCGGCGGCGGTCATCTTTTTCTGGATGGAACCGCTCCACGACATCCGCAATTGCATAAAACTGAACTATAGAGGGCATGCATATATAAACTATCACAGCTCGGTTCCGATCACCAATTAACTGGAGCTCTATTCCGAGACCGGCTTCTACTCCTATTCAAAAACGTACAACCTTAACCTATATGATCATGTACTAATCAATCAGCAACCGGCAAGGATGGTTCGCACCTACTGCATTGGCTTCGACTCCGGTTCGAGGAGCTACAAGATCTACCTGGCTTAGACTCCGACATATGGTTCGCACCTACAGCATGTCCGCCAGTTGGACCTATTATCACCGCACATGTAGTTTCCAACATTTGACGCTACAGCTTCTTTTTTTTAATAAAGAAAGTTTTAATTACTTACAAACTTTAAGCACACCCAATCTCTGCATACCTAAAATGCACACAATCCGACAAGTCAACAACTCCCATCTTAACACAAATTAAAATAAAGACGGCTTACATATTAAAAGGACTGTGCTATTCAGCAGGCGCCTGCTACGAGGCGTAGCTCCACGCGCTAGACGACAAAAAAATCTCAGCTAGCTCTCCTGCGTGTGAGAGAAATAGCAATGTTTACATGCATGCACTAAAATCCGAAATTGCTGACATCATTGCGCATTAAATGCAAGATTTGAAAACTCAAAATGTTTTGTAGCTCAAACCGTTTATCGAATTTATGATTTGTTTTCACCGTTAGACTAGTCGCGTCAAGATCTTCGAAACTAGATCCTATGTCGATATGTTTCGACAACTTTTTTTTTTGCCCAGAAAGTTACCACCCGTAACAAAGAAGTTACCCAGTCTTTTATACGTAAGTTACCAACCATATTAGAGATTAGTTTTGGGGTTGAAAATAGAACATTTTTCTTGTTATTTTAGATCTTTACGAGATTTAAAGTTACCACATTATTTTCAAATGGTAAATTTATCATGCATGAATAAGTATTAGGATGATAACTATTATTTAGAGGACATGGTAACTACATCAATTTCGTGGTAGATAACTAATCATGAACACATGGATAACTTAATAAGCACTGAGTGGGTAACTTCACCATGAAAAACATATGGGTAACTTTATCAATTTCGTGGTATTATAAATTTAGGACAACTAACTAAAACAATTAGTATTAGGGTGATATCATTAACACATGTGTAACTTTATCAGTACTAGGTGGGTAAATCCATCAGTACTGTGTGGGTAACGTTATCAGTACTAGGTGGGTATTATCAATAGTCTTTCTTATGATGTAATTATCACTATGAAAACGAGAGTTATCATTCTAATACTTATGAAACTGAATGGGTGTTTTAGTGTATAGTTATAAACTTATATATGATACATTTACCATCCCAACATGATATTCACTTATGAATAACTAGGTGTGGTAATTTAACAAATCGAAAAGAACAATAAAAATTGTTCTATTTCAACCTGAAAATTAACCGTTAATTATGGTTGGTAACTTACATACTACAATCTGGTAACTTATATGCTACGGGGTGGGTAACTTTTGGGTCCGAAAAAAAAGTTGTCAGAATATGTCAATATGGGATCTAGTTTCGAAGATCTCGTCGCGATTAGCTCAGCGGTGAAAACGAATTCTCAATCGAATAAGCGGTTTGGGCTACACAACTTTTTGAATTTTCGGATTTCACATTAAACTGTTTGTGCATGCATGCATGCGGAGAGGCAATTTCCGGATCTCCTTACGTCGAGCTACGCCCGGTGGCAGGCGCCTGCTGTTTAGATTTCCCCTATTAAAATGAGAAATTATAAAGACGTCTAAACCTACATTGACGCTAGAGCTTCTTAGGCCCTTCATTGAATTAAAAATGAGGAACCTCTCGGGGTATGACCATTACAAGTGTCCTAAGGAGCATGCTATTTTCAAAAACTTGAAGACACTTAAATGTTTTAAAACATATTTTAAATTCAGCATGTGCATGCATTTATTCCATGCGTACATGTACAGTTTATTCAAATAATTTACTTGAAAAAATATTGTAGTACTAGAAATTTCAAGCGCAATATTTCACAGGGGTTGGCGCAAAAAATATTAATGTACATTCACAGTTTTTTCTTTTACCACAAAAAAAATAGATTTTTTGATGAGAACACAATAAACTTACTGGACCATAGGATCCATTTTAAATTTTTCATTGTACATCCATCTGAGATTGCTGAGAAACTGACGTTTGCACTTGATCCAAAGTGTTATCTGCCATGTTATTAACTGGTCACAACTCGTCTAGATGTAGAACTTGATCGTCACAATTCAGATCCGATAACGAATTGGAATTCTATCAGAAACCGTCTCCTACTCCTCTCACAAATTTAATTGGTGTACATGTAGAAGTCAGCCCCAACTCAGATCCGACACTAACTGGAACTCCATCCGGAACCGTCCCAGGCCTACTCCTCTTCATAAGCTTACAACTACGTATCCTCCTGAATCAGCCAAGCGCTCCAGGTATTCATCAGTCGCAATGCCCCGCCGCGGTTTCATCCAGAAACAAACAACGTCCGAGGATGCCGGTGTGGCTGCCACCGCGTGGCTCCCGCGGGACGTCTTCACCAGCATCCTTCTCCGACTGCCGGTGAGTGACCTCCGCCGCTCCCGCCGCGTCTGCAAGGAGTGGCGTGAGGTCATCTTGGACCCTGCTTTCGTGGACGAGTACATGAACCATGGGTTACAGGCCCTGACCCACACCATTGTATTCTTACCTGGAAAGAGCCCAGCCTATAACACCAAATGTCCCGATAGTTTCCGATCTTTGGGTGCCAATCAGTCAGAGAACGGGGAAGGGTACCTCCTCGACGAGCACTGGCGAGTCACGGCCAGGGTTCACGGTCAGTGAGTCGGAGGACATGGTGGGGGCGTGCAACGGCCTGCTCTGCTTCCTCGATGAGCTCCAAGGCGCCATCAACATCGTGGATCCCTTCACCGGCGAGTCCGTCTCCCTACCTCTGCCACCGAAGACGGAGATGTGGCACAACCACAGATCCTACTGCTTTGGCTTCGATCCCAGTTCAAGGCATTACAAGATCCTCCACTTATCTATGATCTTGGAACAAGGACGGTGTGTGTACATGTACACAATCGGTGAAGGCATGAATTGGAGAAGCGTGCATGTCGACCGTGCGGCAGCGGGTGACGTCTGCGGCTACCCTATGATCGTCAACGGAGCCGTGTACTGGTCCATGACAGGAAAGGGCTTTGTTAGCAAGCTCGAGCGGTTCGATCTGGCGACGCAAGAGGTCACGTCGGAGTTGATCGAATTCAGGGGGGCGAATGACCTGCCTCTGTTCAGTCCAGTGTTCTCTGTGCTAGGGGGTTCAGACGCAACGGTGTCCCTGATGACAACCACTGGCACGGTGGCTTCTACGCTTATCCCATTGCCACAGCGAGCAATGACCTTGGCTTGGGAAAGCTAGTGTGTTGGCCCGTCCGCAAAGGGGGCACTAACAGCACGCCTGTCACGTCCAGTTGCAATACACGAGGGCTGTTCGTCCCGGTCACCGCGGCCGAAGGTGGAAGAAGAGTCCCACAAAAAGAGACCAATGTTCAGACCTATTGCTATGCACCGCCGCTGTCTCCTGCTCCCTTGGCACGCTGCTATGGCAAGCATTGAGGTTATGAGAGTCCAACCAGATGCAATACCCAGTGGTTTTACATCCTTCTACGTCTAATCAGGAGCAGGCGGAGATGGCAGGAGAGTCCAACACCAACAGGACAATACAAGGACGTTCCGCTATGTTCCACCCAGCCAGAATCACCTGCTCCCTTGGGACGCTACTTTGACACACCCAGCCAGTATCACCTGCTCCCTTGGGACACTATTTTGACAAGCTTTGAGGGTTGCACAAGGCAGAAATCGGTGGTTAATTGTATCTATCTATTTCTCTTTGGTTTATATCTGTATCCGTTGACCCATCTAACTCATGATTTTGATTCCGGATACCAATTAAATTATCGAACGCACAGCCAGATAGTGCAATCCTTACAATAATTATTACTACATAAATTCTACCAGTGCTTAGCAACACAGAAACACTAACCTCGGGCACACATTTAACAGATTTAGTGATTTACCATGATTTTATTGGCAAAACAAAGCTGCACATCAGTCAAACAAACAAACTGTTATAAGACTATAACACGGCGTTCATCAGAAACTTCCGTAGGGCATAGGCAAATAATAGCTCCAGCTAATACTAGTTTGCTTAATCTACGTAGATACCTCAGGGAGAAGGGGAACACTTATATTCCAGGTGGGCGATCCTCTCTTGTTTCTAATCACTCAAGTTGCATCCACGGATATATGGATGATCATACTTTATATACCTTGTCCAGTATGGCCGGTACTTAGTCATTGCAAGCTCCAACCATGGCTTCATATTCCCATTGTAATGAGCGACCGCAGCATTGTCTATCTCTGAGCGGTCTATGCTTGGGTTGTATCCTAATCCAAGGACATGCCACGATTTATCAAGGGGATGTGTCAGCTTGTAGAACGTCATGAGGCCAGGTGGAAGTGTCCCAAGCTTCCAAAGAACCCTGTCTTCATTCTAGCAGAACAAAGTAGGATAATGTGAGAGATATGATGATGTATTTGAATAACGAAATACGACGATGATTATAACTAAACTCACCATGTTTTGCCACCTGTGGTAGATCCCTGTAATATCTTTGATCTTCCACTGCTTCAGATCAAAGATGTTCATCCCATAAGCCCAACCACAAGCATTAGGAGCAAAGTTCCGAGCAATGTGTGGATTTGAAAAATTAAGATACTTGTCAAAACGGTGGAAACTCTCTCCACAGGTCTCCACTGCACCATTGACCTTTCCATTTAGATCAACATCCCATAATCCTGTCAAATCTTTCTGCACAACTATGTCATCATCAAGGAAAAGTATCTTATCCAACTTTGGATAGATCTGCGGGAGATAAAATCTCAAGTGATTCAGCATGGATAGGTACTTGGGGTTACGGTACTTTAGGTTTGAAGAACCTGCTGAAAGAGTTGTGGGACGATCAGCCTTAAAATAATACTCTTTCATGGCAGCAGACTCCAGTTGCCGCAAAACAGGACAGTATGATGAGTTCAACCACTTAAATTCATCCACATTCTCAACATGGATGGTGGCCTTGCCAGGTGGGTTCAGCAAAAACCACATGTTCATAGCTCCAAAGTTCAACTTATCAGTCACAAGATGGAAAACATGTTTCTCGGGCTCCTATAATAGTTATATCAACTGTTATTATCCGAAACAACTATCATACTAGAGTGCATTGATGGAAGAATATTCAAAATTACCTTAGCATTCATGATGGTTGAGTTCACAACAACGGAGGCAGCCAAGACATTGTCCGAGAAAAGTGCATAATGGTAGAGCTTTGGATTTTCCAAGTTTTCACTTCTCGGGAACTTCCGTTTCTCCAGCGGAAGGAGATAGTAATCTATTGTTAAACGCATAGACAAGCAGTGAATGCTGTTTGGAATTGTCTTTGCAGCCAACTGACTAAGAAATGTACTCTGCTTCTTCAAGCTCCTGACATGTTCATCTGCTGACTGAAGCATTGCTCTTAGTCTCTGAGTTATCAACTTGCAATCATACACTTCTTCTCTGGCCTTAGATAAAACTTGACCCATCACTCTCAATTTGTCAGGTGCACTGTAAAGTAGCATATATTTGTGAAAAAAGGGGTACAAGGTAACTGATGTAAGTAATATGCGATAATAGATGCACAGGCACCACACCTGTGATGGAGGTCAGCATCAGCTGTAGCCTCCCCAACAGCCCGCTGGCTTTCTTTGATTCGGCTCTGCAGTTCTTGATAAAGATCATGCTTGTTCTTTGATTTTGCAAGCAGAGAGTAAACTCTAGCCATAATAATTTGGTCCCTCATTAACCTAACTGTTGAGTCCGAGTTCTCATTCTCATTCTCTTTTCTCCATATGCTGTATTTCCCAAGAACAGCAGAATCTACAGCCTTTGATCGCTCAATAGCCGCATTCTCCAGCTTAACATGTGCTTCATCATCTTTCAGTACCAAATCTGATGCCCTCTTTTCCCGCCTTTTCTCCCGTAGTTTCTGTATCAACCAAATAGTACCAAGAGGTCATATGAGCCAAATTTATATCAAGTTATCAGCAGCGACAAGAATGCATCAACATATACGCAAGCTTCTTACCCTTCGAGCTAGTTTTGCTGCTGTGTCAACTTGATGCTCATCTGCGTAGAAAAATAGCTTTATTCTCTACTGCCGAATCGAAAATGTAGGTGAGAAGTTTGAAGAGTAAATGTATATACCAGAACCGTCCTTGGGTGCTTTATCTGTTAGAGGTGAATCATGTTCTGCAGTACTGTTTTCAGCTTTTGCCTTGTTATCAACATCCAAACTAGTATTCATCTTGTGATTGACTAGATCATCAGTTTTCCAAGAGGGAGATGCATGATCCCTAAAAAAATTAAGATTCAAAGTTCCTTTTTCTTGTTGACTAGCAGTTATAGCATCGATCACCTGAAAACCAAATACCGTATGGCTGTAAGAATATTAGATTTGAAAAACTTAATACCTACAGCATAACAGTGTGGTTAATGAACAATTGCAACGGTGGTATCATTAATTACAGACTGAATGAACTCCCAGGGGGTGGGAACAAGAATATCTAAACTAAGTAGTAAGTACAGCCTCATAGAAAGTAAATACAGAACTGAACGATGGGCATGAACACTACTGAGTGCAGGATGTTCTGACCTCCTTAGATAAAACAGATTTCAGATTATTTGCCACCAGTTGCTGTTGCCAATCTGTTTCCTGCAGGGCAGGGTCAAATGTGAGACGAATCATATAAAGAGATGCTAGTAAGTGAATGTGACATGAATGCTAAGAAGTAAGGCTAGTAAAAACTTGCTCCCTTGTAGAAAAGATATATACCTGATTGCCATCCGCACCTTTGGGATCTGCAGATGAACACAAAAATGCCATCATTTATTTATCTCAAGTGTTGCACGCGGGATAATAATAAAAAACGAACCAACAAGTGGAGGAACCCCCATCGTTTTTAATTAAGGTAGAGGTGAGGCTCGAATTCTGGCTGCCTAGCACACCATCGCATGCGCAAGCGAAATATTACAACAATGTTCGTAAATCCTAATAAGTAACATCAAATACAGGTAAATGAAGCTTAAGCATATAATAACGCATAGAGAGCGTGTCATGCCTAAGAGGATAATATTATTTTCTCCTGTCATGATTCAGTCTGCACAGAAAAGTGTAGGCTTAGGTTTGTTATTTCACTAGTAAAAATGTCACCGGTATGCATCTCGGCTTCTCCTAACAGCAGCCTCTTAGCGCCCCCTCCATCATACACCCAACCTAGAAGTAACATATTATAATCTTACAACAAGAGAGTAACAGGGGAGAACGACATCCAGATCACTTGAATTAGAGCGTCCACTTCCTCTCAAAGGCTTATGAACCTTCACAGTTCCATCTACTGCATTCTGGTTCCACAGCCCAGAGACACGTCGCAGCTACAATCCCCATCCAACCCACAACTCCACAAGCCACAACAACATGAATATCTGAATAGCAATCCCTAAGCCACTCAAATCAAATCTACACGGGTTCCACTCCCGCATCAGAACTCACAGCCCAGACGAATTCAAACGGGAACTGAGAAAAACCAACGGCGCGGCCTCGTAGGTATAACGTATCTACGGCCTAGGAATTGAGAAGAAAAAATATGGCTTAAGGAGTGGAGGCGGGGCGGACCGGAGGCGACGTGGACGTGGCCGCCGCTGCGCGCGACGAAGAAGATCGACGGCGCGACGACGAAGAGGAACACGAGAACCACCATCGGCGGCACCGTGCCGGAGCCGCGCCTCGCCCCGCCGCCAGCGCCCGGGGTGGAGTACGGGAGCCGCTTCGGGGTCGCCATCCCCGGCGATGCGTGCGCAGGAGGGGGGAGGGCCTTGGCCCGATCCGGTCGGAGCACGGCGGCGAGGGTCTCGCCGTCGCCGGAGGGCCCGCGCCTCGCCTCGGTTGCGGGAGTGGGGAGTGGCGTGGGTTAGCCACGGCCCACGGGTGGCACACGAAGGAATGTGGGAAACCCAATCGCCTAATCCAATGGGCCGCGGGCCGCCTCTCGCGTGATTTCGTCTTGTCCAATCGGGCCGTGAGTTGGTTTCTTTGCTGTGGGCTATAAGGCATTATCTCTAGTTTTTTAATATGAGATGTTTTAGCTCGATCTCGCCACCATGCACCACGTTGCGCGGTACCTCAACCCGGTGGCACAATCCCACCCGTGTGAATATGCGGAAGGAGACACGTAGTCAGACAGGGTCGACGGTGAGGGAGGAGGAGCAAAGGGGAGGCCCTGGCTAGGGTTTCTTCCATGCCGCCCTTACGAGCTACGTGAGAAGGTTATGCTTTCCACTATCATTCACTCACCATCCCTTCTACACACTCGTTATTGGTGAAAGAAGATGTGCTAAATCTCATGGCACGAGTGTTGGCGTGCATGCGGCGGGGGGTTGGTCTCGTTAATTCGTGTGCCTTAGAATTTGCCATGTTTCGTGACGGTAGTTGCTTATATGATTGTAGCAGGCTGCCTTGAGTGGTAGATGATTCTGGGTTGTGGGAGAATCGTCGTAGAAAACTCATTTGGTTTCATTTTAAGTGAAATCGGGGGTGGGAAGCCCTTTAACTCGAAAAAAATGCTAGAATCTGGTTTGTTTGGTTTTGACATGATTCATTTTGGCCACAAAGATCGAGTAGATGTTCTGATACATAAAATTTAACCGATGTTTATATTAAACATAAGAACATAATATCCATGCTGATACCTGAGACGCTTATGGTAGCTTGATACAATGAATACGAGACAAACAATTACTGAGTGTCACAAGTCGTTCAGGATTTTTTTTTCGGTTTTGCTAATTCTCAGGTGCCTAACATTTTCTTAAGTCTCAGTTTTTTTAAGCACTTTTTTGAGTTGATTGAGACTTAGAAAAAATCAGACACCTGAGGCATAAGAGCAAGTCCAGCAGTTCCACTAAAATGTCTCCCCTATATGTTCATGTAGGGGACTTTCCCTAAAAAAAATCTTTCCTAAAACTTTTCAACTCCAACAATTTCCCTAAAACATCTCACCTATTTAATATTTTAAGAATATTGTATAACTAACTTTTAAAATTCAACGGCTCCCTCTGCAATTGCTAACTTGTCGCTGGGATAGGAGAATCTTCCACCTCCCCTACTTGTAAGGGAGGCGAGCGAGCAGAACCGGGAGCGCCTATAAATTGGGATAGCGTTGAAGGAACTGTTGGGCGGTTATTTTTTTGGCTTTTCCACCTAAAACACGTATAGGGGAGTGTTTGAGGGAACTGACTAAGCACTCTCTTATTTTTTCGCGTGAGATTGGGGCGACCCACACGGAAACCCACATCTATGTGCCAAGGCAGTAGGTGGGAGTGGCGGGGCATAGCAAAAGGTTGTTGTGCAACTCATCAGTTCCTCCGAAATTCCATCTACCATGAACGGCACCTGATTTAACACGGCTGGGACGAACAACCCCTGCGTATTGGTGGTCTTGGACGACTCTTTGTCGACCTTCGTCTCCTCCTTGCCTAGCTTCAGCAGCAGCTTCCCCGAGCACAGATCATCATGACCTTCTTGGTCAATCGCGTGAGCGTACAAGCCCCCGTCGTCTATGAAATGACCGTCGCAATCGTTGACCAGCAGTAGATGCCCTCGTTGCAGGGGTTGCGGCGTTGCCAGACACCGTCCATGGGGCAGCGTCACGCCGGTGAAGCTATTTCGCGTCCAGTCGTCGTCCTCCTCCTCTCCCATGAAATACACGCCCCACTCCTTATCAGAGTCCTCCTCGTCCTCGGCGGTCATCACGTACATCCGTGCGTCCGAGTCCGTCATCAGGTGACACAGCGTGCCCTGATCATCCACCGGAAAGAGCTCGTCGACGGGCATCGACGTGATCTCCTCGGTGGCCAGATCGAAGCGTGCGAGCTCCACGAGCTCACGAATTATATCGACGCCCCAGTACAACGAGCCGTCGGCGAAGACGGGGTTGCTGTAGGTTACACCGACCTTAGTTGTGCCGGCGGCGATATGCACCACCCTCCTCCAATTCTCGCCTCCTCCTCCGATCGTGTACACATACAGCTCTTGCTCCGCGGTGTCGTCCCCATGCCAGTCGAGGCCCTGGTGGAAGATCTTGTACGTCCTCGAACCGGGGTCGAAGCCAAAGCAGAAGGCGCCGGCATCTTTGAACCTCTGCGTCTTCGGCGGCAGCGGCAGGGCGAGCGAGTCGCCGGTGAAGGGCTCCACGACATGGATGGCGCCTTGCCGGGCGTCGAGGAAGCAGAGCAGGCCGTCGCACGTGCCCACCAGGTGCACGGACTCGTCGGCCGTGAACGTGGCCACGAGCCGCCAGTCCTCGTCGAAGAGGAACCCGCGGCCGTGAGCTCCGCTGTACCCGACGAGGAAGGCAATGGTGTGGGTGAGGGCCGACGGTCCGTGGTCCATGTGCTCGGCGATGAAAGCGGGGTCGGAGATGGCCTCACGCCACTCCTTGCAGACACGGCGGAAGCGGCGGAGATCGCTCCCCGGGAGGCGGAGAAGGATGCTCACGAGAACGCCGGTCGGGAAGCTCACGGCGGCAGCAGCATTGGCGTCGGCGGCTGTCATGGTGCCGCGCTGAGGAGTTGCGATTGTATAAACCTGAACTGATGAACTCTCCTTGGCCGATCGATCGACCCTTCTGTTAGACTATATATACCTTCACCTAATCGTGTAGCTTATGAAGAGGACTACAAGACGGTCTCCGGATGGAGCTCAATTTAGTGGTCGAGCAATTTGTGATGGGTTTTATAACATGTAGACTATGGGTAAATCTCTAAAAGAGGGGGTCTTTTACAGTACAACTTACTAGTCAGATGCCTGAGTAGTATTGAGTTAAATACACCGTTGGATGTGGGGTATTTTTTTGGAAGGAAATCATGATGAAGATCTGATTTAATTATTAGTTTTAGGAAAGTGTACTCGTGCCACATCCCCATCTAATATTTCAATGATATCTTAATGGTACTTACCATATATGATGATTCATCATGCCACATAGTTCAAACTACTCTGCTTAATGCTATCACTTAATTAACATAAAAGAATACTAGGTATCATATACAACAACTTGTGGAAGTGCGCACTTAATTTTTCATGATATCATTTTTGTTCATTTTCAACATACTTCTTGTAAATATTTTTACCTGGTAAATACTCGTGAATACAAAAGTATAACCAGGTCTGAAAAATTCATAAATATGTACAGTAGTGAATCCACCATCATTGTTGCCTGGGTTTCTGCCAGTTGAAGCAGATAATTTGGATGACTCCTACGAACCGACATAAATTGTACGCATGTTTTGTCCGATTTTTATCTGTTTGACTCGTCAAAGGATAGACGTCCGACCCATCTTCGCACCTTTCCGTCCACTGCCCACAACAGATCGACAAATTGAATCCGTGTGGTCAGGGTTTTGATCATTTTATTCACAAAATCCAATTCCATAGATTACATTACATTGAGTGCCGAGGAGCTTCCTCCCAGACTTGTACATCTCCTAGTACGACATTAACTAGAGAATTAGGACAATATGTAATAAAAATTAACAACAGAACGTTAGGTCGCTTGGCCGGTTAGGGTGTAAGAGAAAGGTGGAGCGACGGATACAGACGTGGGGACTCTACTGGTAGCGCCGACTGTGGCCACAGACTTGACGGCTCTTCCAACCCCACGGTCAGCTTCACGTTGGAGTCATCCTTTAAATATCGTGCGGACCTCGAAACTCCATAGTCACACAAGATAACGTCACGTAAGTCCATCGACCGTGACATACAAAGTTGGATACCATCTCCAAAATAAAGATTGAACCATCGCATCATCCATTTTTTGCTGTTTTTTTATTTGAAAAATATGATTTTGGATTTTTTTTCAAATAAAGAGTTCCATGTAGCTTGAGAGCTATTTTTCTTTTTGCACGCTGCACATAAGTTATCTTTTCTCTACAATGCGTTGAAAATTAATCAGAATTTATTTGCTACGTGCATGAACTATTTATGCCATGAAACTAGTATATAAGGAGTGAAAGGAAAAAAGCGATCATAAGGAAGGTAAGTTGCCTATATTAGATGGGTCCGTTTTTTTATTTCTTACACTTGCCATGTATGCCAATTAGGGGTAGAAAAATACTGCTCATTTATTCAGCTAGTATTTGATCTTTCTCAACCATCGGATCTCCTTAGCTCAATGGTCCATATTCATTTGTCCCTACCGTAAAACGCCCCCTAAAAGAGGCCGAGCCACAAAGAAGACTTTATTTTGAAAAAGCTAAAAATCTGACTTTTAAGTTTCAAAATTTCCCGAACAATACTTATACGTAGTCAACTATGTACACGAGGAGCATGCAGAATTTTAATGTGGAATAACTCGTACTTTGGATTCAACGAAGACAAATCTGACAAATTTTGGAAGATTCAAAATTTGCACTGTTCACATCTCTAAATGTGCACTTTTTTCTGAGTCTAGAATACAGTATATGGTTTTCACATTGAAAATTTATACACGGGTAAAAATAAAATAAAGTCATGCGTTGCGTTTGGCTACACCCACCTTTGAAACCGTCTGATCTATTTAAGTGAATCGATCCCGCGCGTCCGATCAATGTAGCAAAAACTTTTAGCGTGTATTTTATTTCAATGTATGTGACATCATATGTAGCTAATAATTCAAAAAAAGGTTGGGTCCGATAAAATGTACCAAAGAAAAAACGTAATTATTTTTTTGTGCATGTAGCATCGTGTAGAAATTTCCCCAAATATGTAAAAACATCTCCGGAATTTTTTCTGCGCATGTAGCATCGTGTAGAAATTTCCCCAAATATGTAGCCAAAATCAACAACTTATCCCCGAAATGCACTAACCCAGAGTGCGTGTACCATTCATGGCCGCTTCTTGATCATCGACCGTCAGTAGTACAGGCCACGTCCGTCGTATCCGATGAGCGCTAGTACGGGACCTGGTGTCGTCGGACTGGGCATCGCCTTTTTTGTGTGATGAGCACGTGAGCTGCCTCCAACGAGCCCCATGCGGTGCTGAGAAGCTGAGGCTGACATAAGTCCACCAACCAAGGGACGGAGCGGTTGAGGATATTCTTTTTGAACGAAAAAAAATCTCGACCGCTCCGTACCTCGGTCAAGAGCAAGGTATGTGGTGAATCTAGTGGAGACATGACGGTATGTTTGAGATAATCAATGTTTCTATCTGGTTTCGTCACTGGCTTGATACAACAATGAGAGAGCAACCATTACTCAAAAGAGATAGCCACACCTTTGTTCTAGAAATTACATGCATTGAGACAGCACACAAGAGAACGCTTGTGTTGGATATTGATGCAACAACACTAGCAGTACGAGGTTGCTCAAAAACAGATATAGTGGCATGTTACATGTAAAATTTGTAGATAGACAAGTATGTGTGTACCCCTCGCTCATGATCTACTTTCAAGTTTGTTTTCCGCATGAGCTTGCATATGAAAAGCCAAGAGAGCAGCAGGCGAAACAGGCGGAGCATAGCAAAAGGTTGATGCAGTAGTGCTCCCTTCAACAAGTGGGATTACCATCTCCGGCACCGCCGCCTGGTTTAGAAGGGCTGGGACGAACAACACATGAGTGTTGCCGCTGCACTTGACGTCCGGCTCTTCTTCGTCCTCCTCCTCCATGCGTATGTTGAGAAGCAGCTTCCCCGAGCCCAGATAATGTGCTGCCGGCTCAATCGGGTGGGCGTAGAGGCCACCGTCCTGATAATCCAGCGAGTCTTGCAGCAGTAGGTGCCCCCGTTGCAGCGCTTGCCGCCAGGTGAGATGGCGCTTAGGATGCACTAGTGTTAGGCCACTATAGCTATTTTGCGTCCAACGGCCGTCCTCTCCGTCTCCGGTGGAAAACACGTCCCACGCCCCGAGATCTCCGACGGTTATCACACACATCCGCGCGTCTGAGTCTGTCGTGAGGTTAAACCACCTATCAGGACCCACCGCCGGAAGGAAGCGGGTTAAGGGCGTCGACGTGATCTCCTCCGTCGCCAGATTGAAGCTTGCGAGATTCCCGCAATCATCCTCGCGCATGGACCAGTACAACGAACCGCCGGCGAACACAAGGTTGTTGTTGAAATCGGCGGCGGCGAAAGCCTCCGATGTGGGGACTACCCGCTTCCAGCTGTTCTCGCCCTCTCCAATGGTGTAAGCGAAGAGACCTTGCTCCGTGGAGAAC
Source organism: Poa annua (assembly GCA_026929855.1). Classification (NCBI taxonomy): domain Eukaryota; kingdom Viridiplantae; phylum Streptophyta; class Magnoliopsida; order Poales; family Poaceae; genus Poa; species Poa annua. The sequence goes on from CM049432.1 coordinate 85,254,671, forward strand.
GAGTAGTTGAGGCCCAGGTGGAAGATCTTGCACCTCCTCGAGACGGGGTCGAAGCCAGAGCAGTAGGCGCCGCCGTCGTGCAGCGTATCCGTCTTGGGCGGCTGCGGCAGGGCGAGGGACTCGCCGGTGAAGGGCTCCACCACCTTGATGACGGCGCGATGGACGTCGAAGAAGCAGAGGAGGCCGTTGCAGGTGCCCACCATCTCCTCCGAGTCGCCGGCCCTGAACCTGGCCACGAGCCGCCACTCCTCGTCGAAGAGGAACCCGTGGCCGTTGTGCGGCGCCTCCGGCGCATCAGGAGATTCTTCCTCACGTCCGTGAAGAAAGACGACCGTGTGGGTCGGGGCCGACGGTCCGTGCTCCATGTGCTCCTTGATGAAGACAGGGTCGGAGATGACCTCACGCCAGCCCTTGCAGACACGGCGGAAGCGGCGGAGGTCGGTCGCCGGGAGGCGGAGGAGGACGCTCGCGAGAACGTCTGGCGGGACGCACGCGGTGGCGGCAGCATTGGCGTCGTCGGCGGCGTCGTGGGTCATGGTACCGTGCCGATCGAGAAGCTGCAATTGCCTAAACCTCAACTCTGTTTTGCCGATTCATGGAAGATTGATCAGTATACAAGGTGTAATTAAGCCATGAAGTCGAGTAGAAGACGGTGTCCGGATGCATGGCGCTAGCTCCAAGTAGTGATCGGGACCGACTTGTGATGAGTTTATAGTTATACATAGATTCTATGCAATTTTATCCACGGGTACGAATATTCGTGGGTAACGTACCCATATGGGTAGTGTATGGGTACAGTATTATACCCACGGGTAGTAATTGTATCCTACCCATTAATTCACGGGTAGGGTACGGATATAATCTCGTACCCATGGATATACCTAAATCCTACCCATTTATATATCTTACCCATGGAGATATAATATTCATTCTCGTGAGCTTAGGTCGTGAGCTTATGAACCTATGGTAAACTTTTCATCAACTATCAATTTGAGTTGAGATAATTATCATGTACTCAAATATATATAATGAGTTGAGATAAATATTTTTTCTTTTATCGATGTGTTATTGATGAATGTAAAATTATATGTACCATGTGCACTATTGATCTACCGTTCGCTACCCAACGGGTATGGGTATCCGCCGGGTATGAGTACAAGTACGGGTAAAGTTTCATACCCATAGGTATATGTATGGGTAGAGTTTTATACCCATTGACTATACGGGTATGGGTATGCTATTGCTCTACCGCTCTGCCCATTGTTATCCTTAATTCTACCCCAAACATGGCTTTCTTCATATATAGTGCATCGATCGATCAAGAACTCAGGCACTAGCCATCGCAGCTGGATGCCAAAATACTATAAACAAGTTAGAATTTATTGGATGACTAACCATATAGCATATACAGATCAAATGGATTCGCAATGGAAGAAGTACTACTCCTTTACAAAGGTACTTCATATTTTCTTCTAATTTTTAGCGATATCTTCATTTTCCATATTCTTTTATTATTATAAACTGGCACACCCGGCTGGAGTATTCTTATTTAGAAAATAAGGTCATTCTTCTGTCTAGCTTATGGTCGGTACCCCGGATCCCTATGCTATAAGCAGAGGATGAAAACATCCGCTAGCCCCACCTAGGTCTACGTCCTACCTCTTTCCAGCACCTTAGCTAGGCAGTAATGTAGAGTGTTTGGAAAATCATATCGAGGTTAACTGAACCAAGAATTTCGAGCTCTTCTTTGTTGTCTTTCTTCTCTGGTAGATGAAAACGGAAATCTTTCTCTTGATTGTGTGAGTGTCAAGTAGGTCACTGGAAATATCTCAGACGACTCACCAGAGCACGAAAACCAGATAGAAAATGGATTCCAATTTGTTGTTTCCACCAAACTTTCATCAGCCCTTGCGTCAGTTGGTCCATTGCCAACAACTCAATTAGAGAATTCCAAGATGGCAGTCTAGGGCCAAGTAAATCATGTTGAATATCACATTTGGTGGAGACTATTCCATATTAGTAGGGATTGTATCACTTTTGTGACCGGCAATGTTATACAGAGCAGGGTATTGTTTTCAGGGAGTGTTATTATCCAACCATTTATCCTCTCAAAATCTGATTTCCGAGCCGAACAATCTGAAGCAGAACAAACATTTTCCATTGCCATTAGACCAGCCAAAAAATGTGATTCCTCAGATTCCAATAAACTTGGAACAATGCTTTGGAGCCAACATGTTTTGTTTTCAAGAGAGTTTTCTAGACACCATCTTCAGTAAGTTGCTTGAATAGCCATTTGCCTAGATGGCAGTATTTTTAACCTAAAGGTACTGAATACGAAGCCCCACTTCCCATTAGATCTTTCTATTGGTAAACCACGGCCCATTTAGCCGGTCGATATTTGTTTTTATCACTATCCCCTTGCTAAAAGAATCTCTACTGGAAGTATTCCAATCTATGCAACATTCTTCGGTAACCGGAAGAAATAAATAAATCAATATCATATTACTTGGTGCTAATTAATAAGGACTAATATTTCACCAAGAGATAGTAGTAAAGGAGGCGTGCACAAAATTTCTAACTAACTAATGAGCCCACATTTAATTTACGGAATATCAGAACATTAATTTAATTCATAAACTCAAAAAAATATTAAGATATTTGCTAGGTCATAATATCTAGGTATCATTATCATGAATATGTGTAAAGTATATAGTCTATGTAATTGTTGAAATATAGTTTGAGAAGAAAATTTTGTTGTCAACTAAACCTTAACTTTATGACAAGCAAGTTTGTTTAAAGATATAACAAGGATATTACAACTAAAAATTTAGCAGCATTCCCATATAATTATAAAAAAAAAATGTTTAGTACAAATTATAATATTTAGCTCGCCCTATCTGTTTCCACCCACTCCGACATCGAAACCCATTGTTTTCTTTAGTATTTATTTGATTATAATATAGTGCAAAATGACACCATTGAAATATCATCGTCAAACATCATAAACCCAAATTCATAAACCCAAATAGCTAAATCTGCAGTAACACTGCATACCTATTGGTTCCAATATAAAAAATTCAATTTTTATTTTATTTTTGAACAGGGTTAAAATATTGAGCAACAAAATTAATTAACGAGTATTGCTAGATGATTATGTAACTAAGTTTACCAACACAATAAGTACAAGAGTAAGACTGAGAAGACACGGCGGAAGCGGCAGAGGTCGGTCGCCGGGAGGCGGAGAAGGACGCTCGCGAAACCTCTGACGGGAAGCTCACGGCGGCAGCACCATTGACGTGGGTGGCTGTCATGGTATCGTGTTGAGAACTTGCGATTAACCTAACCTGAACTCTCCTTGGACGATCGACCCTTCATAAGCTGACTACTCAATCGTACGAACGTGTAGCTTATAAGGAGGGCTAGAAGACGGTCTCCAGATGGACTCCAATCAATGATCGAATGATTTGTGAATTGTGATGAGTTTTATAGCATGTAGACTATGGCTGGTAAATCTCACATCTAGGTCGAGCCACCGAGAATACGTTATTTCGAAGAAGAAAAAATGTAACTCGACTTTTAAGTTCCAAAAAGGTTTCATTTTTTTTGAATTTTAATGTGGATAACTCGTATTTTGGATTCAGCAAAGACGATGTGGACTTTTTTTTGCTGAGGCTAGAATATATGGTTTTCTCATTGAAAACGTATACACGGATAAAATAAAGGCAAGCGTTAGGCATCACTCGATTGCACCGACGAGACTCTCAAAAAGAGCTGGAGGTTTTGCCGCAACTCATTCCATGAATGTTGTTTCATTCCCCACGCGGTTGAATCCAACTCAGTCCTTATCCTGCCTTGGAGTTCTCTCTCATAACTGAAACATTTTCACCTTAAAAAGAAAGAAGGCGCCAACGCATTTGTAGTGACCCCTTCGGAGGAAACGGAGACGAAGATGAATTCGCTCACCATTGCTTCCGCCGCCGCCGCCAAGAACGAAAGCCCTGCCGCCGCTGAGAACGAAAGCGCCGCCGCCGCCAGAGAAGAACGAGAGCGGAGTTGGGGGCGGGCACTGGCAGTTGGGCGCGGATCAGTTGACGAAATTCAGTCAGTCAGCTGTTTGACTCAATCTTGTGGGACCCACATGTTTAATCTAATCTAAACAAGCCCGCTAACAACAGTTCTGGCACCCGAGTGCCTCTGGGCTATTTCTCCTTGTATCGGCGTCGCATGGAAGCTATTGTCTGGAAAGACGTCGTACTACAACCAATACTCTGAAAACAAGTCGCACATGAGCTATTTAAGTGAAACATAATGGTCTCGCTCGATGGGTCCTATACCCGCCTTCTAAACCGCCGGATCAATTTAAGTGAATCAATCTCGCGTGTCCGGTCAAAGTGGCAAAAACATTTAGAGTGTACCATTTTTTCCAATGTATACAGCATCACATGTAGCTAGTAATTCAAAAAATGTCGTGTCACCGAAAGCAAAACATAACAATTTTTCTGCGCATGTAGCATGGTGTAGCAATTTGCGCACATATATAAAAACATGCAACGTGTAGCAAAATAGTGTTGTAACATTTTCAACATGTCAATGTAGCCCAAATCAACAACATATGTAACAAACCCCCATTAGTCGGCGGCCTCGGGATCCCACGCTACGGCGGTTCTATGAGCAGAGCTGCTATTTGCGTGTGTTTGGGTGGCGACTTGGATGAAGACTGTGCGGGCAGGAAGTTCGTCGACCCGACTAGATTTTCTTCGGGCAATGCGAAGTTCGATCTGGTTGCTACACCGGGCCCGCCGCCCCGGCACAGGTGGTTTTGGTGGCAACCTGGATGGAAACTACGTGGGCAGAGTGTTCGTCACTGGAGCACTTTCGGGCGATGCGAAGGTTGATCTGGTTGTTACGCCGGGGCGACGGCCCCAGAGCAGGTGGTGTGTTGTGGCGTTTGTCGACTTGGGTCGTGTGGACGGCGGGTCACTTCGTTTGTGTCATTCCTTTATACAAATTGTATGGTTTTTGGACCCGGTTTTACTTATAAACTGGGTTAACTCTTTATATCTATTCGGGCGGTGGATACGACCACCTTTACACTCAAAAAAATCCCCATTAGTGGAACAAAAAGTGTTGGAAACCAATCGTCACTTGCAACAAAAAAAGAAGTCCAAACGCATCCAACAAAAATATCCGGCGAATCCAACATTTCTGAAAAAGGATGCAACCTTGAAGAGATCCCTTTGTGCATACATATTGACGAGGCGTTAACTCGACAAGTCCCAGGGTTGTGCACCCCAGGTTGATTGATGGGGAGAGAGATGAGTGCAAGGTGATCACGACGGCTGACAAGCGAGGTTTACCCAGGTTCAGGCTCCCGGAGGATAACACCCTACTCCTGCTTGTCTGGTTATTGATGCGAGTAGCAATTACAATGGCGAGATTGCGATCTCGCTAGGGTTTGTCGTGGTGGTTCTGAGCGTGTTCTCTAGGACGGGCAACCCTCCTGGCTTTATAGGCAGCCAGGTTTCGGGTGGTTGGTACAAATACGGCAGGTTACAAGACCTAACCGAGTTGGACTAGGATACGAGGTACCCCGAGTGGGCCTTCTGCGGGCCTTTCCATCCTTGGCGCGGCCCAGGTAGCATCATCGTGGGCTACCCGCAAGGCAGCCCCACGTCACATATATAAATCATTGTAGCACTTTTCCCATACTTACGCAACAAAAAATGTTGAAAATATGTAGCAACCCAAAACAATATTTGCCAACATTGAGAAATCTTCTACCCGACTGACGTGGAGCCATAGCCATGACTGGTTCAAATTCTTCTGTCACACATCAAAATCACCGGAGATCGTCAGAGCAAGATCAAATGACCTTGCATCACTGGCCTCGTCAGTGACGAAAACAGTTTGTTGAGGCCCCTTCGAGATTAGATCCTTGAGCGTGTACCATCCATGTCCGCTTCCCGCTGGCTGTGCATGCCACCTGATTCGTGTCCGATGAGCCATAGTATGGGGAGGACCTGGTGTTGACGGACTGGGTATCGCCTATGTGTGTGACGAGCACGTGAGCTGCCTCCTGCGAGCCCCGTGCGGTAGCATGGAAGCCAGGCGGTGTTGAGAAGCTGAGGCTGACATAAGTCGACTAACCGAGGGACGGAGCAGCCGAGGATTTTTTTTTGAAACGAAAAAAAAACTCAGCTGCTCCGTCTAGAGCACGGTATGGGGTGAATCTAGTGGGAGACATGACGGCATGTTCGAGATAAGCAATGCTTCTATCGGGTTTCATCACTGGCTTGATACAACAATGAGATAGCAACAATTACTCAAAAGATATAGCCACACCATTGTTCTCGAAATTACATGCATTGAGACGGCACACAAGAGAACGTTTGTGTTGGATATTGATGCAGCAACACTAGGAGGACATTAGGTTGCTCTCAAAAAAATAGTGGCATGTTTATTGTCACTGTTAAATTTGTAGATAGACAAGAGTACGTACATGTACCCCTCGCTCATGATCTACTTTCAAGTTTGTTTTCCGCATGAGGTTGCATATATGAAAACCCACATCGGTGAGCCAAGGGAGCAGGCGAGACTGGCGGAGCGTAGCAAAAGGTTGATGCAATGTCCCGTCCAATTGGGACTACCATCTCCGGCACCGCCGCCTGGTTTAGAATGGCCGGGACAAACAACAGTGGCGTGTTGTTGCTCTTGACAGCCGGCTCTTTATCCTTCTCCTTGCGTATCTTGAGCAGCAGCTTCCCGGGGCCTAGATCATGAGCTGCCGGCTCAATCGGGTGAGCGTAGAGGCCACCTTCCCGATAGTCCTGTGACTCCTGCTGCAGTAGGTGTCCCCGTTGCAGCCCTTGCCGCCAGGTGAGATGGCGCCGAGGATGCAGTGTTAGGCCGCTGCTGTAGTTATTTTGCGTCGTCCAACGGCCGTCCTCTCCGTCTCCGGTGAAAAACACGTCCCACTCCCCGAAATTTCCGACGGTCATCACACACAACCGTGCGTCTGAGTCTGTCGTGAGGCTAAACATCCTATCACGTTCCACCGGAAGGAAGCCGGTTAAGGGCGTGGACGTGATTTCCTCCGTCGCCAGATTGAAGCGTGCGAGACTCACGAACTCGTCCTCGTCGCCGATGGACCAGTACAACGAACCGTCGGCGAAGACAAGGTCGTCGACCCGATCGGCGGCGGCGGCCTCCTCCGATATTGGGACCCTCTTCCAGTTCTCTCCTCCTCCAATGGTGTAAACGTAGAGACCTTGCTCCGTGGATTCGTTATCTGTATGGAACCAGTTGTGACCTAGGTGGAAGATCTTGTACGTCCTAGAGACGGGGTCGAAGACAGAGCAGTAGGCGCCGCCGTCGTGCAGCGTATCCGTCTTGGGCGGCTGCGGCAGGGCGAGGGACTCGCCGGTGAAGGGCTCCACCACCTTGATGACGGCGCGATGGACGTCGAAGAAGCAGAGGAGGCCGTTGCAGGTGCCCACCATCTCCTCCGAGTCGCCGGCCCTGAACCTGGCCACGAGCCGCCACTCCTCGTCGAAGAGGAACCCGTGGCCGTTGTGCGGCGCCTCCGGCGCATCAGGAGATTCTTCCTCACGTCCGTGAAGAAAGACGACCGTGTGGGTCGGGGCCGACGGTCCGTGCTCCATGTGCTCCTTGATGAAGACAGGGTCGGAGATGACCTCACGCCAGCCCTTGCAGACACGGCGGAAGCGGCGGAGGTCGGTCGCCGGGAGGCGGAGGAGGACGCTCGCGAGAACGTCTGGCGGGACGCACGCGGTGGCGGCAGCATTGGCGTCGTCGGCGGCGTCGTGGGTCATGGTACCGTGCCGATCGAGAAGCTGCAATTGCCTAAACCTCAACTCTGTTTTGCCGATTCATGGAAGATTGATCAGTATACAAGGTGTAATTAAGCCATGAAGTCGAGTAGAAGACGGTGTCCGGATGCATGGCGCTAGCTCCAAGTAGTGATCGGGACCGACTTGTGATGAGTTTATAGTTATACATAGATTCTATGCAATTTTATCCACGGGTACGAATATTCGTGGGTAACGTACCCATATGGGTAGTGTATGGGTACAGTATTATACCCACGGGTAGTAATTGTATCCTACCCATTAATTCACGGGTAGGGTACGGATATAATCTCGTACCCATGGATATACCTAAATCCTACCCATTTATATATCTTACCCATGGAGATATAATATTCATTCTCGTGAGCTTAGGTCGTGAGCTTATGAACCTATGGTAAACTTTTCATCAACTATCAATTTGAGTTGAGATAATTATCATGTACTCAAATATATATAATGAGTTGAGATAAATATTTTTTCTTTTATCGATGTGTTATTGATGAATGTAAAATTATATGTACCATGTGCACTATTGATCTACCGTTCGCTACCCAACGGGTATGGGTATCCGCCGGGTATGAGTACAAGTACGGGTAAAGTTTCATACCCATAGGTATATGTATGGGTAGAGTTTTATACCCATTGACTATACGGGTATGGGTATGCTATTGCTCTACCGCTCTGCCCATTGTTATCCTTAATTCTACCCCAAACATGGCTTTCTTCATATATAGTGCATCGATCGATCAAGAACTCAGGCACTAGCCATCGCAGCTGGATGCCAAAATACTATAAACAAGTTAGAATTTATTGGATGACTAACCATATAGCATATACAGATCAAATGGATTCGCAATGGAAGAAGTACTACTCCTTTACAAAGGTACTTCATATTTTCTTCTAATTTTTAGCGATATCTTCATTTTCCATATTCTTTTATTATTATAAACTGGCACACCCGGCTGGAGTATTCTTATTTAGAAAATAAGGTCATTCTTCTGTCTAGCTTATGGTCGGTACCCCGGATCCCTATGCTATAAGCAGAGGATGAAAACATCCGCTAGCCCCACCTAGGTCTACGTCCTACCTCTTTCCAGCACCTTAGCTAGGCAGTAATGTAGAGTGTTTGGAAAATCATATCGAGGTTAACTGAACCAAGAATTTCGAGCTCTTCTTTGTTGTCTTTCTTCTCTGGTAGATGAAAACGGAAATCTTTCTCTTGATTGTGTGAGTGTCAAGTAGGTCACTGGAAATATCTCAGACGACTCACCAGAGCACGAAAACCAGATAGAAAATGGATTCCAATTTGTTGTTTCCACCAAACTTTCATCAGCCCTTGCGTCAGTTGGTCCATTGCCAACAACTCAATTAGAGAATTCCAAGATGGCAGTCTAGGGCCAAGTAAATCATGTTGAATATCACATTTGGTGGAGACTATTCCATATTAGTAGGGATTGTATCACTTTTGTGACCGGCAATGTTATACAGAGCAGGGTATTGTTTTCAGGGAGTGTTATTATCCAACCATTTATCCTCTCAAAATCTGATTTCCGAGCCGAACAATCTGAAGCAGAACAAACATTTTCCATTGCCATTAGACCAGCCAAAAAATGTGATTCCTCAGATTCCAATAAACTTGGAACAATGCTTTGGAGCCAACATGTTTTGTTTTCAAGAGAGTTTTCTAGACACCATCTTCAGTAAGTTGCTTGAATAGCCATTTGCCTAGATGGCAGTATTTTTAACCTAAAGGTACTGAATACGAAGCCCCACTTCCCATTAGATCTTTCTATTGGTAAACCACGGCCCATTTAGCCGGTCGATATTTGTTTTTATCACTATCCCCTTGCTAAAAGAATCTCTACTGGAAGTATTCCAATCTATGCAACATTCTTCGGTAACCGGAAGAAATAAATAAATCAATATCATATTACTTGGTGCTAATTAATAAGGACTAATATTTCACCAAGAGATAGTAGTAAAGGAGGCGTGCACAAAATTTCTAACTAACTAATGAGCCCACATTTAATTTACGGAATATCAGAACATTAATTTAATTCATAAACTCAAAAAAATATTAAGATATTTGCTAGGTCATAATATCTAGGTATCATTATCATGAATATGTGTAAAGTATATAGTCTATGTAATTGTTGAAATATAGTTTGAGAAGAAAATTTTGTTGTCAACTAAACCTTAACTTTATGACAAGCAAGTTTGTTTAAAGATATAACAAGGATATTACAACTAAAAATTTAGCAGCATTCCCATATAATTATAAAAAAAAATGTTTAGTACAAATTATAATATTTAGCTCGCCCTATCTGTTTCCACCCACTCCGACATCGAAACCCATTGTTTTCTTTAGTATTTATTTGATTATAATATAGTGCAAAATGACACCATTGAAATATCATCGTCAAACATCATAAACCCAAATTCATAAACCCAAATAGCTAAATCTGCAGTAACACTGCATACCTATTGGTTCCAATATAAAAAATTCAATTTTTATTTTATTTTTGAACAGGGTTAAAATATTGAGCAACAAAATTAATTAACGAGTATTGCTAGATGATTATGTAACTAAGTTTACCAACACAATAAGTACAAGAGTAAGACTGAGAAGACACGGCGGAAGCGGCAGAGGTCGGTCGCCGGGAGGCGGAGAAGGACGCTCGCGAAACCTCTGACGGGAAGCTCACGGCGGCAGCACCATTGACGTGGGTGGCTGTCATGGTATCGTGTTGAGAACTTGCGATTAACCTAACCTGAACTCTCCTTGGACGATCGACCCTTCATAAGCTGACTACTCAATCGTACGAACGTGTAGCTTATAAGGAGGGCTAGAAGACGGTCTCCAGATGGACTCCAATCAATGATCGAATGATTTGTGAATTGTGATGAGTTTTATAGCATGTAGACTATGGCTGGTAAATCTCACATCTAGGTCGAGCCACCGAGAATACGTTATTTCGAAGAAGAAAAAATGTAACTCGACTTTTAAGTTCCAAAAAGGTTTCATTTTTTTTGAATTTTAATGTGGATAACTCGTATTTTGGATTCAGCAAAGACGATGTGGACTTTTTTTTGCTGAGGCTAGAATATATGGTTTTCTCATTGAAAACGTATACACGGATAAAATAAAGGCAAGCGTTAGGCATCACTCGATTGCACCGACGAGACTCTCAAAAAGAGCTGGAGGTTTTGCCGCAACTCATTCCATGAATGTTGTTTCATTCCCCACGCGGTTGAATCCAACTCAGTCCTTATCCTGCCTTGGAGTTCTCTCTCATAACTGAAACATTTTCACCTTAAAAAGAAAGAAGGCGCCAACGCATTTGTAGTGACCCCTTCGGAGGAAACGGAGACGAAGATGAATTCGCTCACCATTGCTTCCGCCGCCGCCGCCAAGAACGAAAGCCCTGCCGCCGCTGAGAACGAAAGCGCCGCCGCCGCCAGAGAAGAACGAGAGCGGAGTTGGGGGCGGGCACTGGCAGTTGGGCGCGGATCAGTTGACGAAATTCAGTCAGTCAGCTGTTTGACTCAATCTTGTGGGACCCACATGTTTAATCTAATCTAAACAAGCCCGCTAACAACAGTTCTGGCACCCGAGTGCCTCTGGGCTATTTCTCCTTGTATCGGCGTCGCATGGAAGCTATTGTCTGGAAAGACGTCGTACTACAACCAATACTCTGAAAACAAGTCGCACATGAGCTATTTAAGTGAAACATAATGGTCTCGCTCGATGGGTCCTATACCCGCCTTCTAAACCGCCGGATCAATTTAAGTGAATCAATCTCGCGTGTCCGGTCAAAGTGGCAAAAACATTTAGAGTGTACCATTTTTTCCAATGTATACAGCATCACATGTAGCTAGTAATTCAAAAAATGTCGTGTCACCGAAAGCAAAACATAACAATTTTTCTGCGCATGTAGCATGGTGTAGCAATTTGCGCACATATATAAAAACATGCAACGTGTAGCAAAATAGTGTTGTAACATTTTCAACATGTCAATGTAGCCCAAATCAACAACATATGTAACAAACCCCCATTAGTCGGCGGCCTCGGGATCCCACGCTACGGCGGTTCTATGAGCAGAGCTGCTATTTGCGTGTGTTTGGGTGGCGACTTGGATGAAGACTGTGCGGGCAGGAAGTTCGTCGACCCGACTAGATTTTCTTCGGGCAATGCGAAGTTCGATCTGGTTGCTACACCGGGCCCGCCGCCCCGGCACAGGTGGTTTTGGTGGCAACCTGGATGGAAACTACGTGGGCAGAGTGTTCGTCACTGGAGCACTTTCGGGCGATGCGAAGGTTGATCTGGTTGTTACGCCGGGGCGACGGCCCCAGAGCAGGTGGTGTGTTGTGGCGTTTGTCGACTTGGGTCGTGTGGACGGCGGGTCACTTCGTTTGTGTCATTCCTTTATACAAATTGTATGGTTTTTGGACCCGGTTTTACTTATAAACTGGGTTAACTCTTTATATCTATTCGGGCGGTGGATACGACCACCTTTACACTCAAAAAAATCCCCATTAGTGGAACAAAAAGTGTTGGAAACCAATCGTCACTTGCAACAAAAAAAGAAGTCCAAACGCATCCAACAAAAATATCCGGCGAATCCAACATTTCTGAAAAAGGATGCAACCTTGAAGAGATCCCTTTGTGCATACATATTGACGAGGCGTTAACTCGACAAGTCCCAGGGTTGTGCACCCCAGGTTGATTGATGGGGAGAGAGATGAGTGCAAGGTGATCACGACGGCTGACAAGCGAGGTTTACCCAGGTTCAGGCTCCCGGAGGATAACACCCTACTCCTGCTTGTCTGGTTATTGATGCGAGTAGCAATTACAATGGCGAGATTGCGATCTCGCTAGGGTTTGTCGTGGTGGTTCTGAGCGTGTTCTCTAGGACGGGCAACCCTCCTGGCTTTATAGGCAGCCAGGTTTCGGGTGGTTGGTACAAATACGGCAGGTTACAAGACCTAACCGAGTTGGACTAGGATACGAGGTACCCCGAGTGGGCCTTCTGCGGGCCTTTCCATCCTTGGCGCGGCCCAGGTAGCATCATCGTGGGCTACCCGCAAGGCAGCCCCACGTCACATATATAAATCATTGTAGCACTTTTCCCATACTTACGCAACAAAAAATGTTGAAAATATGTAGCAACCCAAAACAATATTTGCCAACATTGAGAAATCTTCTACCCGACTGACGTGGAGCCATAGCCATGACTGGTTCAAATTCTTCTGTCACACATCAAAATCACCGGAGATCGTCAGAGCAAGATCAAATGACCTTGCATCACTGGCCTCGTCAGTGACGAAAACAGTTTGTTGAGGCCCCTTCGAGATTAGATCCTTGAGCGTGTACCATCCATGTCCGCTTCCCGCTGGCTGTGCATGCCACCTGATTCGTGTCCGATGAGCCATAGTATGGGGAGGACCTGGTGTTGACGGACTGGGTATCGCCTATGTGTGTGACGAGCACGTGAGCTGCCTCCTGCGAGCCCCGTGCGGTAGCATGGAAGCCAGGCGGTGTTGAGAAGCTGAGGCTGACATAAGTCGACTAACCGAGGGACGGAGCAGCCGAGGATTTTTTTTTGAAACGAAAAAAAAACTCAGCTGCTCCGTCTAGAGCACGGTATGGGGTGAATCTAGTGGGAGACATGACGGCATGTTCGAGATAAGCAATGCTTCTATCGGGTTTCATCACTGGCTTGATACAACAATGAGATAGCAACAATTACTCAAAAGATATAGCCACACCATTGTTCTCGAAATTACATGCATTGAGACGGCACACAAGAGAACGTTTGTGTTGGATATTGATGCAGCAACACTAGGAGGACATTAGGTTGCTCTCAAAAAAATAGTGGCATGTTTATTGTCACTGTTAAATTTGTAGATAGACAAGAGTACGTACATGTACCCCTCGCTCATGATCTACTTTCAAGTTTGTTTTCCGCATGAGGTTGCATATATGAAAACCCACATCGGTGAGCCAAGGGAGCAGGCGAGACTGGCGGAGCGTAGCAAAAGGTTGATGCAATGTCCCGTCCAATTGGGACTACCATCTCCGGCACCGCCGCCTGGTTTAGAATGGCCGGGACAAACAACAGTGGCGTGTTGTTGCTCTTGACAGCCGGCTCTTTATCCTTCTCCTTGCGTATCTTGAGCAGCAGCTTCCCGGGGCCTAGATCATGAGCTGCCGGCTCAATCGGGTGAGCGTAGAGGCCACCTTCCCGATAGTCCTGTGACTCCTGCTGCAGTAGGTGTCCCCGTTGCAGCCCTTGCCGCCAGGTGAGATGGCGCCGAGGATGCAGTGTTAGGCCGCTGCTGTAGTTATTTTGCGTCGTCCAACGGCCGTCCTCTCCGTCTCCGGTGAAAAACACGTCCCACTCCCCGAAATTTCCGACGGTCATCACACACAACCGTGCGTCTGAGTCTGTCGTGAGGCTAAACATCCTATCACGTTCCACCGGAAGGAAGCCGGTTAAGGGCGTGGACGTGATTTCCTCCGTCGCCAGATTGAAGCGTGCGAGACTCACGAACTCGTCCTCGTCGCCGATGGACCAGTACAACGAACCGTCGGCGAAGACAAGGTCGTCGACCCGATCGGCGGCGGCGGCCTCCTCCGATATTGGGACCCTCTTCCAGTTCTCTCCTCCTCCAATGGTGTAAACGTAGAGACCTTGCTCCGTGGATTCGTTATCTGTATGGAACCAGTTGTGACCTAGGTGGAAGATCTTGTACGTCCTAGAGACGGGGTCGAAGCCAAAGCAGTAGGGGACACCGTCGTGCAGCGTATCCGTCTTGGGCGGCGGCGGCAGGGCGAGGGACTCGCCGGTGAAGGGCTCCACCACCTTGATGACGGCCCGGTGGACGTCGAGGAAGCAGAGGAGGCCGTTGCAGGTGCCCACCATCTCCTCCGAGTCGCCGGCCGCGAACCTGGCCACGAGCCGCCACTCCTCGTCGAAGAGGAACCCGTGGCCGCCGTTGCGCAGCGGCTCCTCCGTTGCCGCCGGCGCGCCGTCAGACTCTTCTTCACGTCCGTGAAGAAAGACGACCGTGTGGGTCGGGGCGGACGGTCCGTGCTCCATGTGCTCCTTGATGAAGACGGGGTCGGAGATGACCTCACGCCAGTCCTTGCAGACGCGGCGGAAGCGGCGGACGTCGCTCGCCGGGAGGCGGAGGAGGACGCTCGCGAGAACGTCTGGCGGGACGCACGCGGTGGCGGCAGCGTCTGCGGCATCGTGGGTCATGGTACCGTGCCGATCGAGAACCTGCAATTGCGTAAACCTCAACTCTGTTTGGCCGATTCATGGAAGATTGATCAGTATACAAGGTGTAATTAAGCCATGAAGTCGAGTAGAAGACGGTGTCCGGATGGCGCTCGCTCCAAGCAGTGATCGGAACCGACTTGTGATGAGTTTATAGCATCAGACTATGGCCCAAACCTGAGTTTCTGTAAGTGCAGATGTCAGGAACTCAGGCACTCGCCATCTCAGCCATGTCCTGATTATTTGCATGCACAGGTAGGGAATCAGGACTGCATATTTGTGCTTCGTGGAATCACGACACCTTGAAAAGGATGAGAATTATGTATTCGCCGCTAGCTACCAAACAATGAAATCTGCCATGCATGCCGGCATCAAGATTGCGGTCAAAGGTTTAATTTCTCGAAATAGGTTTTCAGGTTTTCGCCCCGCTAATTGCAAGAACACTGCTTGGACAAACAACACAAACATGCCGAAAAGAAACAAAAAAAGAACAACGAAGAGAGAACAAAATCAACATTGGCGGTTCGTCGAAAACAGAGATGACTCGCAATAGTTGTGCCCACCGGAGAAATTCCACCACGTTCCTATCACTTTGAAGCGCCCCGTACCAAGCAACACCTCCATGAAAGGAACGGCGACATTGTTGGCCGGACAATTTCTAAGGGTTTGGATGTCTTGAGATTTCTCCTAAACACAAAGCTTAAATTGAAAAGGGTTCAAATTTGGTTATCTGAACTCCGATGGGAGTAGAGATTTCTTACTCCCAGGTGCTCCCTCTATGAAAAAAATAACAATCAGATTTTAATACTCTATATTCTAAGCTCCATAAAAATAACAAATGTGTGGGTCTAAATGTACTTGAAATCTCCAAAATATACAACATTGGGCTGGTAGAATGAAAATAGTCGCGGCAGAGCTGGTAGTTTCCCCTCTCTCGGTTGCGGGCGACATTGGGCTTGCGCCCCTTCACCGAGTCCCTATACACCGGCCTCACATGAGTACAACCATTGTCGTGGCCATCATCAACTCAGTATTATTGTCGGACTCCTCGTCTGACGATGGCTCGATGATGGTCTCGTATAACTTTCGGATCCGCTTGCTCAGCTCCATCTACGAAAATGTAGGCATATGATGAACATTTGCGCCCTTCCATACATAAAATGGCTCAGGTGGCTGGGATCTCACCTGAAAACCCGTCCGCACAAATGTCTGAACACCTAAGCAAGCCTCCCGGAACGAAGACTACGCCGGTCAGATGCGGTGGCCTAGCTGGCGGGAAGTGCGAGCACAGGCCGCCGGGCGGGTGGTGACGGCAATGGCGAGGCGGGGATGGCGGAAGCGACGGCCGCCGGGGGGTGGCGGCGGTGTCGCGGGAAGGATGAAGAAGAGGATGGAAGTGTTTGGGGGACGTTTGCGGTCAGTCCGGGGCGATGCAAACCGCATCAAAATTTGGGTCGTGTTTGCTTCACCGGGGACACCATGGTGAAAATGCGTCGGGCCCGTTGGGCTGGATTTTTCCCGGCCCCGTCATTTCCAGACAAAATCAGAATTGGTCGGGCTCTAGAGATGCCCTAACAACAATTCGCTGTGATGCAGCCAGGACCGGAAGAGCTCGAACGACGTGGTGAGCAGTGAGTCCGCACGTTTTCGTGGTAGAAAGATGGCAAATGCTTGTACGTATGAACAACCACGGCTAGAGACAAAGTTGCAGATCCCAGCCATGACGCAGCTAAAACTGAGATTACCGTTCACCTCGAACGAGCCAGTGATTGTGAATCGACCAAGTCGACTCGATTACTCGTCTTGACAAATGCCGGCCAGTTTCCGTTTCCCAGCCGGCACGCAATCGCCGACAGCTACCGTTACCAACACACTTGCAGACTTGCAGTGCACACGTACGCTGGCCACAGTTACCAAGCTCGCAAAGACTTCTTCGGAGTCCGGGCTCTTCAGCCGTCTCTCGACACACTCTTTCCCGATCGCGACATGGCTGAATGAATCAACAGTTGACCATTAATTCTAACATGTTTATTCCGCTACACAGATATACGTACGTACACTCCAGTTCCTCCAAGTACAAATGAAACAGTGAATATACATGCATCTTGCTTGATTGCTACTACCGTACGTCTAATGGTTTTCTATTTACAAGCTGGGGTAGAATGCTGGATCAACCGACTAACTACTAACCTAAGCATTTGCATGAGCTAATTATATGCTACCAATTAAAGAATAGCGCAGCGCATGCAGATGGGCGTGTTCATCTTGGCGCCACCGCATGCGCTGCGTTGGACGACCCCGTGTCCGTGTCCGTGTGTGTGTCTACTACTGTATGTACCTGCGCGAGCTGAACAATCCGGCTGGGCTAGTCTATGCAGTGTCCGGCCGTCACTGCGGCGGCAGCTGGCCGGCGGCCATGTCGTGCTCGTGCGGCCAGGGGATGAGGCACTCGGGCGGGAAGCAGCACTCGCACTTCCCGGCGCACCGCCGCGGCCACTCGCCAGCGGGCGCCGGCGGCGGCACCGTCTGCTTCTCGTCCGCGGCTGTCATCAAGGCCACGGCGGCGTCGGCGGCGGCGGCGGCTGGAGCTTCGTCGTCGTAGGGCGCGGCGGCGTCGCGGAGCGGGCCCCAGCACTCGACGCGGTTGAAGCGTTGGAGGTTGGAGTGGAAGTAGACCCACACCGTGGCCTCCTCCAGCTCCGGGTGGCTGCTGAACAGGCTGCCGTCGCCGTGCACGAACGCCTTCAGAACCTGCAATTAAACATGCCGGACCAGAAGCGGCGGTCGTCAGAGTATAACACTGGACATCTACATCCATCAAACTGTGCACATTTTTAGTCTGAACTTTGTGTTGAGATATGAACATCTCGACTGTTAGTAAAGCATCTGATCCGTAACTGAAAACCCAAGCGATTCAACCTAGCTGGCAAGGCATGCGTGTTGGAACAAAACAATGGTGACAAAGCAAGACAACGATCGATCACGCTGTGCAGGAATCATGCTACTACCAAAGTCGACATTGTCCACCATGGAGTTGTGGTCCAAAATTGTTGTGAAGAAGCTCGTGGTCCAAGCCGCAACTACGTGTGTACTACGTTCGTCGCGTCAGTACGTATGAAAACTGATGGCCAGGGACGTACCACGGGGAGCTCCTTGCGGAAGATGTAGTATCGGAGCGGCGCGATGAGGTCGAGCAGGAAGTGGCCGCCGGAGATGTGGCAGTGGACGTGCAGCGACATGGCGCCACGCACCTTCTTCCACTCGGCGACCACCTCGTCCCGCTGCAGGCGGTTGTACCACCCCTGCAGCTGCGCGGCGTGGATGGTGTGGGAGACGGCGAGCGTGAGCTTGGCCGTGACGTCGCTGTGGGTGAGCGTGTAGGTCCGCGGCAGCTTCCCCGGGTGCTTCGAGTCCTCCTCCTCCACCCCCACGAACAGCACCTTCAGCTTCGACGCCTCGAAGATGGCAGGGCCGAACAGCCGCGCCCTCTGCAATTAATATCCCAACAAGAACAGAGCATCCAGTTGGTTAGGTCAGGTCAGCCACCAAGAGCTAGCAGATCATCACGCGTGCGTGCCTACAGTAGAGGAGATGGTTCTTACCGGCACGACGAAGCGCTTCCGGCGGCCGAGCACGAGCAGGGAGCCGGGGGCGCCATGGCGGCGCTGGTGGTGGAGCTGCTTGAGCTGGGAGAGCGGGAGCAGGGACATGGTGGAGGCGGCGGTGGCCATGTCTGCTCCCCTTGTTGATCGATCAGGCTTCCTTCTTTCCTTTTGTTTCACCTCGCGCGGTGCTAGCTGAACCAGTTGCCAAGAAGGGGAGGGAGGGAGCCTGCCTAGCTATGAACGAGGATGAGCTCGATCGCGCTGGGTCGCCGGCTAGTTAACCGGCCGGCGAGGAGCAAGAGGCACGAACGTCGTAGCTTGCACGCCTGATCAACCGGGAGAAATTAAGCAACGACCAGATTCAGAATCCCTGGAGCTAAAAACGGTAGATGGATGAATCGATTGGATTCCTCGTTTGTTCCCCACAAGTGGTAAGAGTACCGATTGGGTCGGCCGGCGCGGTTAGGGAGTTATAGAGGAGCGGTTAGGGTGGGGGGTTAAGGAGGAAGACAGTGGTGGTGGTGGAGTGAGGGGTCGGGAAACGTCGCGGTTGTGTGCGGGGACGGGACGGGCAAATGGAGAAGCTCCGGACTTGGGATCCTCTCCGTCTCTCTTCCCTGCTCCACGAGCAAAGAGCGCCAAGCGATGGCGTGTCGGGGACACTCCGGTCCATCTCCGATGATCTGGCACATCGACGTTTGCGCGAGCGTGGAAAATGCACGAAACAGCAACATTTTCTTGTGCTGCCAGGTGGCACATCGTCGTTGGTGCGTGAGACTCGCCAAGCTAAGAGCATCACTAGCAAACAGCAGTGTCCTCAAACTGACGCAGATCAAACCCCTAAACCCTCAAAAAAAAAAAAGAGGGCCGAACCCTCATTTTCTAACTTGACCTATACTAGTGTCTTTTCATGCCTCTTTTGTGAACAAAATGCACTAGTGTCATATAGGGAAATAGATTTTAGAGAGAGGCCATATAGACAAGAAAATTTTCACCGGTGTCAAATAAGGAACATGATTTTAAGGGAGTGTCATATAAGAAATTTTCTCAATGTACAATGGTAATGGTAAAGAAACGCCTTCTCTTATTGCTCTGCATAAGTTATTTCCTTCCCACGGTATACATCCAAGAATCCTAGGAGTTCGGTATTTCCAATAGATAATTTCATGTAGTGTCCGAGCATTTTTTTTTTGAGAAACACAGTACAAACGCATATGTTCACATACACGCGCGAACACTCACCCCTATGAACGCACACACGTACACCCTACCCCTATGAGCACCTCCAAAATCCTGAGCCGGCGGATCGAGTCTTGAGATTGACGAAGTCACCATGGACGCCTCGTTGTCGACGGGAACGTCGCCTCCCATTGAAAGAATATTCTACCTAAATGCAACACACAGACATCAAACCTGGGGTTTGAACTCTGGTGGGCTGAGGGTACAACCACCCTGCTAATCATCCAACCACAGATTGGTTTGCGTCGTGTCCGAGCATTTGGTTGCCTGTTGTCTCACCTATTCTTCCCAAACACCTTCACCACTACTGCACAAAAATGGTACATGCCCTCAAGGCCTCACGGCATGTGGAGTCACTCTCGGTAGGGTGATGGGACGGAAACATTATCATTTCTCTTGATCTAAAATAAGCCTAATTTAATTCTTGGGAAAACAATTGCCGGCATATTGATCAGTATCAGATGGACTGCTGCAAACGCGTTGACAAACTCCCCAAGATATTTCCAGCGCGTTGTCATTCCATACACGATTCCAGTAGTACATGAAGTGAGGATTCTTCACACGGTACAATTGCTAGGCCTACCGCAACAAGTTTGTATATATCAAACGGAAGAAATGTGGTGGAATCTCTCTCCGTCTCCCTCAATAGCTTTGTCTGACTTTTTATAGAGATCTCTCTGTCAGACATAAGAAGGAACAACTAATCACCACACTAAGCCGGCCATAGCCTTGCCATATATGGCCATGCAGGAGTAGATCAAGCAAGGAAAGAAGAAGACATGTGTTTAACTTGATCACCTGCTGGCTGTCCGCTGGCGTCTCGATCTGATCTAGTCTAGAGTCGTCATCGTATAGGACCGCATTTTTCCACATGTGATTATCTGTTAATTCCAGTTTGTATTTACATTTTTACATGAACATAGAAATACGAATCAGGCGATGTACGTGGTCACGCGGACGAACAGGCGTGTGGAGCACGCAGCGATGCTTACAAGGCACTGTCGAGTGGATTGTGTGGCTACCTCTCTCCTCCCATCTGACTATAGCTCCAAGCTCCGACGTGGACGTATGTGAGTGAGGCGTCGGTCCACGTACTTCTCTGGTCCGCAACGCCCACTGCCGACGGCGACGGCGACGGCCGGCGAGCAATCCATTTCTCCACGGCATAGTTAGGCGCGTGCTACGTGCGCGTGTAGCTCGCCTCGGTCTTGTCGCGGCCTCCGGCGAACACGTGGTTCGCCGGAAACCCGGCTGGTGGCGGCGTCGTGTTCAACGACGAATTCTGAGTTTCCGGCGGCAGTTGTGCCCATCGACCGATACAGTAATA
This sequence comes from Poa annua, assembly GCA_026929855.1. Taxonomy (NCBI): domain Eukaryota; kingdom Viridiplantae; phylum Streptophyta; class Magnoliopsida; order Poales; family Poaceae; genus Poa; species Poa annua. The sequence goes on from CM049432.1 coordinate 85,275,993, forward strand.
AGATGAGATGCTTCTGTCGGCGAATCGCGCTATGTATTATTTGGCCACGTTTTCCGTGTTCGATCCTACAGCTCCTCCGGCCTGATCAGCTTTCGCGTTGTGTCTTTTCATTTTCACATCAGTTCCAGCTTTGCGGTTTGCCCTTCAGATCATAATCAATTGCAGATTTTTTGAGGTACGATCCAAACATAAAACTGTTTAGGAGGTGTGTCTGCCTTGTGTTCTGGGTCCCGAAAACTCGATTCTAGGCCGTTGATTTGAACAGGTTTGTCCTGCCGGTTAACAGAAACAAAACTGATTTGGACATGGCTCATTTTTATATAGAGATGATCCAGAAATAAAACTGTTTAGGAGGCGACTGCCTTGTGTTCTGGGGTCCCGAAAACCTGATTTAGTAGTCGTTGATTTGAACAGGTTTGTCCTGCCGGTTAACCGAGAAGCTCGTGTGAACCATGCTTGCTTTTCTTTTCGACAATGATATCCCGACTACAACCCTGATATTATTAGAATATATCCCGCTTTCAATTTATTTATCTTGAGAACCGATCTTGCATTCAGATTGCCGAGCCAGATAGTGTTGCCTTGGTGGGCTTGGTTAGTGCCATGAATTCGGCTGATCAACTTTGTATAGTTCAAAAAATATATACTCGAGGACCTTAAGATTTAACACATGCATTTATAAGGTGTCAATCTACTGCTACACTTTATAAAACATGGCAAGGATTACACAATAGCTTACATAGGGACAAAAACTTGGAAATAAATTACAAACTGGTCCCAGAACAATTACAGGAAGGACCTCAAACACAAAGGTAGAAACTCAATCAGGTCCTAGGGAAAGCTCGAGGACAACCTCACCGTCACCGGGGACGACACTACTTGGGACGGCGAGGGCGCCATGGCCAGCAGCCACGACAGACGAGCAACTTGGCCTCCGCATCGGCATGGAGCCTGGAGGTTGAAGAAAGTGGCAACAAGCCACCAGAGGCCGCTCTTCGGCCAGAACAGTCGCCAACTTGGCAGAGGCCGCCCATCGATCGCCAAGAACTGGCGAGAGACGTTGCTCTGAACCAAAAGTCAACGAAAATAAGCTCGGGCAATGGTTTTTCGACTAACCTCTTCAAATGGTTTCGTTTGGGCTTTTTCTAGGGTGTCTTTTGGGCTTTATTGGTTTGGGTCATTACAGGTGGAGTCTCTACGAACTGAAATAAATGTCAATTAGATTTTCACATTAAATTATACGCATAAACCCTTTTTTGTGAAACATGTCCAAGTGCTAGTATAGAGAAACCGGTACCGAGCAGATTATGGACAACCATAATAAAAAAATTGCAAGTGAGATTTTTCAGTCGCAAATATGGTTCCAACTATAGCTGTAACGGAATTGTTGAGCATTTTTTGTTGCAAAACTCGGCTTGCTATGGATGTTTCGAGAAAAAAAAAACAGTTTTAAGTACGATTGCAATAAATATTGTTTTTAGTCATAAGTGGGGTTGAAACCTAAAAAATACAGCCAAGACTATATGATGCCACAATATGATATAACTGTGGTAAAATTGTATATTTATGATTAAAATTGCATAGGAATATTATTTTATTTTTCTTACCGATTTTCTTAGAAAATTATACTCTTTTACAAAGTGACATATATAACTCCTCCAAGTAATTATTTATGGACTATTTTTTTTGAATTTATTTATTTATGGACTATTAATTATTTGTAATAACATATTAAACAAAACAAGTACTCTGTGGCAACTAGTCAGTCCAAAATTAAAGGCCCATGGGCCATGGAAAGGGCTTACAACATTCATGCCTCAAATACAAATGGATGATCGTTCCAAAAAAAAAAAGACAAACGATTAAACGAACGAACCCACCAGGAAAAGGGAAAGCAGGCAAAGAACCGGTTGCTCCACCCATCGACTAAGAACAAGTTTACTGAGGATTTTAATGTGAAGTCAAAATTTTACGAGAGTTACATCGTATTGCAAGCACACTTAAAATTGATTGAGGTTTTCGCCAAAATTTGAAGTTTCCTGTGTCAGTCCTTCAAGTACATGTTTATTCAAGATTTCAGTGTGAAAACATGTTTGCATTTCGTAGGACAAATCTAGAATAGATAAGGCGGCAAATGATCAGCCCCCCAAAGGTAAACTTATGTTTTGTTCATCAGTTCATTATTTCTGTTATTACCCCTCAAACAAAACTCATCAGCTCTGGCCGTCTGGCGCCAAATAATAACTCAGGCGTCGACGGCGCACTGGGGGTACTCGAGCAGCGGCACGTCCCCGGCAACGCCGCCGCCTCCCGCCACGGCATCCGCGCCCAGCCCGACGACGGCGTCGCAGCGCACGTAGAGGTCGCGCCACCCGGTCCTGAACGGGCCGGCCCTGTACCTGACCCGCCCCACGACGACGAGCCGGAGCTGCACGCGCCTCGCCGCGCCGTCCGCTGCCAGCGCGCGCACCGCGTCCGCCGACACCGGCACGGGAGCGCCGCCGCCGAGCACCGGGGACAGGGCCACGTCAGCGCCGCGCTCCTGGACCACGTCCGGGAGCTGCGCGGGCGGGGTCACCGGCTCCCCGCGGTACGACAGGTAGGCGACCAGCCCGTCGTAGACCACCGCGGCGCGGTCGCTCGGGTTGTGCAGCAGCAGCGTGAACTGCACGGTCGCGCAGACCGCGTTGGGCGCCGGCGCCGCCGCCGAGTAGCTGCCGTTGGCACCGGCAGTGGGGACGCTCGTGAGGCGGTACACGGCGGCGCGCGCCACGCTCGCCTGCGGCTTCATGGGACGGTAGACGAGGAAGAGAGCGAGCGCGAGGACGCCGGCGGTTAAGGCGGCGGCCAGGAGGTAGGCCGCGAGGAGGCGGGCTCCGCCGCCGCGGTGCACTTGGCATTGGTACCTCTTGAAGGTTCCCATTGATCTGTGCCGTCGCGCCGACGATTATTGGCTTCTTGCTCGGAGGCTCTGAGCTTTATGGCGTTTTTGGCACGTACGCGCGCCGCCGCCGCTGGTTTTCGGCGTTGGTGTTTCGTGCACAGCATCGCAGGTTTAGCTGTACGTGGGTAGTGCCAAGAGGTCTCTGGATCATATGAAAAAGTTGGTGCCGCCCGCCCGGTGGCTGCCCACGTCGCTGAGGATAGATTGCAAGCACGGCGACACCCAGCGTCGGCGAAGATCAGCACGGGGTCGGCGCGCCGGGCTGTGCTGTCAATTCTGTTAAACTTGCAGTGCAAGTGCAACATTCAGTTAGGCAGGGGCCTGAAAGACTAGTGTACTAAAGACAACTAGTAATTCGCATACAGGAATTGGTGCAAGAACTTCAATTTCAGTCAAATTGTATTGAGCTCTTACGAACAGATGACCACTCAGATATCGATCAACGAAAGGGCAAAACAAGTTCACAAGCCCGCAGCTGTGTTCGTTGTAAGAAAGCACACAAAAGCATGACATTCTGACATCCGTGATAACTTACAACATTGAGAGAGACAGAGAGTTACAAGGCTGCTACGGAGTAGAGATATGTTATCTTGATCCGAAACAAGAACTGTTCTCTAATGCCTACTACTACTATGTACGAGATCCATGGCCTAATCTACAACAAGTTAGCCTATATGTAGTACAAACTTGAGCATACACCTGGTGTGATCATCTCCACTCTTCCTGAGAAAACCTGACACAGGCCGCCGCCGGGATACTCGTAGGCGCACAAAGCAGCCAGCTGTAACCGGCGGTAACACCTAGCTTCCTTGAATGCTCGGCTCTTGCCGAACAAACTGCCCCTTAACGCGCGGGCGCTGCTCTGCAAGCAATTTCCTGCTCTGGTACCGAACCTGCGCAAGAATGCAAGAATGTAAACCCCAGCTCATAATAAGTAGGTGAAATGACAGAAATTAAATGTAAGGGTAAAGATTAGTTTTTTGTGCCTACCTTCTTCTCAAAGCAACGTTCTTTCCTCTTGAGCCGGAACTTGTTCAGCGCGACTTCTCGTAGGCTCAGCTGGTGCGAACCCTCCGTGCCTGGATTTTCAGGAACAGCACTGGATGTGTTGCAAGGTTCGGTAGGGCTTGTGATCGGATTGGTAGAGCTGCCACAGGCACTGCCACTGAGGGCATTGCCGGAGTTGTTCAGCACAGTACTGCTTCCGCTTTCTCCGGTCATTGAGGAAACATGCCGCAGGTTGCCTGAAGGTATTTCAACCTGCAGATGTTTTCTATTTGCATTTGGTGGAGGAGGTACAACCTCTTGTGCCTCTGCATTTTCGGTCTGCTGAGAATCCATCTCTGTCGGACCATTCTGCTGGGACGAATTTGCTTGTGTAGATGCTTCTTGCGACATCATAGTTTCGCTAGTCCAAATGGGGGGACCTGACTGTGGATAGAGAAGTGGTGCCACGGACGCACCGCTCCAGAATGGCTGCCCATCAAAAGTAAGGCCTGCAGCAGGGACAGGAAATGGTATAGCTCTGATAGGAGCCCGGGTTGCATCCATCTTTTCTTGAGAAGGAGCAGCTGACTCCTCATTTTTGTTTTCCTGATCCGCATATCTTGCTGAGGTGCTACATGGCTGAGCATCGCTAACGTTACCAAAAGAGGATGCAGGCCTGTAGTTATACCTGTGAACAAGAAATAATTTGAACTGTAAGAACTTTTTCTAGGTCACAATAAGATCTATGGATAACAAAAGAACCGATACTAGAGCATGTAAAACAAAAGAAGCACTCACAATGAAAATGCAGATGAAGTTGAGTGATGCAGCGTTCTTCTATCATTTTTCTCATGGTCTTCTAAACTGCTATAGTCAGATCTTCTGAGAGAAAGCTCCAACTGATGTGCTGGGATAGAGAACCATCTATCAGAATTTCCTTGAGAAGTTCTCACAACATCCAACTCCTTCTGTGCATCCTGCTTCTGCTCATCATCAATAATATGGACTACCTCGATTTCCCTCGAAGCTTTCTCAGAGTTATTATCATTAGTATATGCCCATCTCTTTGGTGATAAATCTCGTTCTTTCCTTGGAATCAGGTTATTATTTCTAGTTGCTGCAAAATTAGAAAACATATAAATTAGTAAATTTCCCGGAAGCAGATGGCTACTAAGAAAAAGAAAACAGCACAAAATATTATTACTTTGAGTGTTGGTCTCTCCATTTTCCTTGGTACTCTTGGGGTCAGCAGACGAAGTTCTTCCTGTTATCTGCTTAAACTCTAGGAAACTGTTGGTGTGCTTACTCTCAGCCTCCACTTCTGACCTTGTACAAGAACTCTGCACGAGTGAATCTCAGTATTTAGTCGATGCTAAGCAGCAGTAAGATATCTGAATTCAACACGCTAATTAAGTTCAGACAAAATGATATTAACTGCTGAAACTTACTTGAGCGTCACTTTCTTGGTCACTGCTTTCCCTATTTCTGCAGGCCGCCACATTTTCGATCAAACGTTCAGCTTCTGTCACTTTAGCCTTTTTCTCGGGCCGTTCTATGACATTCTCTTCCTGTTGTGTAGGCTGCAAATCAAGCCCACCATTTGCCTATCGAAAACATAAGAGATGTTTAGTCTACTCAAGCCTTGTGAAGAAAGCATGATTCAAGTTAAAACCGAAATAAATAAACAAAAAAATGCAGTCGGGCTAATATGATACGTATGTAGCCTTACCAGTTGTTTTCTCCAAACGTGCTGCCACAGGTTCCTCAACTCATTCTTTCTTATCGGCTTAACAAGGAAATCTGCCGCACCCTTCAGCATGCACTTGAAAACCATGCTAACCGCATCATTTGAAGACATCACTGCAAGACCAGTAAAAATAACCCCGTTAGACTAAGTTAGCTAGCGGCATTAGAAACGAAAAACTTGAGAAGAAACGAAGATGATTTATGCAACATACTTATGACGGGGATATTCTTGCAGGCCTCGTGTTCCATGATCGTGGAGAGTAGCAGGAACCCGGACATGGAAGGAAGTTCAACCTCAGTAAGGACAAGGTCGATTTTGAAAGATTTTTCTTTTAGCATTTCCCAGGCCTTGACACCATCAGAAGCTGCAGAAACTGCAAAGAACAATAGTAGGATATATAAGTCTAATGAAATATAACAATTTGAGAAGAAACTCTCCCAAAATAATGAACAACAAACTCAAGGTGCAAAACAAGATGAAAATAACTTAAAACCAATCCTTCATCTTTCCGAAGAAAACTTAACATTTTGAACATGATTGTTTTGCGGGGAACATACTTCTATGCTAGCTGAGCTAAAAAAAAACGTCGACACGTTGCTAGTTACGTTCAGTTACTTTTGAGTCTTGAACAACAATCAGCTTAAAAACATGGTTGTCAACTGACAGAAGCAGCGCTAGAGGTCTACAACAGATCTCCTCGGTACAGGTGGAAGCAGAGTAATTTGTTTTTAGGCAAACACCGCCGCTGGCAACTGCACAACAGAAGTGGCATAGTACTATGTGGCAACCTTATGGTGTGGAAAATCGGCAGCTACCACCCCATAACTAGAACCGTAACTTCTTAAGCGCGCAACAGGCATACAGAGCTGGTTTCATCTTCCAAAAGAAAGCACCATATTCCGGCTGCGATGATCCAATCCAATCCAACCCAACCCAATAAGCAATCACCCATTCTCGTGCAACTACTGACCGATCTTAACCCGTAATAATCCTACTTGTACAAGTTATTAGACCACCGGGGGAAAAAAAAACCGGAAGTAGCGATTCGAACAGGGCCGAGAAATGGAGGAGACGCGCACGCACCGTGGTAGCCGCACTTGCGGAGCAGCGCGGAGATGACGTGGCGCGTGGAGTCGTCGCCCTCTGCGAGCAGCACCTTGACGGGCATCATCGGCAGCGCCCGTCGCGCCTCCTCCCCGTGATCCTCCGCCGCCACCAGGTTCACGACCGCCTCCCTCTCCTCCAGTCCTCCTCGCCGGCCCATTCCGTGCCGGCTCTGCTGCCGTAATCCGGTCGAGTGGATCGAGAAAGCAGCCTCTTCCTGGACAAAAAAATCAGCAGCCTTGAACTCTCTTTGCCGTCGCGGTGGGTTGGATTGGATTGGATGGAAGCTTCGAAATGGGGATCAGAAACGGAGGCCGTGGCGACGGAGAGAGACGATTAAAACTAAGCGGCTGCCGGGGCACGGCGCTATATAGCCCAGAAGGCACGCGTTACTGGCAGGTGGGGCCGCACCCGCTCGGTCCCAGCCATCAGTGTGTAGAGAAGGTCACCTGCTGCGCACGTGAGGAGGTGGGAGAAGGAAAATATCTGCGGGCGCTCGTCCGGTGGGGCGGGCCGCCACGTCAGGCGCGGCGCGGGATCGGGCCGGGCTGACGTGGAGGGCTCAGGGCCACCGGTCGCGATGCGCGCGGACTGCGGAGAGGCGGATCGGATCGGCGACGCGCGATATTTCGTGAGGGCGTGGGGACACGTGTTCGGTCGGGAGGCGCGATAGTGCGTGAGGATGGCGATCTGCGGCTGGCGCGGGGGGACAGGTGTTGGGTCGCGCGGATGGGTGGCTTTCGATCTGCTTTTTCGAATCGTGCGGCTGGGGATGAGGTTGTGGTGGGAGGGACGCGAATTGTTTTTTTGCGATCAGGAATTGTTTTTTTTTGACTGGGTGGCTGGCGGCGGGGCCGCGATAATATCTGGGCGTCGGACTAGACTTTCGTGCTTGCTGATCCACGGGGTCGTCATGAAATAAATAATAATTATGGTGGAGCTGGTGGTCATGGGTGATTTGCTTTTTGGGGGGCAGTACTCTACTCACTCACGTTGGAAATATCTGGCTTCGCCCGGGCGGGCTTCAAGGAGCCACCAGCTAGATATTTTTCATCAGGGGAAGAAGCTGTGTTCGTGATGGTCCTGGAGAGTATGGACATTTGCCAAATGGTGTGCATGCCAAGTGTGACCATAATGCAATATGGCCTGTAGTCTGTAGGGCAAACCTTGCCCGGCACTGCTTGCACATGGTTCAGAAGAATATGGGTGGATCGTGGAAAGTGGAACAACAGCTGGGGCTGGAGCAAAGTCGTGCGCGCGTGTAATGGTTACCATTGCATACCATATGCAAGCTCGACGGAGCCAACGGACGGCTGCGAAGGAATTAATGGATGGGAAATCGAATGGAATGGAATAATGGATGTGAACATAGATATTCCATTGTTGATCCGTCAGGCAAACCGCACCAGGAGCTCGTCTAGCTAGCTCCAACCACAGGATCAAAATAGCACAACAATGCATGCATGCAATGGTTCCAGTCCACCGGTAGTAATTGTTACTCTAATGCTAAGCACCTACTCTCAAAGTAGCTTAGATATTTTCGTCGGAGCGTGTACAGTAGTCCAATGGTGACCGAGATACACAAGCAGGTGCCCGCCCCACTGCTGCAGCCTGCAGGGACGATCCATTAGTTAGGCCAAGTGGACGCAGGGTCGCCATCGCCATCGGGATGGAAGAGCGGCCACTTGGCTTGCCGTGCCCCCTCCTGTTTCTGATCCTCCAAGGTATCGCAGACGTGGAGCACAAATATCTTGCTGCTCCCAAGCTGGTAATTACCCTGGAACTGAAAGCCTTCTTGCTTCTTCTAGAGCAATTGTGCATGTTCCGGAACAGAAGCCTTCTACTAGAGCCTTTTTTTTTGTAGACTAATAACTTTCCTTCTTCTACTGTCTCAGCCAGCCAAAGATCGAGAGGGACGAACAACCATTCATGACTAGCTAGGTCGTGTGACAAGTAGAACACTACACGTTGTTGTAACCAATTCCTCGCACGTTTGCGACCATCTTTAATTACGTAGTTCAGACTCTTGGGTTTACCACTGCTGCGGTTCAACCCTAGCTTTTTCTCTCTCCTTTTTTGGCCTTTCGGTCGCCGGTCGGTGTGGCAGGATGCATGAGATCGATTACCACAACCATTCTTCCTTTTCCCGCCGGAGTTGCGTGGAACATTGTACTGCGCGCGGCGTCTGGAGACGAGGGCTGGAGCGCCTGGACCGACGGCCGGGCGCGCGGCATGTGCTCACCGTCGGCGCCTGAAGGATCGCCGCTCGATCGCGCGCGACGGCGACCGGACGATCGATCGATCGTCCATATGAGCGGCTGCAGACAACCACCAGCCAAACGTTCGTCCACGTACGTCTGTATATACGTAGCCGGCTCCAGATATTTTCTCCGGCGTAGGATTATTATATGCACAACGCACGCGTCGCAGCACGAGAGCAGCTCGAGAGAGATCTTTTCCCCGGCCGGTGCTGTATCCATCTTTCTTTTTCCCGGCCACGTTCGGACTCAGTGGCCGGGGTTGCACCACCCGTCGCCATCGCTCCGCCTTGGCCTCCCTGTGGGTGTTGGATCGAGGTGCGTCGAACCGAAGCCGGATAATATATCGAACATTCCCACCGGCGAAGATCGATCGATATTCGATCGGCTACAAGGAGAACGAGAGGTGGAGCTCGCGCGACCTCTCCCGTCGACGGAAGCTCTTGCTTGGACGAGAAGATTGCACTGTATAATAATACTATCAGGGCGGGGTGTATCTTTTTCTTCGGCGGGAAGCCACTTGCGGACGGCGAGATCGAGCTGAGGAAAATATCTGTGTCTGTCGACACCCGCGGCTGGCTGATCGATCTCCATCATCCACAAGACCACAACCACTGCTCCTTGGAAATGGAAACGCAAGTTGCACCTTAGTTCGGGGAAATATCTTCTCTTCGAGCTAGTTGCATCCGGCCTGGTGGATTATAATATCCGGCCTTTGGTTTGCTCTCAAACCCCGGGCTCGCCAACGGTTTTGCAATAGATCGATGGCCATGGTTTGTTAGAGGGTCGACGTCGCTCCTGTGCGTGGGTGTGGTTGGCAGCTTGGCCAGCAGCTAGCTACTGTCACCGACTTGTCGATCTAGTGTGTGCTTTATGTTTTAAAAAATCAGGTATATAGTTTTTCTATAAAAAAAACATGAGTATGTGCCGCATAGCACAAATGCTCACTTTGAGGGTGAGTGGTTATTTGCGTTTCTGTAAATGAATGGCGTGCTTAGAAGATTCAAACATACTGATTTTGGTTGAATCTTGGAACAACGATTCGTCTATTTTGGGTCACATTTTAACGGTTTGGTTACACTACAATTTATTTATTTCCTGTAATCTGTTAGCTTTATTATAGATAATTTTAGGTGCTTGTAAAAAATCGAAGTTTGAAGAAATAAAAACTGATGTAAGAAAAAAATATTGGTCACTTTTAGTTGAGATTTCAATGCATATCGTCACATAACATTAATGCAAACAAATCCTTTATTTCATTTTTTGTGTGAAATGCAAACAAGTACACATGTACTAGAGAATCTTCTAAACAGTTTGGTAACTGTGTGGTAATTGAGACATTTTTTAGTGTAGTCGTCTCAATTTTGTATTAGCCGAAGAAGCCGATTATATGTAGTTGAGATTTTTTACAATTGAGATGGCCTGCATTCACAGGTTCTCAACAACACATTTTTGTATAAACTTATACCTCTTTTATTGATTGAAAATTATGCTGGTTAAGAAACAGGTAAATGTTTATGGCCGATTCTCTCTATCTTTTTTTTAGAGTCGATTTGTGTTTCATTTTAGAACTTGTTATCTGAATGTTTTTGGAACTTCTTATCACCCAAGTCTCTCTTACACGGACTTGAAAAATGGTCATCACTCATCTGGTAAGGTCATGTCGGCCCACTAACGTTAAAACTGCCCTACAGCCATGACTGGCCCAATCCCAAACATTTTCCAGAACAACGGGGCTATATTGCCACCGACTCACTTCGAATCAGCCCAGTTACCGCTCCACCTCGGCATCTCCCCGTAGCTCGCTCGATCCGGCCAAGTCGCCGTCACACCGATGCTGCCGTCGCCGCCGGCGATCTCACCGGCGCGGCTGCACAAGCTGGTGATCGCGCAGACGGACCCGCTCCTTGCGCTCGAGCTCGTCACCGTCACCTCGCCGACCACCACGCCGCACCCGGCCACCCTCCACGCGCTCCTGCTCCGCCTCTCCCGCCGCCGGGACCACGTCCCGCACGCGCTCGCGCTCCTCCGCCGCCTCCCGTCACCGCCCTCCCCGCGCCTCCTCCTCCCTCTGCTCCTCTCCGTCCTACGCCTCCGCGGCCCGCCGCACCTCTTCCTCTCCACCTTCAGCACCCTCTTCGTCTCCGGCCCCAGCCCGCTCTCGCTCCACCCGCACCTCCTCCTCCGCCTCCTCTCCGCCCTCTCCTCCACCGCCTCCCACTTCCCCTCCGCGTTCCACCTCCTCCGCCTCGTCTCCTCCCGCCTCCCCCTCCCGGCCCCGCTCGTCCTCGCCTCCCACAACCTGCTCATCGACGCCGCCGCCAGATCCGGCCACCTCGCACTCTCGCTCTCGCTCTTCCACCGCCTCCGCTCCCTCCACGTCTCCCCCGACGCCCACACCTACCGCATACTCACCCACTCGCTCTGCCGCCGCGGCCAGGTCGGCACTGCCACCACCCTGCTCGACGAAATGTTGCACAGGGGCATCACCGCCGATCCTCTCGCGTACACCACCGTGCTCAACGCCCTGTGCCGCAAGAAGCAGCTCCGGGAGGCCTACCGATTGCTGTGCCTCATGAGAGGCCGTGGGGTTTCTCCTGACATCGTGCATTACAACACCGTCATCGTCGGAATGTGCCGTGAGGGCCGGCCGCTCGATGCCTGCAAGGTGATCGGGGATATGACAGATAGTGGTTGCGTACCGAACGTGGCGTCGTATGCAGCGGTAGTGAATGGGTTGTGTGTGAGTGGGCTGTTTGACAAGGCAGAGACATACTTGGAAGATATGGTGGGGAAAGGGATCATACCACATTTCTCGGTGTTTCATTCGGTGATTAAGGGGTGCTGTACAGTCGGCAAGGTAGAGGAGGCTGCGCGGATGATGAATCGGATGCTTCAACTTGGGATGCCTCCACATGTTGAGACATGGAGCTCGGTGATCAGCAGCGTTTGTAATGATGCGGACTATGTGGAGGTGATTTTGTTGCAAATGATGAAAGGAAGGCAGAGCTGCTCGAACAAGATATCGAGGAGTACTTGGTGATGGTTTTGTGTGGCAAACTGGCAGAGATGCAATCTTTATGTCTTGGGGTGATATAACAATCAGCTTTGTGAAAAACAACAGGTCACATTGCAAAAAGTGGAGACATCTTCTCAGCTAAAATGCAGCTGCTGGGGAATCACCTCGTTTGTCAAAGGTGAGATCATGGTCACATATCACCTAAGGCTAGCTGCTGTGGGGGTGATCAAAATTCTTAGTTTTAAGTCTGTATGGATAAAAAAAGTTCCATACTTGGTTACAAGGTGAGGAGAGTAGGCGTGACAGAGGCTGTCAACCATTGGGCCAGGGGACGGATGAATCTGAAGAGTTTGAAGTTGCTGCAAAGAGAACAGTTGTTGGGATTGTTCCAGTGCCACTGCCCTTTGACTACTTCAATAGACCCGGTGGCTGTGTCGTCAAGTCTGAAACACAAATCTGCCGCTACAAACACATGTATGATAAACACCGTCCTTGTAGATTTCTAAAAGAGGTGTTCCGTCTATATATGCTTCAGCAAATACTTCCTGAGCAAAGTAGAAAATAGTATTAGTAACCATACATGCTGTTTTATTAGCCATTGTCACTTGGATTTAACCATCGGTCTGTTCTGGGCGCGCTACTATTATCCCCTGATCTTAAGCAACAAAGGGTGAAGTAAAAAGCAGTTGCTATCTCATAAGAGAGCAATTGGGGGAGAAATCATTTAATTAGAGGAGCTACAAAAGGACACTAACAATTTGGATCAAGCTCGTAGGTCGGTGGCCGTGGGCGCACACACTACAAATGAATTTTGTGAAAACTTACATGTTGTGACCAACTGGCCATCAAGAAGTCAAATATTGTGGTCAAGAAACAAATAAATGTGTTTATTATTGAGTCTGTCGTACCCTCACAGGTCAACCATACGAATATTGTGAAGAGATATGGGGAAGAAGGACCAAAGGAGAATGTCCCAAGTGATTTGTAAGAAAAAAATAATAAGAATATGCATCAACAATCAAACCACCCATCTACCAACAAAGGCAAAGCACGACAATGCGAGCATGGGTTATAGCCTAGAAGAGGAGTTCCTGATATCTGCTATAGTTTTGTTTGTTTATTTATGAGTGAATTTTGATCTATGGTGCATTTTGCTGTTATTGATAGTTGTAGAATCACTGAACCTATGCAAATTATTTGATAGTATGTGTTGGACTCTATTGTGTCATTAGTTATTTTGATGATAGTATGGGATCCTAGTGTCGATGAATCTTACCCAGCCTGCCATCTGTTGGTCTGCAGCCATTCGAAAGCCAACGGCTATATATGTTCAACGGCTATACCCATCCAATCCAATCAACCGTACACTGTCCCCTCTGCAGGTATGATTCCCACCAACATTCCAATGCCTCCATTTCTCCATTCTTAGCAACACAAGCTCTACATAACCGCGACGACAACCAGGAGAACACCAACAGGATCCACGAACCCAGTTTCCCTCTCTGCACAAGCACAATGGCCACGAGAACAACAGCGGCAATGTCGTGTCTTTGCTACGTCCTCGTTGTAGCCGGCGCACTCCTGGCAGCGGCGGCCGGCAACCCGGGGAAGATCGGCGTCTGCCACGGCCGCGTCGGGACCAACCTCCCCGCGCCGGAGACGGCCGCGGCGCTGCTTAAGCAGAACGGCATCACCAAGGCGCGGCTCTTCCTCCCCGACCCGGCCGTCCTCCCCGCCTTCGCCGTGGCCGGCATCGACCTCACCGTCGGCGTGCCCAACGAGAACCTCACCTTCCTCTCCTCCTCCGGACCCGACGGCGCGCTGCAGTGGCTGCGCTCCAACGGCCTCGCCACCGACCCCGTCGCCGCCCGGCTCCGCTACCTCGTCGTGGGGAACGAGGTGCTGTACAACAACCCGTTCTACGCGCCGCACCTGGTGCCGGCCATGCGCAACCTCCACGCCGCGCTGGCCGCGCTCGGCATGGACGGCGCCGTCGGGGTCTCCTCCGCGCACGCCTCCTCGGTGCTCGCCGGCTCGTACCCGCCCTCCGCGGGCGCCTTCGACGGCGCCGCGCTCGAGGTCCTGCGGCCCATGCTGCGTTTCCTCGCCGACACCGGCGCGCCCTTCATGCTCAACGCCTACCCGTTCATCAGCCACGTCAGCGACCCCGTCAACGTGCCGCTCGCCTACGCGCTCTCCTCTTCCTCCTCGTCCGGCGCCGCGGACGCAACGGTCGTGCGCGACGGCGCGCTGGAGTACTCGGGCCTGTTTGACGCGACGGTGGACGCTGTGGCGGCCGCCCTGGAGCGGGAGGGGTTCGGCGGCGTGCCCGTGGCGGTGACCGAGACCGGCTGGCCCACGGCGGGGCACCCGGCCGCGACGCCCGAGAACGCGGCGGTGTACAATGGCGGGGTGGCGGAGAGGGCGGCGCGGGGAGCCGGCACGCCACGCCGGCCCGGGGCACCCGTGGAGGTGTTCCTGTTCGACCTCTACGACGAGGACGGCAAGCCCGGCGCCGAGATCGAGCGGCACTTCGGCATCTTCAGAGCCGACGGCACCAAGGCCTACGACATCAGTTTCGTGTAGATTGGCTCTGTTGATTTGTGGATCAACTGGAAGGACGGCCGTTTGCATCGTGTTTTCTTCGTTTTTAAGGCCAATGTGCTAACGTTGATTACTGGCTGCGACTTTGCAGGCATGATTTCCTGTGTTTTCCGTTCGAGTTTATTTGTGCACTCCAGATATTGAAATCGTGACGAGAATCATATCCGGGACCAACTGCGGTTCTACTTCCAGCATCTTCACATGTTGTAATTACCTACTACCCCCAATATCTACTGTATGTACAAATGCATCTTCCAGAAACCGAATCCTCACTGCCGAAATTCACTTTGGCATCTTACTCACTGTGCTTTCTGTACAAATGGTTTCTGAAACTTTTATTACGTCACAGTTCAACACCGTTGCACCAAGCTATCTCAGTAAAATTGTTAAGCTGACACTACTACGAAAATAACCACTAGCCTGTACTGTTACAACAGAAGTAAAAGGTCTCCAGACTGTTGCAGTATACATCGATTTTTCGCTTGCAATATGGTATGGTTCTTGAGTACAAAGATTATATGGTTTACGGCTTTGGTGCTGCTCTGCTAGAGTGTACCAAATGGGTCGGTCTACAGTCCTTTCCGCATCATCAGGAGACAGGTTCAAATTTACAGATGCAGTCGTATATGTTCCCGTTGAATAGCTTCTCCGCCAACCTCTGATTCTTCACCATCGCAAGCTGCATATATAGTTATAGTTCTGTTCCGTAAGCATCCATCCAGTAACAAACATATACACGGGTTTTCGTACAGCACAACACTGTTTGAAGCTTTTCACGCAATGCTCTTGTTACGATAATACTGACGGATAGGTAACAAAACTCGAATCAGAGATTTGCATAAAACTAAGTACCTTTAGAGCATCACACTTGAAACGGGCGTTGAGGTTGGTATGCAGTGCTCGCCCCATGCCCTCTAGGATCAACTGCATAACATCCAGAACCAAAACCAACAGATCAAACAACTCTCCAGTTTCTCGCATTCCAGTACAAAGAGCTGGTGCCGTCTTACCAGATCTGCATCCTTTGCAGCAGCTGCAAGCTCCGAGCTAACCTGCCGGAAATCGATACATGGGCTGCCGCATCCATTCTCCACGACCATAAGGGGGACTGACACTGGTTCATCCTTCGCATCATCTTGAATGCCAGCCATAGCATCGACTATCAATCCACCTGCTTCTGCAGCTTTTCGAAGGATGCCACAGTGCTGTGATACATAATGGCCAACAAAGCACATGTCAGATGCATTGGTAGTTTAAACATGTAGGATGGCCATAGAGGATAGATTTCTGTTCTTTGTACCTTTGCAGCTTCAGCTACAATTTCTGGAAGTTCATTGGCCGTAACATCATTCAAAGCCGGCAATGAATTTGCAACCAGAACTACCTGCAGAATCAGTATTCTCTTAATTACTTCTGCTAAGAATGGCAGTACAAACTGAAAGAGTAATAGATCAAAAAACAAGTAGAAAAAGTAATCACTAAATCGTTATTTCACATTGTTGCTTAAACTGTCAAAATCATCTTTCTATCAGTTCTGGACCTTTTGTTTGATACAAATATAATGTAATTTCCTGATCTGGCGTGCACTCTATATTTTCCATTAAGGAGAACTGATATGCAAATTAAATACATTATTGGCATGCGATATATTTGCTTGTGATTCAATCTCTTGAACAGCAAAAAATCATTTTTATTAATTCAAATTCTAACTTGGGGCAAACGTAGCAGAATGCAACTCTTATTTTCGTTCTCATCTTATACCTCAATTCCATGGCGTAGAAGTTCTCGTGCTAAAGGAAGCATTCCGAGGACCACATCAGCACCTGCGTTATCAACAGAAATAAGTGCTCTTTTGTATGGCTGATCCTTCTTAAGCATTCTCTTTTTGAACATATCAAAGTCATCAATCTGAAACAGAAGATAACACTATTAATACAAAATAGCACGATATTCTGCTCTTGTATTAGCATAATTAGTAAAATATAATTTGGATAGCTCTTTCACTGCAATAACATTTCAATTTTAGACTTCAGAATACTTGCCCGCCAAGGACGCTGCATCTTCTTGCGGCTCATGCGATAAATTTCTATAATAGTTCCTTGGTGATAAAGGTCCACGCAAGCTTTAGATCCCCAGTCAAATATATTCGCAGCAAGGACACCTTCAATTAAGGCAAGCAATCTAGCTTCCTGAAAACATCAAGCATAGAAGTAAACTCAGACGAATTCATACTTCTCGAGTCAAACTGAGGTGGATTGCTGAGCTACTGACTACCAGCATGTGGCTGTCACAGAAGTGCAGGCAAAAAAATCAACATAAAACTGTTTAGCGTGGAAATGGTAGGTGGGGCTACCAGGTCTGTTTATCAGTTACAAAATAGATGGCATTTCTGAAAATTGTTTTATCATTTTTTGCTGCTGGATGAACAAAAACATTTCAGTTTTTTTTAGATGCTCTACCAGTGATAAGGGAAACCTTCTCTCTCATACCTCATCCATACTATCAAGTTCCATGAGTAGATCGGGTAAAACAGCCAGTGAAGCTTCATTTTCCCTTCATGTAGAAAACATCAAACAACTTAAATAGCCGGAGTAGAGATACTTGTTGGCAACCATGAAGAGAGTATGACCTAACCTTTGCTTGATACTAACATATGCATCAAAGAACTGAAATTCTCTCAAACATTCTTCTCTCAACTCCAACAGGTTGGCTAAACCAAACTTCCCATAAGCAGCAGGCTCCTCCATCAACCTAAACATAACACAAAAGTGAGACAACAAAGTGATAGCATGCAATGCAGTTCACATTAGGAATGTTTGGTCGAAGCCTAAGAATAGGCTAAGCACGCAAAACATTTTCGGCTATTGTGCCAAGAAAAATGGAGCACAACCCAAGTGTAGTGAGCTGAGCTTATAAAATGCCTTTGATACGTGGGCCGTAAGGCCAAGTAAATGTGGCAAGCCATAGTTGTGGCAGTAAGCAAAACACCAATGTCATGCAACTGCAATTGTGCACCTTGCTAAATGAGCAGAAAATGCATGTGCAAACGCATCTCCCCGCCGTTTGGCGTCATCAGTACCACCTTCGCTGGCAACCGCCTGCAAACAACAGTATGCAGAATTTAGTCATAAAGAAATACTCTTCAAGTTTCCAAATACCAATCCATACTGTGCTATACCAATTTTACTGGCGATCACTGTCCAAACAGCGAATCTAGGAGCTAGCAGAGCTAATGTAATCACAAGTGACTTTACTGCTCATAGTGGCTCCAGGCCTAATTACCTAGGTGTTGAGCCTATTGTATTGCTTTTCACCAGACTTTTCCTCAATTAACTGGACTATTCTGTTTTCTTCTTAAGCTCTTGCCCTGGTTACAGGAGAAATGTTCGTAGTGCTTAAGAAGAACAGTAGAGTTTACAATGGCATATCTGTGGGTAGAATGCCTGTTTTTCTTGTCCAAATAGCTAACATGACATGGTGGTAAAATAGTTTAATATGAAACTAATCTCAAAGGTATAACAGGTTTGGCCAGCCCCTCCTTGGGCCTTTGCAGTGGCTACAATGCTGGCCCCATATGACACATGCTTGCAGGCTGACATATTTACACCCAACCCCCAGTACTAAATTTCCCTATAAGTATTCAGAAAATCCATTATGACAGTCGATTGTTATCACGATGGCATGCAGTGAAACAAAACTCAGATGTCTTGCCTTGTAACTAAGTTATAGAAGGGTATCAGCAGGAAGTGGATCATACCTTCTCCACAAGATCTGGCAGATGGTCTGACAAAATAGTGAACCAGTACCTACCATGGTATATCTCAAATATCATCAAAGGAATCATCAGGATACAGTTCACATAATATATTTATAGATAAGGAAAAGAAGAATACTTGAACTCAGCATGGTCGAGATCGATTGTATTTGGTTCATACCTGCAGTACAGATTTGATATTACAATTTACACATGATACAAAGTTGTGTTGCATACAGTGAAGCTTGAGAGCTTATCCCATCTCATACCATGTCCAAATTTTATTTAGACATGGAATGAGATGGGAGAAAATAGTTGTGGCTTACGTCTTTGGGTCTTCCAACAAGGGAAAGACATCCAATGAGGGTACAAGATGGAGAACACCAACATTTAGAGCTGCACTTGCATCAGACCGCAAAATATCACCCTTGGCAGTCGGCCTTTCAAAACCTCCCATGCCTGTCGTAGCAGGAGCTCCCATAGGTACAGGTGCTGTAATCTGAGTACCCTTCTGGACAAACTTCTCCATCCATGATATCTGACACATAGAGCCCCATGTCAAAATTCATTGATCTTGCAATGCATACAGAACACATGTAATAAGATGACCATATTACATAATCAGGAATAGATGTACTTGCCTTCTCGTTGAGATCCCCCAGAGGAGGCCCATGAATCTTCCCACCAACATATGGAGCACCCATTGGGAAACGCTCAACTAAGTGATGTGCACTCAAGTCATCAAGACCATGCTTCTCGTAACTCATAAACGCGCCAAGTGCTCCTAGAAAACCCTCATGACGCAGAAACATGGCTTTTGCTTCTCCTTTTGACCTTTCCAAGACAATCGTTGCAGGAACATATCATTCACATATCCACTAAAAAAATAACTACGTTAATGTGGCAACACATTCAAAACTAAAATGTTTTCGGAATGGTTACCAGAAATGTACTGCAAAAGCAATGGTGTCCATGGTGTAAGCATGGCCGCGAATGAAAAATCCACCAAAAAATATCCTCTTCAGTCCATATCGAAGTGCATTAAGATAGGAAATCTACAAAAAGAAGGAAGAAAATGAGTCCAGCAACTCCTGTAATGTGCAATGTGGCATGTACTATTATGAATTGGTATTAGACAGTGGACACCCATTTTCTCCTTAGACCTAGTGTCGAGTGCTAAACTCAACAGAATTGCGTCGCTTTGGGTTATATGTACTATTTTAATTTTAAAAAATAACCATAAACTCCACGAGATGCCATCTTTGTTAGCCAACAGCTGATACAAAATATCTTAGTTCACTGAAGATCATGCTAAGTGACATTCGGCGTTGAAGGCAGACGAGCCTATTTGAATTTGAATACAATGTTTAGCACTGATATGTGACATCTAATATCATCTTTTGCAGTGTTAGCTCCTGGGATCATTTTGTTTTCAAATCCACCAATGCCTATGAATAATACTCCCTCTGTTCACTTCTATAAGATATTTTAGACATATCAAAAAAGACTGAATCTTACATTAAATACATCTACATAATAGTGAACGGAGGGAGCAGCACATATTTTTACAAAGCCCCCCCAGATATTAAAAACAAGCTAAAAATCATTATATTGTATCTTTCAACAGAAGAATGCCACTGTTCAGTGTTGGGCACTTGAGCTTCTGAAAATAAAGAGTAGGACAAAGCTATGTGTTCAGATAAGCTCTCAAGCTTCACTGTATGATGGATAACTTGCTCGAACTTTGAAGTCAACAAGAATATTGTCAGATTTTAATCTGTATGAAAACTTTGAACCAGCAACCCGTTATCAAAATAGTATACCAATCTACTCAGCGTTTGTGTATGCCGTAGAAAATATCAACAATATACCTGGCCAATATTATATGAAATCATCCGTAAGAGAGAGAGTGAAATATCCTCAGGTCTATAATCTGATAGCTCCTTGTTATCTGAAATTGTCTTCCCAAAACTAGAGGCAATTGTTGACGCCGATAGGCCAATCTGCCAGACACCATAAGTATGCAAGGATTAGTGAATTGCAAAACGAGAATTCAGGACATTGACACTGTAAATTTTATCCATAAGCACACTTGTGACTGGAAATTTTTGCAATAAATATACCAAATTCAATGTTAACATTAACTCTAAGGGGACTATAAAAATGATAATAAAATATTTTCCGCAACCAATGCTAATAATTACCTTGGAGTAGTCCAGACCACCATATATATCTCCTACAAGCATGTCAATGGTGCTGTTGTCTCCACGTTGGCTCAATTCTAGTAACTCGTCAAAACTGAAACAAATTCAAGATGTCAAACTTCTGTGAAAGAAAGTATGATGTCCATGAAAGGACTGAAATTGCACCTCTTGCACTCTGTCATTAATCTTCCCAATCCCCAGTATGTACCGCCACCAACATTTGTTCCACTTACTCGTTGAAACTTCCCATGTCCATCAACCTTTGAAGAAGAACAATTAGCAAAGGTCCAGTGAGGGCAAAAAAAATCAACCTGAAAGTTACCTTGATTATGCTGACACCAGATCCAACATTAACTAGAAGGTAGGGAAACAGATCATTCTGATCAATTTGCACATATTCCTTTTGGCCATCCATGTGTGTAA
The DNA here is from genome assembly GCA_026929855.1 of Poa annua. Lineage (NCBI taxonomy): Eukaryota > Viridiplantae > Streptophyta > Magnoliopsida > Poales > Poaceae > Poa > Poa annua. The sequence continues at coordinate 85,297,037 of CM049432.1, forward strand.
AAGCTTCATGGCGTATAGCCTGGCAGAAAAAATAGTCTTATTAACTTATACGTAATTCAATTTTCTGAATGTGACCAACCTATGAGATTATGTTTAACAACACTTTAGTTGCATAATACATCTAGAATGATCCATTGTAAACACCGTGTACATATGTAACTGCATAGTAGGATGCAACCTAGATAAGGATATTGCCAATTCAAAAATAGAAACCTTAAGCAAGAAATTTGCTCCAGCTACAAGACAGTCCATTTCATCCTCCTTCTCAAGACTGACTCCCAATCTTTCCTTAAAGAGATCAGCATACTTGTATGCTCCACCACCTGTTGCCTTTCCAGAAAATATCATAATCAGTAAAATATGTAATTCTAAGAGCAAAAATCATGAAAAGTAAGAATAGTGCAAACATCAGGAATTTCCTTCTATATTGAACAAGTACATTAATGCAAGAGGAAGAATTTTTTTCGTGATGATTTACTACAGTACCATTACACTGTTATGTCTAGATGCCTGTGTTCAAAACAAGTAGTATGGGCCAGAGCAATATGAGTCTTATTCACCAAAGCCACCACCGCTAACCATTTGCAGTTTTGCACTAGCAAAAACAGCATTAAGAAAAACAGATCAGCTAATTGATAACCAAAATGTTTAACCATCATGGTAACAAGCACTACCTAACTTTCCGCAGTATATGATTACCCAATTTTCAATAAATCTTTATTATGCTGTCTCATTAGTTCTTACCTTGATTACAATGTTGTCAGGCTGAGCTCCTGAGCGCCATGAAGGTGAATCAACTCCTGCATCATAAAACTACTAATCAACACTAAGAAGATACGAGACAAAAAAAACAGTAAAACCACATGACAATATAGTGATGGGAGCAATAAGGACATTATTCAATTTAGTGTTCAACCTTATATCAGGTAAAAACATGAAATGCAAAAAAATCAGAAAAAAAGATACGAAGAAGACGCAAATATGATAACAGAATATTTGTGCACTCCACACTATACAATATTTGATTTGTTTATCAAATTTTGGAAGTGGTAATTCGAATAGAAAACAAAGTAATGTTTGCGTACCACCCCGGTGTAGTTGTTTGGATGAAATGAAGTCTAAACATTCATTTAGCTTCCCGGTCTCAAATTTGACAAAGTGGAGCCTCCCTCCAAGAACCGGGTAACTCCTCCTGGCACCTGTAAATATCTCAAGCCTTCTCTTGGTGGATACCTTGCGTTTATCCTCGGTGTCCGCATGTCGTGAGAAATAGACCAGCTTTATAAGAGAACCTAGAGGGAAACATACATTTCAATGACCAGCAAAAAAGACTGTGGTTCTCTTTCTGACTGATGACCAAAAAACAAAAAACTTCTGGAAAAAAATAATCAGATGCAGGCAATTAATAGGATCAATTAGCACGAACGTGCATTTCATCCAAATGATCAGTACAGTGCAATACAGTGATCCCAGGTCATTCACTACATTTCATCTTCTTCCATGCAATATTATCTCCCATCTTATTTATTCCTGAAAGATGGGAAACGAGTACAACCTCAAATCATTCATGCACTACGGACTCTGTAATTAGTATATCACTGTGTATTCTTATACCCAATAAGAGGCACTGCTGGTGGACCATGTCCATCAGCAAAACGAGGCAGGTCCGGCTATTAATAGCATTGATCGGCAAGAGCATGCGTAAAGGCAGTTCATGACGATCAGCCAGACAGCCAGTGCTGATCAGCACAACAATCCCAATAAGGGAAGCCTCCGCCCGCCGTTTAGATTTTCAGTCGGAAGAAAGGGAAAACATCTACTAGCACCAGCTCTTCCTTGCATTGATTGACTCCACGCTACACTGTAACTACCTCGCTCGGTACACGGTGACGGTGCTGAACTAAGGTCAGGTCAGGGGAGAGAGCAGAGCAGGTATGACGTACCTCCGATGTCGAGGGCTAGGTGGGAGATGTCGTCGGACTGGTTGGGCAGTAGGATGGTGGGGTTGCGGTCCTCGAGTGTGCCGTGGATGGCGGCGCCGCTGAGGTCGAGCTGCGGGCGCGAGCCGGAGCGGTGCAGCATGGTGGTCGTCGCCGCCGCCGCCTTCCCCTTCTCCTCCGCCTCCGCCTCCGCCGCCTCGTGCTTCACGCCTGCTGGTTCCTCCTCCAGTGGCGGGGGGATGGGGGGCTCGCTGCTGCTGCTGCTATTATTGGCCGCCATTTTAGAGCAGAGCGGATTGGATTTGGGCGGATCAGTGGAGCCGAGCCGCCACCAACCACCCACCTGCCGGCTGCCGCTGCTGCTTTGGGGAGATCGAAAATCGCCAAGCAACGGGAGACAAAATCGATCGATCGGGAGAGGGGGAGTGGCCTCTAGGTTGGGGATGGGTTTGGATCGAGTTCACTGCCGGTGGACTGGTGGCGCTAGCCTGCCGGTGCCCAAGACCTTCGTGTGAAGAGTCAAAAACAGTTGGAGAACTCGCTTGCTTATTAAAGTTCGAACCCAGATTTAACGTCGAATGTTTTTCATTTAGTCGGAATCTTCAACGTTTTCGTCCAGAGTGAGACGTTCGTGGTGATTTCTCAATATCTCATCCGCCGGGCTCGGTCTCTCGGAGCGTGCGTTCATAGGGATGAGCGTATGCGCGTGTAAATTGTTTCATGAACCGCGAGCACCTTAGCTTTTGGTTTTTTAAACCCAGTCCCTATTGTCGACCCGCACAAACTTTAAACTCGCCTCACTAGGATCCGGAGGAACAGCCCATGCAGCCGTTTTTCACCATGTGCTCGCACATGTTGGGAAGCATGAGAGATACGTGACGCTTTCGTATAACTCCACACTCCTCTCACCATCCACTTCACCCATGTTGTATCGGCTCCTCCCACTTCATGGTCGGTGCTCCTCCTCCTCCATCCTGTTGTACTTGTCATTTTGGCACTCCCAACCACACCCCTCACTAGATATGGGTAGACGTCCTTGTCGGCAAGACTCCGGTTGGCTTGGATGCTCAAAGTGTCGTTGCCCGTTTGCAGGGGCGGAGCCAGGATTTGAACTTAGGGGGGGCGAGCGACGAAAACCTAAGAGCTAGCAAATGCCTAGGAGTTGAAGGGTTGGTCCAAAAATATGAGTGTAATGCTTGATGTCGTCCAAAGTAAGACGGCCTTGCTCAAAATGAGTGAGATGTGTGTCGCTCAAGATACACATATTCATCTCTTTCTAGAAATGATGTATAACCGCCGACAACTATGATACCGTTATGTCAAGTATACTATGATAGATATCGAATCTCGACATATTTGTTTAGCGACAAGCTAATAGTATATACATAACATCACAAATGCAGAAAAATCTTTGAAGAAAATTCTCATATGTTTGGCAACAAGTTAGTTATTGTTTCACTAGTGTACACGTACAGTGTTACTGAATTCTAAATTTTCAGCACTATAGAGATCAAACCATTTGGACAAATTAAAAGAGTTAGATCTGGTTAGCAACTGTACCTTTAACTAATCTGGTGGTGAATTGGCAAGACAATCTGGACGGTTGTGTGGATTAAGCAGGCAGAAGATCAGTTGTCGCCTCCGTATTACTCAGCTGCCTGAACAAACGGGCAATCAAAGTCCAACGTAGGCGGCGGCGGCGAGAGCAGCGGCGGTACTGCGGTAGCGTGCGGCGTGTTCCAATCGATATCAATCGACCAGTCGATCAGATTAGGCCAGAGTATTTTTTGGAAGATTAGGCGATAACTGAAGTGGTCGATCAGATGGATGTACCTGTGTACGTGGTTGGGTACTTAGCAGATGGGCAATTTTTTACTTGGTGGGCTTCCGTTCGTGAATGGATACTTCAGTTTGGGCTTAACTACTACTGTGCGCATGAATTAGATATGGCTTTTAGCAGGAATTAGGCAATTAGCACGTACATACATCTCCTAATACTACCAGAAACCCATGTAAATTGTTGAGGGGGGCGATCAGTTGGGGGGGGGGGGGGGGGGGGGGTCCGACCCCTGCTAGCCCCCCCGTCTCCGCCCCTGCCCGTTTGTCTCGGCTATCCCCGTGCAGCGGCGGCGACATCGGCGGTTGCAGCTTCTTCTTCGACGCCAATGGGCATGGATAGACCAATGTGACTTGTGCGGGTGTGGCGGATTCTGACGACTTAGGGTTCTAAGCGTGGTGGTGCGGAGGCCTTGTCGGGAACCGAAGAAGATGGTGCAGGGGAAGGGGTTAGAGGGAAAGCCTCGGGACGGTGGCCAGGGCTCAAGCAGGTGGGTCGGCGAGGTGGCGCGGGAGACGTAGCGTTTCGATGTGAAACACACGCAAGAGGTTGTGCCATGTCGAGTCAAATTGCTGAAAACCGCGATTGGCCCGGCATGAGAATTGAAAGGGCCGGCCCGGGCTATGCGTCATCATAGGTGCTATATCGGTTTTTGGCCTTCCAAGCAAAAAAAAAATAGAAAAAAAACTACTCCCTCTTGAGACACTTATTTTGGGGCGGAGGAAGTACAAAAAAACATTGAAAACATATTTTTTAGGAAAATTGAAAAAAATACTTTCTCCGTTCCTAAATGTAAAATGTTATCTAGATGCACAGTAAAATGAGTAAATATTCTTACTAAAATATATTTAAATATATTTGGTTCGGCCCACAAGGCCTGCATGGCCAGCTCTAGACCTCTAGTGCTCTACTAACCTCCAAATATATTTTTTGGTTGTGAGGGAACATCATACTGACGGAGGGAACCTGAATTATATGCCCACAAGCAAGCTAAACGGATTCAGATATGAGATTTGATCTTCTCCTGCCCACTGAACCGTGCTTCATAATCCATCCACACTGGATTAGTTGCTTCTTCATTAGCTGGACAGGTTGTTATTCAGTGAATTTAGATAGCACAGTCTGGTGCAAGAAATTTCTTACCTGTTCTGGTTATACTTTGGTTTACAACTTCTAATCTCACAGTATGTGTGGAAGATAGTGTCCCCATAGTGCATAGCATGATCTAGCTAGAACCAGTGAATCACTAGCTTTGATGCTTTAGAAAATCGCACCACCTGCCTGCAAGACATTGCATGTATGAGCTTTATTTATAAAGCGGGGCGAAAGGCTGATTCGTGGACATTGCATGTATGTTGTAATCTTGTTACTGTCGGTAAGTGCACAAACACTAGGTATTACTAAATTACTGTTTTGTTATGTTCTCCATATCATTAACTGGCTAAACCATTTAGGAATCAATGGCCACCTGAGAGCAGGTAGGTGATCCGACGTGAACGCATAGACAAGACCGGAGCGATGAGATCGTGAGATAATACGATGAAGCAATTGGCTACATGAGGACACCTGTGCTCCAAGCACAGTTTTTCATGTCAAGTGACCACTGAAACAAGATGGCATTACTCGGTTGCTTGTTGTCTTGCATTTTTGCAATCACCCAGTGTATATGTGGGGTTGCAAGGAATCATTAAGCGTTTGAAGCACATCACTCCATTGCTAGCTAGCTTCTTCGTTAGATCTTGCCATCTTGTGGTGTAAGTCTTGCAGGACAGGGTGGAAATGGCCTACCACCTAGAACTAGAAGTATCCCCCAATTATCTTTTCTCATCGTAGATTCTACAATCTGAAGTGTTTCATAAGTTGGAGTACAAAACATCACAATTCCCCTGAACCACATGTGTGGATGCAGTTCATGTAGCATGGCTATTTCGATTGTTCTTTTCTCAAGTTCATGTTTGGTTTCCATGACATAAGTAGTTCAGTACATCACATAGCTTTTTGTATGGTAATTGCTTAGACTGATCTGACGTTGCTTAAGGATATCACACTCCAGTTGCTTCTCTACATATGAGATCTTATTTCTCTGTTTGATCATTAGGTTCAGCAATTCCTTTTTCATGTTTTAACTAACCCCAGTTTTAACCGTTCATCATACTGGACTGTTATGCAGTAGTTACTGTCTTACTGACCCTTTCATGAACAAACGGTACAAATTAATTTTATCAGTAACATGGCAGTAACTACAAATACCATTATAGCATTAGACTACACATGTTTTATTGCCATTCTATCAGTGGTATATTAATCTGGATTTGTCCTGGCATCTTACACGAGATTACCTGAGGCATGTAGTTTTCATCTTACGATTACCTGATTACATTCTTTAGTGTAGCGCATCAGCCCACACCCCGACACGTTTGGCACGGAGAAGAGACTCTTCAAAGTGGCTTCTCATCTCAAATTTACCAATCACATCACCAAATTGACATTATTATTTTCTTTTCATTAGAGGACGCGATCATTTATTGTTCTAGTTGCCATGTCGGCACACAATCAGTTATGTGTACCTGCGGATGGTTACATTGTCCGCGCATGTCATTTTTGTCAGTACAAACTGAGTGAGAGCTCCACCCAGGTGCACCTTTTCTTTTTGTTTTTCTCGGTACGAAAATGGGAATTTGCAGTTCATTTCAACGCGCTTGTTCTGGTGGTGTCGAAGTGCGGCTGGACTGAACCAAATCATGCTACAATGGATCATCTTCTTTTGTGTGTCCCTTAATTCGATCGATGGAATAGCATGAGCTGCTGAAAGGACTTGTTTTGTTGGGATACAATCCTCCAGGTAGCGTTTCTCTCTGAACCTGACCTAACACATTAACACGACATCTTTGGACATCGACGGGTAAACGCCAGGAGGCCTGTGATTTGGTTGGACTGCCTGGACGTCAATCAGTAACTACAGGCCGGAGGAAGGCGATCGATGGACCTTGTTTCCTCGCACCTTCGACCACTCCAGTTCAAATGTATGAACTGAAGGTGGCAGATTATTTTTTAGCAGTGTAGATAACCAGTTGTGCTCGCTGCAAACCGTTGGATGGAAACAGAGCAGCCTACACAGAGTTCCCCGTATCCGGCCACCTGATGATCTGATTGCTTCGGCCTGGTCTCGGTCGGTTGGCTGGGTAACTTAGCTTGGCCATTACGAGTGCAACTGTGGTACTTGTGAGTGGTAATTACAGTCTACTACAGGTCCGAGGAAGGCGACGGCGCCGCCGAGGATAGGGTCTGGCCGACACGAGACCTGCCGGAGTCTTGCGATACTCCACGCGGCGGAGCCCCGGGAGGCCGGGAGCTCTAGCTACCTTGCGCGCACGCCAAGGCCATGGATTTTGCCTAGCTAGCTTGCGCCCCGCACACACCCACATTTGCTGCAGTGCATGCTGGGGTCGATCGATCGCGTTGGTGCGCGCGGGTGACGCGGAGGTTGATGGAATCCTTGCGTAAGGGCGCAACCACGGCGGCAGACATGCATGAACATGACATGCGGCGCGTGCGATCGAGCTAGACGGAGACGGGAGCGGCAGGCAGCTGAGACTTCCCTTGAGGTTGAGGCACAATGCATCAACAAACTGTAGGCTGTAGCACTAGCCTTTTGTGTGCAGTGGGGTGCTCCGTGCTCAGATGAAGAAACTTTGAGAAAAGAAAAGCCTATCTTAGCTAAGCTCTCCTTGCATGGTTAATTTATTGTGGCTGGCTAGCTTTTGTTTGTGCAAAGTAAAAGACCGAGCTAGCTAGCTAGGGTAGTATATCCATCGATGAGAAATGAGAATCAGACCAAGTGCTCCTCGTGGGCTCGGCCTGTCTCCTCACTCTCTCCCGCTCTGCCGTCGCCGTCGCCACAGCACGGCCGGCCGGGATCAAAAGAGAGCCAGCTATGGCTTCAAAACGGGACTATATGTATATATATACACAAGTAATTAACGAACGCCCACGCTAGCTCCCCCGTTGCAGTTCCCACGCACTTGTCACACGCACCTTTTCTCTTCGATCTCGATGCACTACGCTTAATTAACCTTAGCTAGCCACCACCATCTATCACAACGCGACCGGCCGGGGTTGGTAGCGAACGCCGCCGGCTCCGGCTCCGGCAGCGAGCAGGGAACACGTACACACACACGTACGTACTCCGGCTCCGATCGATGGGGCGGCAGCCGTGCTGCGACAAGCTGGGGGTGAAGCGGGGCCCGTGGACGGCGGAGGAGGACAAGAAGCTCATGAGCTTCATCCTCGGCAACGGCGGCCGCTGCTGCTGGCGCGCCGTGCCCAAGATGGCCGGGCTGCTGCGCTGCGGCAAGAGCTGCCGCCTCCGCTGGACCAACTACCTCCGTCCCGACCTCAAGCGCGGACTCCTCACCGACGACGAGGAGCGCATCGTCGTCGACCTCCACGAGAAGCTCGGCAACAGGTACGTGCATGCCTGTGCTTCATCTCGATCTCGACTGCATCCATCCATCCATGCATGCACACGACGACATCAAATGCACACATGCATGAGTAACATGACATATACACAACACATATGGATCGATGATGTATGTATCAGGTAATGAACATTTTACTGGCGGCTTGTTGCAATGTAACATTCCTGCATGGTTTTGCATGCTGGTTTCATGAGTGCATGGATATCGAGACTCTCACGTACACAAAGCTAAAGCCAACTCAATCTCGAAAAAAAAGCTAAATCCAACTAAATACTCCCTCTGTCCACAAATAAGTGTCTTAAGTCCCTTAAAAAGAAGATGTATCTAGATACAAAGGGAGTACTTACAACTGTGTCAGGTCTCGGTCGCCAACGGCGGCAAATATATATGCATGTTTGAGTAATTCCTTGATAAGGACGCGCGTGATCCATCAGACACCTACGTGTGAGTACGGGTGCATGACATGGTACCAACGTACGCATTAGAGCTTAGGTAAGTGCCCACTGATTTGGTATTTCCATAATGGAATAACAACATCAAGTGTGTCTGACTTTTAGGGGCAACAAGATTAAGATCGAGTATATACACGTACGTTACTTAGTACCTATGGGTATGAATTGGTTCTTGGTTCTAACTAAGTCAACTTAACTAATTATCAAAAACCATGTGCCTTGTGGAAATTTAATTATTTTTGTTAGAGAAAGTCTCAAGACCCAACTTATATATACTGAAACCTTTCAATAGTTCATACATGAAAAGTAAAACTAAACTGGCTTTTAAATTTAGTTGATTTGATTAAACTAAAGTGGGTCAGAGGTTACCCTAAGCAGAGGCGGACGCGGATCCCTATAGGGAAAATTAAGGGAAATTTTACTTTAATTTGTATATTAAAATATTTTCAGCATGTGTGCATCCGTACGTGAAACAAACATTCGTATCTATTGGGGCACCGTTTTTTTCCAACATGGCAGGATGATTCGTTGCGCCCTAGCTCCGCCGCTAGCCCTAAGCGACACCAATTGGCATACCTGTTAGTATCTAGCTCTGAGGCGTACATGATGCGTTCGTGCATGCATTCCCGAGCGAGGATCTATGTATCCTTGTCTAGATGAGAGCTTAGTTATGTTGACCCCAAACGAGACTTTTTCCATTTATTCTGTTCTTTCTTCATCTTTCATCTTCTTCACTTCTTTAATTTGGATACTAGAGTGTACATGTTATACATAAACAAGTTGGGGTGCTACTAATAAACTGAGTACACCTATATAGTAGCTTAAGTGTATGTTTCTTACAAAAAAAATGCATTCATGCGTTGACGAGTATTTGAAGTGGTCGAAGCACTGACCTAGACCTCGATCAGCATATTCTCTTATTAATTGTACTAACAAACATGTTTACATAGCGTCATACTAAATTCAGTAACAAGGAAGTGCATATATGTTTGGCATTTTTCTCAAAAAAAATAAAATATGTTTGGCATTCACTTACATCTTTAATCTAAGTAGTTAGATGTAACTATTTTCTCTGAATTCTGCAATACATATACACTCGTGAGAATGCAACCCCTTGAATTTACAAATAGAAACACATCTTAGTTCATTTAGTTACCAAGAAACATAGTGTTTAAAATGGTTCGATTTCATAGATGTATAAATCCGCGCACCCCCCACAAAAAAGGATAAATGCGAAAAAAGCTTCTAGTTGGTCATCATCGATCAAATTCTATATACAAGAAATTAATGCCAACATCCTTGCTAAATAAAAACAAGTAAAGCTTTGAATTTCAATATTCCCATAAGAAAATAGTAATGGCAATATATTGTTATTGTCTTGTGTGGTGCTCCAACGGCCGGGCGACAATATGTCATAGCAGCAGAAAATTCTAGCGATGGCAACTTCTACTTTGTTTGTATCGATCACTGTCTTGATGAGTGGACTAGAGCCAATCTGCCACTAGCTTTTTTTGTGTGGTTGAGGAAACCCTAGTGTTGTTGGATTTAAAATGGAAAGCATTGGGCTTAGGTCAAGCTGCATCACTGAAAACTTTTTTAAAGGTCACTCACTCTACCAACCCGTTTGTTGTTTTATTACCGACCTTATAAAAGGCTACTACTACTCGGCCATAGCGCTTAAAGAAACAAATGATGTCGATGGAATTGATTTCTTGTAGTTTTTCATTGTAATTATTAATCATCAACATTTTGGAAGTTTGACGACCTCACTTTGAAATATGTCATCAATATTACAAATTATGAATTTCTTGTCAATTTCGCCGGCCTATGTATGCAGATGGTCGAAGATTGCCGCCAAGTTACCGGGAAGGACGGATAACGAAATCAAGAACCATTGGAACACACACATCAAGAAGAAGCTTATCAAGATGGGTATAGATCCAATGACACACAAGCCACTGGACAGCCGAAAACAGCCCCAGCAGGCCAGCCCTACCACAACATCCGCACAGTCCTCCACCATCACTGCTGAGTCAAAATCCTGCGCCGGGCAGCAGGAGGACAACCTCGTCAACACCGACAAGGATATTACTTCAGCCGTGGCCCGTGGGTGAGTCCAGACCGCCAGAGTCATTGAGCATGAACACCAATGACACTACGGCTGGTATTAGCAGCGACAGTCATGACCTCGTGAAGTGGCTACTGGAAGTGGAAGAGGATGACCTACCCAACGACGCTGTTGACGAGCCATGGCTCAACTTCATGACCGGTGGTGGTGAGCACGTCAATGAGATCGGCAACATCGGCGCCGCTACCACACCATGGGATATCGTTGGGATGACAGACTGGTTACTCGACTACCAAGGTTTCGGAGTAGGGGACTCAAGCTTGCCACTGGACGTCTCCATGGTCGACAGCTCGAATGGATCAAACCTCTAGCTGTGTACCTACACCTAGCTAGCAATCGGCTGAAGAAGATGCCAGCATGTGTTGCATGATGTTCTTGAGGTGTATATAGTGGAGCATTTAATAAAAGCGTTGCTCATCCGAATCCAATTAATTCTTGGATTGATGAAGTTGCGTGAGGGATAGGTTAGTGCTATTGTGTTGCTTGTTTTTCCCTTCTGGATCAAGGGGCTACTCAAATTATTGTTCCATTAGAAACCCTATCAATGTGTTGGTCTACTTGTATGTACATCCAATACATAACATTTGGATGGGTAATACATGTCTATCCTTTTGTAAATGCATGATCAAAGTGAGGTTCCACATCAGCTCTCAGAAGCTAGGAATCCATACTTTTGTCAGAAAAAAATAAGCATGCACATTTATTTGACTCTTCTAAATTATAATGGCGCCTATTAGTTTGATTTTTGTAGACTTGAACAATACGTTGGGGTGAATTTATAGTCCCTGATTATCACATGTTTCTATGACAAGTACGTAAAACTATATAAACTAGAGGCAAAGTTTGTTAGTTAGTTAGTTTGGTCATTTGGTGTCACTACAATAAATATATACTGGCAGTGTGTTTGTAAATTGTTGCATCTTTGTTGCCATCCTTAATTTGGTGAAAATCTCATGTATAACTTGAGTACTACAGAAGGTGTTTTTTTAGACATTTCTCTGTTCATAGTTGGCTAGGTTCACTAAAGTTATTCTATAGGTTGAGTAGCTAACTACTTGCAAAGGTAGTTATGTTTAATGTTTTTTTGTTAAAAATATTAATATTGAGTAGACCTCTATTGTCAAGCCAACGACGCAAGGGCTGGAAAGTAGTCATTGTTGGATGGAAAAGTAGTAAAGAAATTTAAAAAAATGACAAGAAGGAAAACGGAAAGTGAAAAAGGTAAGGAATCATTGGATGTGAACTGTAAAAAAGGCTCAGAGATGTGACGGGTTTTCATCTTTCTTACCGGCCGGAGGTCACAAGAGAATCACAAAGATTATAGAGGTGACTTATGACAATGCGATGGCATTTTGGTCAGACGTATTCTCTACCATAAAGGTCTCAAAAGTGCTTGAGTACAACTACCTAACAAAACTTGCAAACCATATCTCTGTCCATTCATTGATTCACTATATCGCTTACAAGAGAAGATGGGAAGTCGAGCGGCCAAAGAGGGATCTGTTGTGCTTGAGGAGGACATCACGCTCACTACACTACAATTAGAGGCACCAAAAAAAAAAGTATGAACCGCTGAGCCATCTCGACACGCATAAATAGTAAACAACTTAAGTTGGCATGTAGAGCAGCAGCATGTATTGTCGGGTTGACCCGTTTGACGCGAATTGCCGACGTGAAATGATTCTAGACCATTAAACTTCAGGATTCGACGGTCTGGAGTACCAAATCACCGTGTGAGGCAATTCAAGGGAAGAGGGGAAAGGCGTGTGGCCGAAGTGGGGTATCTCAAGTGTGGAGAAGACGTCACCAACTACAGTTAGATGCAAAAGAGTATGGGCTGTTGAGCCATCTCGGTCCGGTTAAACAGAAAACAAACTAAGTTTATGCGACTTCAGAGATCATAGAGCGTGTGAGATTTGACGGTGCAAATCCTTGTTGGGGGCTACATAGTTGAGTTATATTGTCTCTTAATTCATTTGGAATGGGGAATTACCCCAGCGGCCCAGCTTCTGCATCGAAGAGAAAAGATAGCTAGCTTCTCCCAGATTTCTCACAGTTTCAGTCGTACCGAAACGACGAGACATGACCCAGATTAAGCACTTGACCAGACGTCGAGGAACACGAGGCTGTTAGCGTAATTAAGAAGCGGCTAACAAGTACTATAGAACGATCGAGAGGCTGACGGCGACAAGAGCACTACCCTGGCCTGAAGGCCGACAGCAACACCATCGCAATACAGTACCATGAGCAGTAGTTTGTAAACGTCACATGTGATTGGACGATCGGGACGCCTGCCTGTGAAAACAATGGAATCATTAGCAAATCTTATTATAAGGTGTCTACGACGATCTACTTGCGAGATTTTTTTTTACAAATATGACCCCCTGCCAAATAAATTACCCCCTCCAAATATTATTGTCAAAAGTGATATGACGAGATATGTAAAAAAGCAACACGTGTACATCCCGCCATCCCACATGGAGGGAAGTTTTCACCCCAAACAAGTATTTCATCAAACGACAAAGCTCGGGCTTTAAGTAATTTGGAATGGGGAGGGGGGGATTGTTCTTTCGCCTATCATTAGGGCCCGGCCAAAGGGTGCAGGAATTCAGCAGGGGCAGGAGCTGCTTGCCAAAAAGAATCGTCCATCTGTAAGACTGTAACTTGACACCTTTTGGACTGGCCGCGTCGCCGTCAGGTTTGGTGATCTCCAGACAAGGTGAAAGCTTCCGCATAGATAAGGTGGGATGGTTGGGCGATCCTAATCGGGCCTTTGTTTTTATTTTAACCTCACGCTGATGCTGATTTGAGCCCCTGCCTGTCTCAGATCTCACAGATGGCCACCACCAACTAAAGCATACATGCATGATGAGATACAGATACCCCCTTGGGTGTTTTTGAGGTGTCATACTCATATCAGAATCCATGTCAACCTTTCAGAACTTCCATCAGGAAAATAACTGTCTAGTTGCATGTGCAAATTTTATTCATATATTTAATCATGAGAATAACCTTCTCTTAATTGTGCTTATATAGTTTTTGTATCAACCTTCCACTGTATATGGAGACCTTGTTGTCGAAAAACAACAAGTAAAAGAAGAACAGAGATTGTATGCACTAGGCAGGATATCAAGTACTCGATGCTGGTCCTACCAGATTCTTTGTTATGCAAAGCAAAGCACTAAAGATTGCACATCAAAGAAAAAAAGAGGACGAACTAATCACAGAGCGTGTATCATGAGTGGCTGACATGATATCACTCGGACTATGAAGAACAGTGGTAGGTTGCTGTCATGGAGAACTAAAGCTCCGTTCTTTCTCAAGGGGGGAAGCGTGACCAGACCGACAGGGCCATTCCATGATCTTCCGAGGGATGCAGGTAGCCAGTAATTGGGTAGGAGATTCCATTGAATGGAACTTGGTATGATGATGATGTAATGCGTGCTCAGGATGATGAAACCATGGTTCAGTGACGAGGAAGACATTCTGTAGCAAACAAGAATAGTTCAGGATGGCTGGCAGTAAGCATGCACCTGGAGGATTCAGTCACAAAAGGGTTTCTACACAACAACAGAAGGAGAAAACAAGGATAATGAGGTGATAATAATAACAGTATTAATGAAGCTATAATTCAATTAGTTAGTAGTCTAGGAGGTTTAAACATGGTCCACACTGTCAATGCAAGCACCTTATTATAACTCTGCCCCACCATAGAGATGACACTAGCCAGTTCCTCTCATAAAACTTCCATAATTCATTTTGCTTGATAGTTCAGTAATGTGATTACAATTGGCTTCCCTAAAAAGAAAAAGAAACAGTACATCCAATTGGTACAAATATTTATGGAGCGTCTACATCCAAGCCATGTCACATAAACAAGTGGAGTGCAAATTAGTACAGATGTAGCATGACCAGACAAACTTGCACAACGATATCAACAGCGTGTATGATTAGATTGGACATTACTTGTACTGTGGGGTTCAAGGTTGATTCCCTGGTCCAGATCCACACTATAATCAAAAGCAACTTTAGGAACCACTAGTGAATTCGTTGCAAATGCAAATTGCATATCACATTCTTCCAATTTGCTATGCCAACGAAACAGGCTGAGGTGCTAGCTTTTTTCCCTTGCATCCCAGTTGCTACAATAATGGTGCAAAACTTACGATCTTGTACAGAGTTGACAATTCGTTTTAGTGTTTGTTACCTCAGAGATAGACATATTTTTAAGGTAATTTTTTGCACAGTATTGTTGGAAAAACATGGGATGGGATGAATGTGTTACCAAATGGCTCTGACGATGATGTTATACATAGAGCTTGCTCATAGGGTGCCCTGAATTCTAAAGTTTACCTAAATCGCCTTGGACTTCTCCAAAGCTGGCTTAAGTTCAGTCTCTTTCACTTTCATCCATTCGGACAGTATGGAGTTTACTTCATCTGGAACCTCATCATGCGGAGCGTGACCTGTTGTTTTTTATTATGAGAAACAAACCCAAACATGAAAAACAGAGAGAGATGGGATGGAAATAGGAAGGGGAAGATTCAGTCACCTGCATTCAACTCCCTAATATGGACCTTGCTGCAATGCTCATTAAGCATGGAAACAAATGACTCGGATTTTATGAGCGGATCTTTCATTCCCTTCTCAAAAGAAGCAAAAGTCATAAATGGCAACAGTCACTAAATAGGTACTGAATAACTAAGATTTTTCTGTGGGTGATGTTAGGTACAAACCTGAATAACTAAGATTTTTCCTCCAAAAGAATCAAACAGAAAATTGAGAGGAATCGAAAGGTTGAAGTTGAATATGCTCTCAATAACTGTTGTTGCACCAGGGTCATGTGACTGAATTTGTCTGTTAAGGAAAAATGCACACTATGGTGCACGAACTGAGGATTAAGTGTGTCAAATATAATACTGCATGATCTGAGGATACAGCCCTTATAATCTCGTCCACGAGTGGTTTGTCAACCCGGCCAGGTCTCTACAAATGAAAAGTTGGCATTACTTAGTATTAATAACAAATAGGTACTGTTTAAATATTTTAAAACACAACACACATGAAGATACACATACGGTAGGATAGTATTCCTTGAGAATGCCTCCTGCCCTTGACCTCAAGAAGAGCAAAAGAAGGTTGGCCTGCAACCTTGAAAGCCATGAGGTTCGTCCTTCCTGTATGTATTTGCATCTAATAGCATTAAATTTAACATAGAAAGTTTATGCACTCAGGTGCTAGCTACAAAGTCCAAAACAGAACTCTAGCTTTCTTTGTTCGCATTTTTGTATCATACGTCTGAACACAGGTGCCAATGATATATATCTGGACCATATAACTTTAACCTCAAATAAAATTGTCTACACAGTTATGAGTTCTTCCATAATTAGAAACCTAACATAAGCATGAAAACTGAAAATTCAAATCAACTGAGCTTTAAACAGCTGACGAAATGAATCAAATAATATTGCCAATATATAATGCATATGTTGTTGTGACTTAGCAGATACATGAACATGTAAATAGTCAGTATCTAAGCCAGTTAATATGACAAAAATCATATGGTATTTATGTCATTTAACTGATGCAGATATCATTACATATATTTGACCCATAATATCATACAGCGCAAAATCAATAAAATTGTCAATGTCAACGTAATTCGAGTGAATTCTTGTTGCCTTACTTTATTCAATGGGATGAAGGAGTAACTTGGAACAACTGAACCAGCTGAGTTCAAAAGAACCAGAGAATTTGCAAGAGACGGCCATAATCCAGCAGCAATAGCACAGATATAACCTAAGAATATTACAGCAAGAGAATAATTTAATTAAGATTGTTCAAACAAATGAATTTATTGCCTGTCACCAAGTCAGAAGATTGGTATGTCATAGCATACCTCCAATAGAGTTGCCAACAAGATGAACAGGTTCCCTCACAACATCCACAATAAAGTCCCTCAGTAACTCTGACCAGAGAAGTTCTGAATAATCGACATTTGGTTTCTCTGATCTGCCAAAGCCAAGAAGGGTAATTGCCCAAACTCGGTGTCCCTCATCAGCAATGCAGCTGATATTATCACGGAAGTGCTGCAAGGAAGCTCCAAAGCCATGCACAAGAAGAACTGAAGGACCTTCATCGCCAACCGAAGTATACTGCGAATAAAGGTTTAATGAGGAATTTCTGGTAGGTAATGTATACAAAATTGTGTACAATATTGAATTCTGTTGCATAAGCACAAGATGGAGCAGCGAGAAGTTACGTTAAATGTGCACAAGCTATAGAAGCATACAAATAAATAATCTAGTAAATATGAAAAGTAAAGAATATAAGCTAATCAGAGACAGGATGATCAAGCAATGCCTTCAGTCTATTGATAACACCTACCAACAAACTTACATGAATGAAAGTAATCCGTGTTTAATATAGGGACATGCCATTCTAATAAACAATTCATACAATGCAGGGTTCCACCAAGCTCTGCAATCTAATAGGGCCAACAGATCGGAATCAAGATGTATTTGTTTCCCCCTTTTAAGCTTCAACTTTGCATTCTCCATTCAGAAGCCTGGTTAGTATACATGATGCTAATTTGCGATGTATACATTATTATCCATCTGCATAGGTAGTGTGTGTATTTAAAGTTAAATTGGACAATACAAACTCAAAATTTTACTGCTAGACCAAACTTGAATGGTTATAGATCTCCGTGAGTTTCCATATCGCTAGAAGGTGGAAGGATAAAAGTGCAAAGTGCACCAACTAAAGGGATCTTTTGAAAAATGTTGGTGACTCCGATTGTTGTCCGAGTCATCTATATTCGATCTAAGGACAAGGATTTATACTTTTCACCATCCTACAATAAGACTACTATTTTTATATGCTACCCAACTACATGGATAAGGTAACATCCTAAAATTTGATACTTAGAAATGGATGCCGATGCACTGGAACCAAAGTACAAGAGAGCATGGAACTCGAAGAGATTCACCATACCTGTATAAGATAGCCCTTCCATCTCCAAAACTTTAACGGATATTTTCCCTCAACACATGATTGGGATTTCAAGGCCAGGAACCAAGACCACTTTCATGTGGACAAATAGATTGTTAGGGAGTTCCGACAAGGGAAAAAAGGCAGGCAACTGAAAATAAGATAGGAGAGATATGAAGTTAAAGTACCTCCAATGAACAGATAGCATCTACTGCAGATGTCACTGTAGGTGTTGAGTATCCAAATGGAGATACAAAGCCAGCATTGCGATCTCTCTCGTATTGAATAGTTTCTTGGTAAACTCTCCTCCTAGATATGACTCCGAGCTGAATTGCAGTACCAAACAAGGTGTAAAACGAAGCACCATCCCTGGTTTCAGCGAACCGCACTTTATCATGCAACCTGCACAAATAATTTAATTGATCTGTTAGCAGAAATAACTACAGATTTTGTATGGTGTTACATTGCACAAATAACAGGGTCATACAATAATTTGATCCATTGGGAGCTAGTTAGCATTTCCAGATATAAGCAAAATAATAATGTTGATAAGTATGTATTCCGTAATTTTGAGTTTGAGTGGACAAATCACAAATCATCGAAAATCTTATTGAAGAAACAACAGGTAGTGACACATACTCTTGCCAACTAGCTTTCCCTGTGCCTTCCAGGTATTTCAAGTAAGCAGCTAAAGCATCCAGAGTAATATCTGTTCCGCCTCTAACTTTAAGTGAACTTTCTGATGCAAAAAATGAATCCTTAATTCTCCTCCCCGATGCGGCAGCATTTGTGTTGATATCTTCTATGTTTCCTCCGTTGTTGACACTTAATGTAACATTACTTTTGATCTTTCTCTGACTGAGGGTGGCTTTTAAAATAGATTTTGCTGACGAGCTCTTGATAGGGACCCAGTCATCTTGTGGCGTTCTACTCTCTTTCAGAAATACTTTTAGTTCTTGGAGTGTGGGTAGAGAACCTGAATATAGAACTGTTTAATACCTAAGGACACACAAAGATGTTGAAGGAAAGATAATTATCAGTCAAAAGAACTGGCAGTGAAGTGCACCTGTGTCTAACCCGACATTTAGAGCAGGAAAAGTTGGGGAAGAGAGAGGTGTAGGCATCAGAAGTTTCTCCTTCAAAAATTGATCACGTGATACTGACAATTCCTTCAAACCCTGATGCAATGATCACTTCAGCATGCCATACTAATCAAGTTGCTAGTTGATAATGAGAGGTTCAAAACTTCAGACATGAAACTTAAACTACCTTACAGTCATACAATGGGGCACTCCAGATCTCTATCTCAGGAGGGTTTCCCCATGTGAATGATCCATTTGACACAGAAGATTCAACATTGGCTAGAACACTGCGCACATTGTGTTCAACTTCCTCTTCTGTATAAATGACACCCGCTTGTACCTATTATACTCCACCAACGCATCCAATCAGGAGATCTGGATAAGTTAGGAAGGTATGCGTAAACTTTTAAATTTAAATTCTCAACATGAACCTTGCATAGCGACCTCATTTGCAAGTTTCAGAACAACATCTTCAGCATTTCCCAAGGCTATGAGCAGATCCGACTGTTGAAGCTTCAACGTCAACTTAAGGTCTTTCAAAGCAAAAAGTAACAGTTCCAGCGTTGTATCTGAATAACCTGTACACGATAAAGGGGTTGATACTAATGTCAAAAGTCAATGTAGTTAAACTTATAAGTAAGAGGGCAGGTAAATTGTCTGCTAAAACTCATCATATGTTTTTTCTTTGTTTGAAACGGGGCAAAAGCTTTGGCTCAATCTATTGATCAATATGGATTTTTACAAGAAAGTAAAACAAGGTTACATATAAACGACTACTCTCACAGCATAATTTCGCTCAAACGCTTCGCACCCACGATTACTCATAAATGGGCCTCCCTTTTAATGTTCTAAAAAACCACCGATGGCGGCGTGTGCTTGTACGAAAACACGAGCATTTCGCTCATTCCAAATCTCACATGAGATGAGGAAGGTGAGGGACGACAAGGCTTTACGGTTCGGAGACGAGTTGTCCAACATCTTGTGCCAACCTTCAAGGGTGAGAGAAGGCCATTGTTTGAAGTCGACGGCATGGAGGCCAACCCAATCCTTAATGAAGCCCCAAAGGAGCATGGTGTGATGGTAATTGCCGAGGAGGTGAGCGGTCGATTCCGGGGCTCTCTTGCAAAGGGGGCACA
This sequence comes from Poa annua, assembly GCA_026929855.1. NCBI lineage: Eukaryota > Viridiplantae > Streptophyta > Magnoliopsida > Poales > Poaceae > Poa > Poa annua. The sequence goes on from CM049432.1 coordinate 85,317,086, forward strand.
AGCAGCAATTTTGCCAACCTCGCTTCTCTAAATGGTCGGCCGTCCAAAGCCTATTTTGGAGGACAAGCCAAGCAAAAAACTTGACCTTCGGAAGTGCCCAAATCTGTGCTTCATGTTGGTGGAGAAGGCGCCCAAGAATTGAGCCTTGTAGGCCGAAGCCGCTGAATATTGGCTATTTTTCGCGAGGTTTGCCCAAGACTCATCAGATGTCATCTACTGCTTTACTGAAGTTGGTTTGCCAAAAACTAATTGTAGGCCGAATGTTGTCATGTTCTAGGAAAGTCAGTGTTAACTGAAAAGTGTCTATTAAGAGGTATATTATTCTAGCATTGCAGAAGCAGAAGCAGTACAGCTTACATATGGTGATCTGGACGGCTACATTGTGCTGAGAAGCAACAAGTGTGATGTGGTACAAAGAACTAGTTTGTCCATCTAGCAGTGATTATCTCATGGCGAACTGCGTTTCCTGCCAGTGAAGTTCTAAGCTAGCGGGTATGGTAACAGCAGTCAGATACGCCGAACATTTTACGTATTAGCTTTGTGGCAAAAGCACGACGATTCAATTCAACCACGTAATCAGCGCCAATGAACAGGCATTGTGCCGAACACACCCCGTGCAGAATCTCCCTCGCGGTCGTAGGCCGCTAAGAGCACCTAGTAGATGGTAGCGGAACGGAGCAGCGACTCACCGGCGAGGATGCGGCGGTCGAAGACGTAGAGCGGTACAACGGGGCGGCGGCGGTCAGCGCAGGCGGCGACGAGGCCCGGGTGGTCGTCGACGCGGAGGTCATGCTTGAACCACACCACCGCCGCGCCGCTCACTGTTTGGGCGGCGCTGCAGGAGACGGCGAGGCGCTGGCGGGAGCGGAGGATGCGGCGTTGCGCGGGCGGGGCGGGGAGGAGATGGTGGTGGATGCCGAGGCGGAGCGCGAGGAGTGCCATGATGGGACTGGGAGCAGAGCGGCGGCAGCAGCTGCCATAGGTGGTGGGGGAGCGGGGATAAGAAGGGCGGGGCTAGCGCGCGCCCATGGCGAAGTTGTGGCGGAGGACGGCCGGGCGCCGGCGAGGTGGACCCGACGTTTACCTGGGTGCCGGCCTGCCGGGCCGGGCCGGGGCCCATTTATCGAAGAGTCACCACTTCTTGTCTTCTCCTAGCTCGCGACACGCAACGCAACTACCCATTTCTTCTTGTCTTCTCCTACTCCGGCGATTCGCCGATGTTCTTACGTCTCGCCGGCCACCGTATCCTCCTCCCCCTTCTCCTCCTAGTCGAGCTCCTCGCGCCGCTTCGGTGCGTGGGGGAGTCCTCCACGTGCCTCGCCGTGTACCGCGAGGGCGGCGCGCCTGCGGTGTACCAGTCCGCGCACTGCCCCCGCTGGACCATCCTCCCCGGCGGCGAGGGGGATGGGGACTACTCCCCACCGCCGAGGAGGTGCCACGTGGCGTCCCACCGCGGCCGCCGCCGCTCCCAGGAGGACCGGGCCGTCTGCGCGCTCGGCATCCGCATCCCCTTCATAGGTACTCGCGCAATAGAGTATGCTCGATTGTTCTTATTCTTTGATTGTTCTAATTTTATGCTCGATTGTTTAAAACACACAATGTTCATTTCTAATGTAATCCTGTCTAATTTACTATATTTATACAGACCAAATGAGGATCAAAGAGGTGGATGTTGGAGTGATGGCAATATTTGATGGTCATAATGGAGATGAGGCCAGTGAGATGGCTTCTAAGCTCTTGCTGGAGTACCTTTTGCTCCATGTTTATTTTCTTCTTGATGGTATATACTCCATCATGTTCAGACAATCTACTGGAAAATTGACATACAAGGAAGTTACTATTCTTAACAGTGTTCTTAACCTGTACAAAGAGGATCAGTCCAATCACAAGGAGAGGTATGTCTAATTCTCGTTCTGTTTATACTAGGGAGTTTAACAGCATGTTGATGATAAATTTGATGCTTCCTTGATCTCAAAATGCTATTAAATGTCCATATGTTATTTTCGAAGAATACAAACCATTTTTCAGTTGGTAAAAAATGTTTACTGTCCTAAAAAAGTGCAGGTCTTGTTGGACATCGCCCCCTATTCTAGATCGATCATTTCGCATGGCAATTCTCAAGGAATCATTATTGAGGGCAGTTCAGGATATTGATTTAACATTCTCCAAGGAAGGTCTTGTTTTCACGCGCAAAATTTAAGTTTTGTTCTTGCACTTTTGTAATAATTGAAAACGAATATTTTGTATTTATTCAGGAAGCTTTACGGAAAAATTTCGAGTCCGGTTCAACAGCTACTGTGGTCTTGATAGTCGATGGCCAAATAATTACTGCTAATATCGGAGATTCAAAAGCTTTTTTGTGCTCGGAAAGTCACGTTCCGTATCGTCAAAAGAGTTAGTTTTCTTTCCTCTGCCACTAACCATTTGAATAACTGGGCCAATAGATGCTGCTTATTCTAGATGTTTAAACACTACTTCTTTTGTTCCATCACATACATTCGTGCTGTTGCTTGCAAGTATTTTCATGCATTTCATTTTCTCCCTTCCCCGGTTGTCACGTCTCTCCAGATCCCATATTTTTCATAAAGAATACGAATTTAAAGACTATAGTTATCTGGTGAAAGTATCAAGTCATACTTACTAATGTTGTTCTGTCCTCCTTGGATCCATGTTTCTTCAAGTAATGCTCACAATAAATTGTATGAGATCAGATTAGCACTGTCGGGTGATACACATCACCTCAATATGGGATTTGACATCCTTGTAGATCATGCCACAGTCAAATAGCAACATGGGAGATAATAGGTGAACAATGGCTTTGTGTAAGACCAAAAATCAAAATCACCATAATTTAACAGAAGTGCATATGGTGAGAAATGTTCAAAATCTGTTAGCTTTTAGCTGGAAGTTCTAAAAAATGCCATGTTACATTTTTCATGACGTGGCACATCATTGTTTCTTGTCTTGTCAGCATGACCTTCATTGACTTTTCTTTTTATACAAACTTCTCTTCATCAGTACATGCTTTGGTGCTACGAGGTCTAGATTCTGCCTTCTATGTGACTACATGGAGGCACATTAGTCTTAAGACATTTTCCTAGCTGGCCATGTTCAATTACAAGCTTTACTCTTGGCATAGAAATATCGTTGTAGAACCATTTATGCTAGGACACCGGGTAACAGTTTAGATAGGTTGCAGTTACCGAGAGTCCGAGACCAAAGTTGGTTCATGTGTCAATCGAAAATCATGAAAGGACTGGTAAAAAATTCTTCACTTGTAGTTGAACAGGAAATTCTCCTAGAATTACATGTTTGGCTACTTCACACAAATGACCTGCTTGTATCTATGTTGAACTATGGTGAAACAATAATCAGAAAGCGTCCATTATATCAGGAAAACGGAGAAGAAAGAGGGACTCAAGCAATCATGAGGATTTTGCTTTGGCAAATTATGATGGACCACTTTATAGTGTAAAGGAATTAACCAAGGACCATCACCCAGATAGAGAAGATGAGAGAAGGCGTGTAGAAGCTGCTGGTGGTTATGTTCTTGAGTGGGCTGGTGTATACCGTGTGAATGGTGAGCTAGCACTTTCTCGAGCTATTGGTGACGTACCTTTTAAAAGGTTAGTACAGAATCTGTTTAGTTTTTCACCATCTATTTACCTACCAGTTTCCCCGGGGGTTTAATTTATTACAATTTGTATCACGAAGAGCAAAAAGTTACATATACCCCTATTAGCTTTTCTAGTAAAGAATAAATTTGACCAAACTGCTACTATAGTGTACAAAGTGCTAACTGTCAGAAAACTACAGCTCTGGGGATGAATCAAGAACTACAAATGGATCAGTTTTATGATTTATCACATAACTACTGGTTTTAGGGTGCACCCAACATCCCATATTTCCATTTCGTCTGACCACCTGGGCCTACAAGACAACCTCTCAAAATGGTGCACCAGCTCCACGCAGCGAGATAAAGTGCTGGTGAACTGAAAATTGCTTCGTTTGGATGTTTACATTGGGAGGGTAGATATTATATTGGGCTGAATGTCCAATATTGAGTATATTGATATTGAGATTGAATGCCAGTATTTCTGTTTGGATGTGTTAGATATTCAGAACCAGACAAGATATTGAGGTTGAATGTCACATGTTGTTTGGATGGGATAACAGTGATGAATTGCAGTTTTTTGAGACTTTGATCATTACACTGAAATATAAAGTCTCAAGCATACACACTATGTAGCAAGATTTGATTCCTGGTCTTTGTCACTTGCTTTTTCTCTCTTCAACGTCCATGCTGCTCCAAGGAATAGATAGTAGTACTAAGAGTTGATACTATCGCAGTGGTAATTAGCAGAATCTCCATGTGTGGTACATGTACTTGTACAGAACAGTAGTATATGTACGCACAAATTCATAACTGCACATCTAAACTAGCAAACTGATAATCTAAAGTGTGCAAGTGGATAACCAGTCAGCTACCAGATTCTGAACAAGATATGATGAGCTCCTACGATATGTAGCCACTCCCTGATTGGTCTGCAAACAGATCGGGGAGGCAACAGAGGGAGGAGAGGTGCAGCAACGAACCAGCTTCCCCAACCTGCAACGGAGAGAGAGGGAGAGAGAGAGAGATGCGAGCGGAGGGAGGGCAGCGCAGGTGCGGCTGGAAGGCAAACAGAGAAACAGAAGCTACGTGCCTATGACGGGGCGGGGGAGTTCCGCCGGCTGCCGGTCACTAGCCGCTCAAGGCAAAACGCATCGAGGGCCCTGACCTGCGCCGTCACCTTCCTAGGTCAAAGCGCGCGGGGTGGAGGCGTGGAGCGCTAGATGCAAGTCGAGCCTATCGAGGGAAGGAGCTAACTCGCGAAGAGGTACGCGGCTTGCTCACTCGCGAATATACAGCAATGTCGAGGGAAGGAGCTCGACATTGGGCTGCGATGAGTTTTGCCTTCGCGCGGGGTACCTCGATATCTAGCCCGAATGTCACGACGGAATACCACGCGCAACCAAACAGAAATATTCGGGATATTCAGGTCAGATTGTAGCGAATATCCAATATCAAGCGTGAAAGCAAACATCCAAACGAAGCGTTATAGAACAGATATAGGATATTGTTGGTTTCGAATATTAGTGTTGTTAGTCTGTACAAGCTGGCTCTATATTATGCATGGCACACCATCCCTTTTCATTAAGCAAAAATAATTAGTCTTGTATCTCCCAAAGTCCTTTCCGTATTCTAGTTTTTCTCTACCCCCAGCAGGTAGTCCTCTAAGTGTTCTTTCTTCAAGTCGTTTCGACCCAACCTCCCTCTGACAGATGTATCCCCTACTATGTACTAGCGCAAATGGGCAGGGCTATTTGAAGAAATCGTCACAAAGCCCAAAAGAATGCTCAACATGTGAAGACAGTAGAAAGCGTGCATGCCGAGTTCCCCAATTCATCATGTGCAGCCTCAACATGACACCCCACTCACTGGGTTGAATGTTAGGATCAAATGGCTACCATGCTGTTCATTGTAACATTGTTCAGAATAAAGTAACCAACTAACTAAACACCCACTAAACATTGATCCTAACAAAGGGCTTCCCATCACACTAGGCTCTTAATAGCTTTAAACACGGAATCTTGTACTTGTAAATATATGGATTATCAAAATACTCTACTTAGTGGTTGGTGCTTTGAATCGATCCTAACAGTAATAAGGAATTTCACACGTCACATCAAAGGTAGCTCAAGGATGCCAATCATATCTGATCTATCAGCCCAAGAAGAGTAGCAACTGCTTCACAGCCTCATAATTTCATCTAGTTCCCAGCTGGCCAGCTTTATGTTGGTGTGGTACCCATTTTGCTCTTGCTTGCCGCAACCGCTTTCAAGGCTGGAGCTAGCACTATAGCATTGGTTTCAGCCGACCCCAATGAAATTTGGCAAATTGTATGGTAAACGACTGTTCACCAATATAAAATTAGAGTTGAACCCATGGTGTAAATGAAGGTGCCTGGTACCTCATTACAACTCTTGGCTGGCTTCATCGCTGACTGCTTCCACCACTGCACTCAAACCTTCCAAGCATCCGCTTAGGATCCACCCGTCAGCCTTGACTATGCCCTTTACATTTGATGATGCGACTCCCACATCTCGGCCTCTCTGCTAGTTGGTGCTGCACCCATGCCACATGGAGTTCGGTGACTGCCTGGTGGTGCCAGAGTTTTAGTGCGTGCAGGGTTATTTGCGGCAGAGGGTAAGGCCTCAGAGTGGGGAGGAGATATGGTATGGTAGTGATTAGGGCCTAGTGGCGAACTGGTGATAGTCATTTTAGGTTAGGGACTGGGAAGAAGAGTGGAGAGCAAGGAAAGAATGTGAGCTTGAAATTGAGATTGTGTAGAGCAAGGCACGGGGGCTTCACGTTAAAAGTGAGATGCATGGATGGGCCGTCTGTCACATGGGATGGGTAGTGAGAGACCAATCTGAGATGGAAGGGAGATTGAACTATTTCTAATAGAAAAGACGTTTTAGATCCCAGGGTAATCTGAAATTAAATTCAAATTATTTGAGATGCCGCTCTTTGTACGTGGTCCCTGCTATGGTGAAAGCTTCAAACTATAAGAATTTATGTCTGTGGCATGCTGCATGTGACGTGATATTCGGATGTACAAAACTCTCTCTGTTCCTTGATATGTTAGTTGCACAGACATGCTGAATCATTCTCGCTCATTTTCTTATAGGTATGGTGTAATATCGACACCTGAACTGACAGGGTGGCAGATCCTGTCAGCAAATGATAGCTTTCTTATTGCCTCATCTGATGGGGTCTTTGAGAAGATGACTATGCAGGATGTTTGCGACATGATGTTGCATGCAAAACTTGGCGTGAATCAGGATTCCGAATCGTTTGCTGTTGCCCAACAGAATTTGGCGGATTATGTAGTTCATCTCGCTTTACAGAAAGGCACAACAGATAATGTAGCAGCTGTGGTTGTTCCTTTGGGATCTCGTAGTAGCTCTGAAGCAACAATAGAAGATTGGCACCATCTTGATGAAAATTCCAGGACATCTATCTTGCCTTTACAGACCCTTCTGCACCAACATAAGTCTGGTAGGCTCAGTGTCCGATTAGAAATTATTTTTTAATTGATTTTAACTGATTGCAGATGACTAATAATTGTCTAGTTTTGTTGGATTTGTTATCATTTGGGTTCAAGTTTCCTTTTAATCTTAAGCTGATTGAAGTTTGCATGATAGTCAGTTCTGTATTATTGATATGTTGGCACCCAAAATGGGCATACCGAGTACGAGCGGGAAATGCCACTCCTTGTTCTGTGATTTTATCCTCTTCCTGCGCTGCCCTGTTGCTACATGTTGTTCCATTCAAGTGATTGTCCGTTATATAAGTATTAGAGAACTGCATGGGTCTTATATATCTAAAATTCTAATTTTGTTCACATCTATTAATCGTTAGCCTACCCATTAAAGTTTGTTGCTCGACTTACTGCACTCAAACGTAGTTTAAGGTCTCTTGTGAAGTCCTTCTCCGTCCTTGGTTTTGCACTTTTGCTGATATTATTTCCATGTGTTGCAGATGATGGAGTTAGTTCAGCTGTTATTGAAATGGAGTATTTCAAGCGCTCATCAACAAAGTTCCAGAGGTTCTTGGTATGTGGAAAATGTATTATGTCACTCTTTGTCTTGAAAGTTAGATATACCACTTAAAACATCGTTCCGTCTGAAAGTAGAATATGTTCCACTTAGTATGTTAACGTTCTGCATGAATTGAAGTCTTTGACAAAAAGCCCTAGCTACATTCGTACTGTCCTTTATTAAGCTACTTGTTCTATGTTTATTGGTGTGTATTGAAGAATCATTCTATTAATAGTATTTCTGCTTGATCTGAAAATAGGTTGATGCAAAACTAAAGAGATTGGGATGTTTCTACTTATCTGAGAGTCTTGATGAAGACATGGACTATATATTTAGGGTACCAGAGGATTATCAGAATGAAGTAGTTCGCGATTTCAATCACATGCCAACTGAAAACATGTTATCTTCTGATGGTGAGTAACCTGTTTTAGATGCTTGTGTGTGGGATCTTTCTAAGGAACAAGGTCCTTTGTTTTCCTTTTCTTTGGAGGGGGTTAGCTTGTTGGAGGGTGTAGGCCCTGTTTGGTTGATGCCTACCCATGCCACACTTTCTGTGCCAAATCTGTGGCACTCCACAACTTTTGTGCTGATCAAATTGTTGGCCACACTTGTGGCAAGACTTGGCAACATGTGTATGACATGACGAAGAGCATGGCATGCCTAAGATGTCACGTGGCAAGGTGTGGCTTCAATCCAAACAGGCCCGTAATCTTATTTAAATGACTTACCATCAAGTCTTACTGTGTTGGTATGAGATTTGATAGTTTATACATATTGATTTGCGTATGTTTGAGAAAAACACATATAAATTCGGTTACCCATTTTAGAGTGTGGGTACCTGAGAGAGACGTGAACTTCTAATGTAATTCTTGTTAAAAAAATTCTATCTTGCTCATGCCCTCAGTTGTCATTTCCCTTGTACATTTGGGTACAGGAAATCTTGAAAAATACAAGGACAGAAACATTTGCTGGTACCTTGGCCATCAAGATGAGGAAATGGGACGGTGTAGTAGTCCTGAAGGGTTTGCAAATTATTTTGGCTTGCTTGACTCTGTTTCTCATAGTAGCAAATCGAACAGTTCACATTCATTTGGCTACAAGATAGCTGACATCAGGTACCATTTCTATTGCTGAGCAACTTCCTGAGTACCCTTTTAGCATATCTGGACAGCAGACTGTAGATGTTTACTGAAGTTTAGATTCTTGGTGTAATTACCTTTTATTGTCATGCTCCACATTACTTTAGGATCATGCGAATGTACTACCACCCAGCTGATGGTGTATTACTTTATTACCCATATTCTGATTATCACTGTATTTCCTCCATGAATGTACCATTGGGTGAAATGAAGAATTAGGAAAAAATAAATAGAAGACTTAATCGCAGCAGTGACTTATGACACAATTTATTGGCCAGATGATCGGTAAGGATATGGTTGGAGAAGAGCTGCTGGAGATTGATTTTTTCCATTGAAATCAATTTCCTCACGTTACATCAAGTAGCATATATAATGTCACTCTTTCTTTCTCATCTGCAGTGCTTACATGTATGCTCATTTTCATGGTAATATTTGAAATCATGTATCCATAACTGTTAGTTTTTCTTTTGTTTAACAATTTCAGGTACAAGCTGAAGAGAAGGTTTGATCGTGGTTCATATGGTGAAGTCTGGTTGGCATTTCGCTGGAATTGCTCTGATGATGCAGATGTACACAAAGATTTTTCCCACTTTAGCACTATACTTACACCTGACTCAGATAATTGCACAAGTTCAGACACAGCTTCGTCATCTGATGGAAATCATGTCTCAGACATAATCGATGGTGATTTATTCATATTGAAGCGCATAATGGTAATCCAAGTATTTCCAGTGAACTTCTGCCATTCTATCATCTAGTATTGGATGTGAAGTTCTCGATTTTACAAGATGTTTTATGCTGGTTTTTGACATGCTTCCTGTGGTCAAATGCTCATATAGTCATATTGGGCATCGCTGGTACATGGGAATTTTCTTATGTCGTTCTGTTACAGCAACTTAGATTTCCCACAATCAGGGGGTTAGATGCTAGAAAACCTTATCATCCTTTCTTTTCTTGACTCTGGAGCTTGGAAACTGCAGGTTGAAAGAGGCAATGCTGCTTACTTGAGTGGATTGCGTGAGAAATATTTTGGACAATTATTTTCAAATGCTTCAAAAACTCTTGAAGGTTTGTCAAGGGTGGAATCATCATCTACAACGCTTTCAATGGACATGCATTTCATTGACTATACCTTTCCAGAACAGAACATTTCAGCTATTGAGGAATCACTGAAGCATGTGGCTAGGTTTATAGAATCTTTTGAATCAGAATCAAAGGAAATATGGCTTGTGTACCGCAATGAAGGCAGATCATTATCGAAACTGATATACGCAGCTGAAGAAACAAAGTTAGTTACTGGTAACGATAATGAGAGGGTTAGACATATTCAAGTTCTGCAACCATCAAAGTGGTGGTATTGGTTAAGGACAACTAAAGCTGGACAAAGGCAAATGCAGGACCTATTATGGCAGCTGGTATGCTTATGCGAATCTTTATGGTTCTATATCAAAATCCTTAGGCACCTCACATAGTTTATTGTGTTTTGATCATTGTTAAAAAGTGAATTTAAAATTACAAATTTCTAACATAATTTGTTGTATTTTGTATCTTGTTAAATTTGAAATTAGAACGAAGAAACATTTTATTAGGATACCAACTTGTTTTTTGTATAAAAGTTAATTTATTGATATTTGCTTCTTTTTCAGCTGATGGGTTTAAAGGCTTGTCATGATCGTAATATCACTCACAGAGATATTAAACCTGGTACAAATGATATTTACTTGTACTCTCTAGTGCAGTACCACACAAATTCAACCAAACATCGTCCCATCATTTTTTTTCTAACATGATTTCTGTTATGCCTTTGAAGAGAACATGATCATCTGCTTTGAGGATTTGGAGACTGGAAAATGTTTAAGAGAGATTCCATCTGAAGCAAAGGAAAACAAGTTGAACATGTAAGAACAAAGATTTACTGTTGTGGCTGCTTGGAGCTTCGAAGGTAATAGGGTTGTGACACGGGAGGACTGCGTCTAGTCGCCGGCGAGTAGATCAGGAGCAGGGGTTGGGTCGGGAAAAGCACGTAGAAGATAGATAGATTGATTATTGCCTGCCCTAAACATACGGGATACATATCCTCCTATAGGAGGACCAGCCACCAGGGAGCCTGGTGCCCAGAACAACCTCCAACACCAGTAGAAAATTCAAAAAAATCCAACACCTGTAGTACATAACTAGGACTCTATTTAGCTAATAACTCCCGTTACCCTATTCTCCCTAATTCTTTAATCTGCAATAACTGAACTGGAATCGTAACCTGACTGGACTCCACTGACGCCACAACATTTACCCTATGGGAGGTGCCTTTTACAGTTAGGCAGAGCTTGTCTATCTTTGTAATTGAATTTTGATATTTCTTGATAATTGGATAACAAAGTTCTAATATTTAGATAGCCGAGACAGTTCTTGAGCCCTGTATGTAAGTCCTACATAATGTTTGCAAAGCAACTTACTTTTTTTATAGAAATGACCAAAAAGACAAAATGTTTCTAATAGTAATACAAAGTTTATAAGAAATTTATCTCATATGTACTCCAGTCTAGCTCCAGCTCTCCCATTAAATTACATTGTTTAAGTATTCTCGAATAAAGATCAATCAGAAATCGCAATGGTAAACATTTTTCTTCTCATTTGCAACAAGTCGCTAAGGCCCATATAATAAAGGGTTCTGCATTCTTCTGCCACTACTTACCGACTTCTTGTATGCAGGCGTCTTATTGACTTTGGCAGTGCCATTGATGATTTCACTTTGAAGCATCTTTATGGTTCAGGGCCTACTCGGTGTGTGATCATTGTTCTTAATATTCTTCCTTTGAGCATTTGGTAGAGCATATATATATTTGAGGTTTTTGGACTTTAATCACTGGCCTCCTGATCTATTTTTGTTTTCTAGATGTTACAGCTTGGAAAATTATTATCACTTCAATTATTAAGTTGCTCTTAAAAGTTTCTTTTTTTCTCTCCTAGAGGATCAGTTTGTAACTCAACCTTAACTTTTACAGTCATATTTCTTAAGTATTGACCGTCTGGGGTGTTTTATGTTTGAGGTTTGAACAATGTAGCCTGTATTATTTGTGTTGGCATATAGAAGGCCGTGCTTCAATTACTGTAATTCCTTGGGTTCAGTTTGAACATAGATTTTTCAATCCAACATGTTGAGAAGAAATATGTGAAAATTGCAAATTTTGTATCTAAAGGTTCTTTTGGTTCTGAATTTATCTTTTACGACTTCAATGAACCAAGTCGTGATTATTTTTTCGAAGGGCTGGTATGGGCTGGGTTCAAAACTCATGCACGTAATGTGTAGGACTTGCAGGATTTATGAATTCCGTAACAAGTTTGTGAGTTCTTTTAGTTTTTATATCAAGTCATTCTTTATTATTTACCTATCATGTTTAGGCCAATGGTTGACTGTGGGAGTAGGGTTTTTTTCCTGTCAACTTGCATGATTTTCCTCCAGACATGTTTGATGCTGAACTACAACATTTTGTTTTAAGAAAGAGGTGTTAACTAAAGATTTGGATCCAGGCTCAGCACTTTGGGCAATAGTTGGCTGTCAATTTACTGTCCAGTGTCTAGCACTCTTTTGACAGAAGGCACATGGTGCAACATGCTTGTTCTTTAAGAAGATAATATTCCGCATGATCCTATATTCTGTTCTTTCAATCCATTCTAATCCAGTTTTGGAGCTCAATTTCAGGTCTGAACAGACTTTTGAGTACACTCCTCCAGAGGCACTCCTTAATTCAAGCTGGTACCAGGGATCAAAAAGTGCAAGAATGAAGTATATCTCTATCTTCTATTTGTTTTACTTCTGCAAATGCTTCCTTGTGCCAGTAATTATAGTCGCACAGCTACACTGAAGGTCATTGATATTTGTATTTTGCTGTTTTACAGGTATGATATCTGGAGTGTTGGAGTTGTCATGCTTGAGTTGATAGTTGGTTCTCCACATGTTTTCCAGATAAGTGACCATGCACGTATTTTAATGGATCAGCGCCTTGAAGGGTGGAGTGAGCAAACAAAAGACCTTGCATACAAGTGAGACACAGTTTTGAATTTTTTGTGTGAGTTATGAAGTCTATCCCTGGATTAACAAATCTGTTACAGTTTGCCTTGATTCTGGTGACATGCCTAAGAAATCAAGGATGCTCACTGTAATTGAAATCATATGATCTCCTGGTTCTGGTGACATGCCTAAGGGCATCTCCAGCCGTTCGACCCCCCAGGCCTTAAATCCGGCGCTTTTTGGGCCGTCTTGGGGTCGCCGGACCTAATCTACGCCCTGGTGGGCACCGATTCCCAGCCGACGCTGCGCCCAGGTTTCAGGCCAAACAGTTCAAAAAAATGATTTTCCAAAACTTCTTAAAACAGCGACGAAATTTATTCAAACATAAATAAAAACTATATTTTATTAACTCAGCTCTGGCGCTCCCAGAAGGGCCCCAACGCGCCGGGTTTGGTCTGGGTTCGCCGGATGAAAAAACGGCTGGAGATGCCCAAGAATTCTGGTGAGATATGTTTTGGTCTCCTGGTTCTTGGGATATCCTAAAGAAGGACCAATCAACATTTTCTCTTAAGACAAAATAAGAAATCAACGCTCTAAACTGAACGGGATGATTAAAGTGAAATTCAATTTGCTGAAAATTTGATATGCCACACTAAAAACTACAAATGTTTGTTTTTTATCTATACATGTAGCAATATTATTTTAGCTATATATTATTAATTTTTCTGCTTTGGGGCTCTGCTTAAACATTATTGTAAAGTTACTTGATTAGCTGGGATTATGAATTATGGTGTTTCCATGTTATCTCTGTAGTAGTAGTTATATTTTCAGAATAAACTGGTTGCCACATTATTTCTTCCATTGTATTATGATGATAGGTTAAGGTCTTACATGGAACTGTGCATTTTAGTGCCGGGAATTTCCTCGCAACATCAGGGCAGCAGTAACTCAGAACGGGTGAGTGTAGCAACTCCATTATCTATTGATAACTTATAATCTTTCTGTGCAAAATATATGCAGACCTGCTTATATATCCTTTATTGCTCGCATTAATGTATCCTGTTATTATTAGTTCATTACTAATATAGGTTAAAGATTCCAGACCATGTATTGATTTATTCTTCTTTTGTTTGTTTAAGGGTCAAGCAGGGTTAGCTTCTTGGAAATGCTCTGAAGAATCATTTGCCCGTCAAGTGAAAATCCGAGATCCTCTAAAAATGGGGTTGGCATTTTTTTTGTTATCACCATTTCTCGCAAAACCAGAATATTTGTATCATCATATGTAATTGTTCCACATTGCTACTGTGTTCCAGCTTTCCTAATGTGCGGGCATTGCGACTAGCACGCCAGCTACTGGTGTGGCATCATGTAAGTGCCTTGAACCCAGATCTGCAAAAAGGAGTTGTCCTTGTACCCTTATTTTTTATACAATCTACCAATTATGAATTGGTGGTGTGGAATAGTGGCAACATCATGTAGGACACCTGTAACAGTTTTGAAATGTCTGTCAGGAAAGTTCAATTATTATGCCTGTAAAAAACCTCATTAATTTGGGGTGATCAGGCTCTGCACGACCCGCTTTCTGTACAGTCTGCCCTATTAAACTTCAGGCGAACCATGTTAGACCATAAATTGCTTGTCCATGGCTTGTTATATAATTTGTTCTCGGTTTAACCTTTACCATTTTCTTCATTTCCCTTGATGCAGTACCATTAACACACCTGTACCGCTTTCTTGCAGGAGGACCGCCTAAGTGTTGATGAAGCATTGAACCATCCTTACTTCCAAGAGCCACCGTAATCGATGTAGCCGATAACAAGATGTTATCGCATCCATTCGGCAAGTTTGTTGGATGGGATTGTGGATCATGTGTAGATATCCATCAGACGTTGTACTCATCGAGAACGAGTGTAGATAGATTAATAGGTGTATATCGAAAACGAGTGCAAGGAATCTGGAAGGTGTATTTGTGGACTTGCAGCTGTACGGCAGTTCTGTGGTTAAATACGCGATTGTTTCCTTGGCAAGCTTCAGGCTCTTCTTGGGCAAGGTGTTCAACAACGGAATCAAATCACACCCGTACGTAAAAACTTTGTTGCGGTGGAGAAAAATTCCACCGAACCCAGGAGCGGTTCCACAAAAAACTTCAGGCTCTTCTTGGGGCTGACAATAAACTTCCACAAAAGCACTCTTGTGTCGATGCATGGTCCTGATCATGATCTCGAAGAAATCCGCGTTGCGCTGGGATGCAGAGTGGAAGGCTTCCCTCAGACTTATTTCGGTCTCCCCCTCTCGACAAGTGCTTATCTGGCTGGAGAGCGCCATTCTTGTATCTGCTGGTGGGCGGATCATGTTGCTAAATGCCGTGCTCGATGTGCTGCCCACCTCTGCCATGGGGTGGCCTTGAGCTCCTCCCAGCCTTGCTCCGTGCCATTGAAGAGAGCTTCCGGCGCGAGGTGCTTAGTTGCATGGAGCGCTGTTTGCAGACCAAAAAAAAACGTTCTTCGTGGTCGAGCGATGGAATTAAGCAGCGAGATCCGTTTTTTTTTGTTCCGAAGGCGAATCAATGTCCAAAAAAAAACGAAGGCGTGGCGTCCCGCGGAGGAGTCCATCTAGCCCACGGCCTTCTTGAGCTTCCCACGGTAGCCCGTCCGTGGGTCGATCGAATTGGGAGTCCGACTTCCGCCTTGAATCGGAAAGGGGCGCGCCAGTCCATATAAGCAATCTTAGTGCCTAATCTTAGCTCAAAAGTGAACTCACACGGAACAGAATCATCATCATCGTACATGATCATGGAGGAAGAGCCACGGATGATGATGAGCGAGGAGGACTGCTTCAGGTCCATGGCGGAGGAAGGCCTGGATCCGTCGTACGAGGAGAGCCTGCCCAGCTTCCGCGCAGAGATCACAAGGTCGCTGCGTGAACTGGAGCGTCAGCTGCAATCTCCCGCCGACGACACGCGGGATCATCTGCTCGCCTTCTCCCAGCTTGACTGGGCAGAGAGCTTCGAGGACAGCACCGCCGACGTCATCGCGATCATGGCCGACGACGGGGACTGCTGCCGCCGCGGCGCCGCCTACTTCGCCGCCAAGGACAAGGAGCCGGGCCTCGCGGAGACGCTGCGCTCCAAGGCGGCGTGGTTGGACGCCACGCGCGCGGAGGTCGGGGACGTCGCCGCCAGCGCGCGCCACCTGCGGGGCGTGTGCCTGAGGGTGTTGGCGACGGCCAAGGAGTTCGACGTCGTCTACCTGGCCGCCACGGAGTACTTCACGCACGTCGCCAGGGACACGCCCCGCGACGGGGACTGCAAGTTCGTGTTCCGGACCGAGGCGGTCGCCGATCAGCTGCACGCGGCGGCGGTGGAGGGCGCTCGGGATCCCGCCGTCGAGCGCCTCGTGGAAGGGTTCGCCGATAGGGCCGGCAGGCTCAGGCGAGATGCTGTGGAGTTCGGGTGCGAGGACCAGGTGTTCGCCGAGCAGCTAATGGAGCTCGCCGCGATGGTGGAAGCCCTGTGCGTCGACACGGAGATATTCGTGCACCAGGTGGTGTCTTCGCCCTTCTGGAGATTCTGGAGGGCTTTCAACTGCGGAAGATGATTCTTCTTCTTATTTTTTGGATCAAAGAACAGATTTGTAGCATCGAATATTATGTGAGCTTCTGTCTCGTTTAGATCGTTAATATGGCCGTCATGTTCTTGTTCATCCATAAGCAGATCCTTTTCGTTTTCCATCAGCAATTCAGCATAGACATTTCTGTCAGTGCCTCGGATCATCATTCAGTTTCAGTTCCAGAGTTAGTCCCGTACTCAACTGAGTGTTGCTAAACAAGTCAAAATATGAAACTAAAACTAAGTGTTTCTGAACATTGATGTTTCTTGTTGCCGATCGACTGAAATGCTTACCCGCGTGCTGGGTAAACCACATCAGCAAAAGAGATTCACAAAACGAACACCAAAACCTGAACCACCAAAAGAGGTTGAGAAACTTGAGATGAAAATACAGTACATGACAACGTCAATGTGAACTGGAGATCCTGGAGGGCTTTCAACTGCGGCAGATGATCAAGCAGAATCATACTAGCGTCAAACATTACTTATAAGCTGTTGTCTCGTTTAGATCGTCGCTTTCGATTAAAGGCTGTCATCTTCTCTTGTTCATCCATAAGCGGATACCAGCATATCCTGACACAGTTAAAAAATGAAAGATGGACATAGACGAGTACATGACTACTCCATTATGACTGCCTCAGCACTTTGAAAGACCAACTACCAATTAACTCCATTATGAATAGCTTTTCTTTCGAGGGGGCTGATTATGACTGCAGCTGAAATGTTCCTAATTAAGCATCTACTATTTTCCCTGGCTTGACATTCTTTGGAGGCTGCCTCGGCACGGACCGGAGCTGCACCGAGTTCTCAAAGCAATGGTGGAAGCCAAAATGCGGGTACCGCTCGTACCACGTCTCCTGCGGCTCGTGCGTGTCCCAGTGCTCGCCGCTGCTGCTCCTTCCATACTTGTGCACCCAGCCAGAGCCGTTGTGCCCCTCGCCCCAAGTGCGGTTCCACCGGTCCCCGTATTTGCCTTCCCACCAGGTCTCGCCCTGCTTCACTCCTTGCTCGTTTGGATTGAAATGCTCGTCCCATTTGTCGCCCCACTTCGACCACCCGTCGCCCTCCGAGCGTTCGGCCCATTTATCAGTGTATTTCACGCTTCCACCGCTGCCATCATACGTCTCACCCCACCTGTGGAAGATGAAATAGTGAGTTCCAGCAGTATAGGCTTAAAACAATATGTACATAAACAATCTACTGATATATGGCATTCGAGAAGAATGCTGTGTGTACTGAAGTAGTATTTGTTTTCAGTTCAAAGCATTCAAAGTTACCGAGTAACTCTTATAGTACCTTTCATGCCAAACATGAGCATGGCCAACATCCAACGGCGTATTTGGATCCAAGCTGCACCACTTATCAGCCGATTTTTCAGCTTTACCGCTTGAATCATACTGTTCCCACCATTGCTCTTGCCACTGCTCCCCTTTGCCATTCTTTCCCCACTTGTCTGCAGTCTTCTCCATATGCATAAGTCCAGATGTGAAATCCTGATGTTATTCAAAATGCAAGAGTTTCAGTAAATTATGAGGAGAAATTCATAATGAATGCTACCCTGTGATGTGATGAGCAACTAATATTTAAAATATTATATGCACTAGTTTACAACAAATTGTAGATAGCAGATACCACACAATGAGCAGATAATATTAACGATTCAGAGAAAAATTCACCTGCCACATAGACTCCTTCCAGTATTCCCGCCAAACGTTGCCCCTAGCATCACGACCGGACTTCTCTGAACCTAGCTCCTTATGATCAAACCTGTCCGAAGCCTCCCAATACTTGTCTTCAAATTCAACAGCTCCATCAGCACTAACTCCCCTAATTACAGTCCACTTACAAACAACCCCATCAGGCCTCTGTTCTACACCGGTCTCCTTCCACCACTTCGAACCATCTAGATCTACCCCATGAGTTGACTCCTCATCACTTGTACTAAGAGCTCTAGCCACCTCAGCGGCATTTTTTGAAAACTGTGTTTCAAATACTTCTTCTGCCTCCGCAGCTGGCTTGGGCTCAGAATCTACATTTTCAGGCTCAGCAAATGACTGGAAGGGTGGAAGAGATCGATCTTCCTTCTTCTCGAAGAAAGATGTGACAAATGGTAGTGATAAAAAGTCTGCTGACCTTTCCTTTTCCATCAACAAATCAGGTTGACTGGAAAAGGAGTCCATTTTCTTTGATGGTTTTAACTCAGTATTGCTTTCTCCCGGGTTGCTACTATTTTCTACTGGTGGTAACCATGACCAAAAATCCGGACCAGGAGTGCCAAGCTTGGAACTTGCCTGCTTGGAAGTTGATGAATTCCCAGAGTTTTGCCCTGAGTAAATAAATGTACTGGTGTCAGAGCAGAATCATAACTTTACCAGCGGATATTGTTATACGTATAACTTTGCAGCAAAAAACATCCCGGTAATACTAGAGATATTGTCATATACAACAAATATAACAGCGTGCCTGCAACTTCAAACCAATAATGACATGCATGGAATGGAAGTGCACAAAACCTACATTTTTCAAACATATAAGTTACCAAAAACTATGATTTTAATACATAAGATCTGTACAGTCAAAGGCAGGGCCAGCACCTGGTGAGCCCGGACGGCTGCGTCGGTGTATCTCCTTGGAAGTCTAGTAGATAACGTTTGTTTAGCAAAGCGCATTTGGGAAAAGCTGACCAACGTTTGTTTAGCAAAGCGCAATTTTTTTAGATATGTCATGCCAATAATACCGTCTCCCACATAGATAGTACTTTGAGATGTAAAAATGTCATTGAAAGTCTGAACCTGCTATGAATCATTTTTCCATCTTTCAGAGATAGTTTATTAAATCAAACTTTTGCTTTTCCTCCACGGAAACGCCATTGAAGGGTGCATAGGAAAATACCGAGTGACCATGTCCCAGGCGCCCATCTGCGTCTACCTCTACCCGTCCTCTGGCACCCTCCTCACCTTGGTTTACTTCTGTTGCTTCATCTTCTCTTATAGGTTTGTGTCCTGTCATCTGGATCTTGGTATTGCCAAACTTCTTTGTATTACAGTTTGTGTGTTCTCTTCTTTGCAGGTGTTAGTATGAGTGCACGTGGTGCTTCCGGTTGCTGGCGAGGCCTTCCTCCTTCTGTGGCGCCTCCTCTAGCTCCGCGTCAACGTCGTGGTTTGCAGGATGTTGGTGCTCCACCGGCGGCTGGCCATGTTGGTTCTCCTCCTTCTTTGTGTTAAGGGCTGGGTAGGTATAAAACTATTTAACAGAATCTTGATGTAAGAATTTCTACCGCAGCCAGTAGTTTTTCTAATCTCAGATTTCTTCTTTAACTGTCTCGACGCGAAATGCAAAAATCCTGGTGGACGAAGTTCGGCTACCGCAACCAAGTCGGTGTGCCAAGGCATTAAATAAGGAAGTACGATATTATTGAGAAAGCAAGATGTGCCATCCGAAAGAGGAGATCACTAATTCCACTATCAATATGGCCAGCAGTGAGTGACATATTTCAAAATTGAAGTAACAGATGGCCCGGACGACTTCTATTAAAAAGCTTTCCTATTGGGTTGACTACTACTCTGAAACGTTTTGTCAGTGGATTTACGGAGCCAAGTCATGCTCAAATAATGGGCGGCCAAGGCTTTGATCTTTCTTTATAGAAAACAATATAAAAAATGGTAGAGGAGCTGAATTTGTTTGTTATAGAACTATTTGACAGAATCTTGCCTTCGAAAAAAATCCTGGTAGCTTATCCTTATACTTTTTACATAATATCTGTATCTGTTTGCAGAAACAACTGGGTATAAACCTTTACTGGTTGTTAACTGGGTAAACAAATTTTCCCAAAATAATATTGTTGAAAGAGATCCAGATTATTGACCAACTGATAGCAAGTTGAGAAGATAGAGGAAGAGGTGCCATGGTGTTTATGTTTTGAACTAGGTACGTACGTTGGAGACAAAAAGGAACACTACGTTCACGAGGAGTATCAGCAGTAATCTTTAAGCAAATCCCACATGCGCCTGGTAACTGTACCTTTCGCCGACTGCGACGCCACCGGCGCAGGCGGTGCCGCGTCCTCCAATCCGTTTGCAGCCTTACGCGGACCCGAACCGTTGCCCGATCCCGTCACGTCCGCGGTCGTCGCCGGCTGGGGCGGGTTCTGGTGCTGCGGCGGCGGCTCCTTGAGCACCGCGCGGGCGGCGGCGAGTGCTGCGGCGGCGCGGTCGATGACCTGGGTGCGCTGCACGCGGTCGCGCTCCTCCCGCGGCACGCGCAGCATCTCCTCGAACCGCGCGGTCCTCCGCTGGACGTCGGCCGGCGGCGGGGACGCCTGCAAGCGGTACGCGAGCTCCGCGGACCGCCGCTCCCGCTCCGCCGCCTTCTTCCACATGTCCAGGTACGACGGGCCATCCCGGGGAAGCGCGCGGACGAGGGCGACGGCGCCGCGGCGGGCGAGGGGGAGAAGGAGCATGCGGTGGCCTGGCGGTCGGTGGAGGCGGGGAGCGGCGGGGGTGATGGGGGCGGCCATTCCCGTCCGTTCTCCTGGGCTTGGAGACGGAGTGATTCAGGGAGGGAGAGAGATCAGAGTGAGGAGTCGAGAAGTGTGGAGAAGAAGGAGAGATGGCAGGAACGGAGTGGGCCCCACCCGCGCTCGCTCACGTGGACCGGCCGTGCGCTCGTCCTTGTCTCTCCCGCAGCACAAAACAGAGAGAATGTGACCCTGTGAGTGAGGCACAGCCGCACAGTGTGCCAGCTGGCTTGAATTTATAGCTGGACAAACGGCCTGGCACAAAAGTAAAATTCAAAAAATAAAATAGGTAAATATAGCTATAAAATTAATAAAATAAATTAAAATAGGTATATAATATTTTAAATAAAAATAATTAATCGTGTCGTGTTGGACCGCGTGCTTCAAGTCAAGGAGAGTTCTAGGTACTAACGGGGCCGTGCCGTGTCGCAGCCCATTTAAGTCGTGTTGTGCAGTGTTTGGGTCAGGCAAAAAAATCGTGCCTGATTCTGGTCTGGCCCGGCCCATTTAGCCAACTATAGCCTGAACTTGTTCTGAACCGAAACCCTGAAACACACAATGATACAAGTGTCGTGCGGATCACAAGTGTAAATGGACGTCTTGGATGGCATGTTGGATCACCTACCGTCAAAAGGAGTGGTTTACCAATTTTTTTTGGGGGGAGGGGATCATTGAGTTTTATTAATGACTCAACATCATTACAATGTTTCTCCAACGTGGAGATTAGGTATGGTAGAACTGTGGAGCAAAAGTTTTGCCCCAATCATTTATGGACTGTGCTAATAAGGGCACGTGCCCCAGATTAGTTTTCCGTGGGCACGGAAAGAATAGGGTAACCGAGCCATGCATGCATGCAATCAGGTCATGCATGCACATAGATTCCTTTTATGTTTTAAACTTTAAAATGTTTTAACTTTTAGACTGTAAATCAAAATTCAAATCCGTTTTTACGGTTGGTTTTATCACGATGAGATCTTCAAAACTAAATCTCATCTTGATATGTTTTGACAACTTTTTTTCCTGACCCAAGTTACCAGATTGTAGTCACTTAGTCACCAGGTATTGTCTGAAGGGGTTACGGTGCAGAAAACAATAATTTTCTAGCGAACGAAACCCTAACTAGCCAGGATCTATCTATCTAGTACATGCGATAACGGTGGCGGAACGGGTTACATTACCTCCATGTAGACCGATAGCGGGGATTACGCTCCCGCACAAGCGTTGACGATGAAGTCGTACGTAGCCGACCTCGAGGTCGCGGAGAACTTGCCGCGATGTCGGAGTCGATGACGCCGGGGTGTCGACGATGATCTGCGTCGACGGGCGTCGGGCGGAAGAAGGCAGAGCGCCAGCACCGGGGCTGGCGCGCCGGCAGCAGAGGGGGGTGGCGCGGCGGCTGTAGGGGGCGAGACGACGTCGCCCAAGCTCCTCAATAGAGTAGCCTCCGAGCACTCGCAAACATACGGAGCCTCGCGACAACTCCCGGTCATTCAGATCCAGCTGAAATCGCAGGAGTAGAGCAACGGCGCTCTGCGGTATGGCTTAGGTGGAGAGAGACCCCCTTCTTCAGCTCGGCGCGGCTCCAACTTGGGAACCACGGGATCGAGAGAGAAATTGGGAATTAACTGATTTTCCTATGAATTAAATCAATTAATATGCCTTGCTATATAAAGGGGGAAGGGGGTGTGCAAACCCCTTGGCTCCCCCATGTGGGACTAAACAAAGGGCAAGGGAAGGGAGGGGGGTTCGGCCCCCACATGGGCTGGCCGAAACAGCCTATGGGGCCCACCCCCTTTGGTGGTGCGGTTCCCCCTCTTGGGCCCTCTTAGGGCCCATATAGGTGGGAGCCCCTTTTTTCCTTTATTTAATTAATATTAAATTAATATAAAAATCCCATTAATTCATAATTAATATATTTATATATAATTCAATATCCCATGACTCCGAAACTATTTCGGAACCACCCGAACAACTTTCGGACATTCTCGGAACCCTTCCATAGCTCCCCGGAACTCCTTCCGGACCACCGGAACTCTTTCCGGATCATTTCTTTCTCTCCAATAAAAACCTATAAAATTCCAGAACCTATCTCCTAGCGTCGCTAAGACCTTAAGTTTGTTACGCTACGGTTCGGGAACACTCCAGACATGGTCGAGACACTCCGCTCACCAATGATCGTCAGGGATACCTGGAAATATATGACGACCCCTGTGCATTCCACGAATATCGTCGTTGAACCATGAGTATGATATTCATTCCCTTTGTCTCTGTGATACTACCTTGTCCGAGATATGATCGTAGACACACCGATGCCTTTGCTGTATCTCGTTACCGACGAAGGTTATTAACTCGTCTGTGATATTACATCTCCATGACCTAGTCATAAGCTGCGCAGCTATATAGATGCAATATCACCGAGTGGGCCCAGAGTATCTTTCCATTACAAGAATGAACAAATCCCGCTCTTGATCCTTACGTCTCGATGCTCTTTCGGAATACCCAAGATGGACACCGTTATTGTCATGCTATATAAGACACAACGTTTGATGCTCTCAAACCACTCCTACGAAGCAACAATAAGTACGGTCTCACGGTCTAAGGAATAAGCTATCACACTCTAAGCTATTGCAAATGACAAACATCGTAATACGATCTTATTGCAATACTTTGCGTATGTCCACCACCTTATTCAACTAACAAGATGACCCCATCGTCAACCGACGTCATTGTCCTTGATCGGGAATCTCGATCAACTGTTGCCCAATGGACTAGCTCATATAGAGCCTTGCTAGGGACCTGGTTGTCTATGTATCACACGTGTATTAATAATTCCAATTAATACAGTTATAGCATAATACACAAACCTCTTATAAACTCATGAGATAATGCAATAAATACTACTTATTTATTCGCCTCTAGGGCATATCTCCTTCAGTCTCCCACTTGCACTAGAGTACAAATAAACTAGCTGCATTTTACTTTATCAGAATCCCTTATCAAATAAGAATCATTTGATAATGCTTGCTTGTGGAAAAGTGTTACTGCACAATCCATGATTGTACACGTTTTTGCGATTCACTGGTATCAACTTGTTTGATATCACCATGTTGTCCAACAACATATATGCAAATACCGTAACTAAGTGAGACTTCTGCTTCCCAGCGCTTACTCTGATTATACTAACCAGATAACTGCCCTGAAAAACACACTCAGCCATGCAGAGCCCCTTGTAACAATTACAAACTCGCGATATCTACATACTTTCACACCAATGTAGAAAACTTGACATTCAAATGTCAATCCCTTAACTAACGCACATCTACTTCCAGTAAATTCCAAATTTACTTTCATAACTGCTCTTATTCCAAGAACATCGGTTATATTTTATCGAGCAGATAATATGGTTTCTGTATGATGTCTAATATATACATAATAGACCCACATGTCATACAACCATTACCTTCATGCATCATTACTCTTAATGACCAATTGGATTCCAAAGGACCATCCTTTTGATTCTATTCTGACTCCTCAGATATAATCCAACACAACTCGACTAACTATTTAAAATTCCCGTTCTATTTTCAAAAATAGACACTAACTTTTAAAAAGTTTCACAACTTCATCCTATTCTATTGGTACAGTTTCACAATGTGTTAACTACACAAGATGAATTCGACTCTCACTCAAATTATGTCTCCACATATTTGACAACACACGCTCCCACTCAAAAAGGTGTTATCCACATATTTGAGTTCCTGAGCTCCCACTCAAAAATATGTTTCATACATATTCCACCTGAGTAAACTAAATACGACTCCCACTTAATTCGACATTTAGGTCAAACCAAAATCATTGATCTAACATCAATTCGAATTTAATACAAACCTCAGTATTACATTGATACAAATCACTCAGACTTCAAGCATGTCTACATAAATGTAGTCAACAAATTTGATCTTGTCCAAGACACATTTCTTGACAAGACATGCTACCGCGTCTTTCTTATAGTCACATTTCTCATATAACACCTTATATGACGATTAAACAATCTTATTCCTCTAATAAGAATTGCAGCAACAATTACTCTCTTAATCCTTTCAAATGCAACTTTGGATTTCCAGGCTCAAAAGCCTTTGTTCGTATTCCGATATTTTCTCAACTTTCTTTGTATTCATAGAGTGCACCTTGATCTGTCAACAAGATCTGAAATACTTAATACAGAGCTGTGACCTGACAGCAATATTAAATATAACAGCACTTTATTTAGAAGTTTTTTCATGAAAATATTATGATCTTTATGAAGAGGATTGCAAGCAGAAAATAATTTTCTAGTCTCCCTCACTCTTAATCACCAAATTTTTATTAGCAGACATATACTCTTTGGAACATCTTCCAACATAGGTCTGACACTTTATTCCAAACTTCTAATTCCAATCCATAAACCGTAATTCGAAAATTCATATTTTCCTCGGAATTACATAGACAACAAACTGAGTTTTGTTTCTATTTGGTTTTGGAATAGACTCTCATCCTATGTGAGTAATCTACAAAGAACTATTCATGTATACTCCGAATTATCGTATAATCATATACACGTCGACACTACTGTCGATCTCACGAATTCTCGTTGAGAAAAATATCTATTTTCTAAAGTGGACATCGACTATAATGTTTCGAACATATTAGGAGATTCTAAGACAGATTCTGAAAGACCACACTTTATTTAAAATAGAGCATGATTATAATTCCCCACATATCACCATATATGATATTATAATATTGTGAAACGAATTTCCACAAGTCTTTTGTGTTGAAACCATAATTCAAAAAATATTGTCCTTTGATCGAATTTTGTGAATACAACATTCACTAATCTTTCTTCTGAAAAACCCCATTTGATCTATTATCAAATTAATTTCAGACTCCATAATTTATCGGGCAAATACTCCTATTTACCAAAATCATAGAGGAATTCGGATCAAGCAAAACACCATTGATTAATCATTAAAAATGACTCTCAATCAATTTCCTCTAGTATTGCAACTTCAATACTGCATTTCAAACTTAATCAATTTTGGCACTCGAAATACTTAAATGGACCAAAAAATATCCATTACTTCTTTCATTGCCTTTATGACTAAATTCGATGGTGTTTGTTCTTTGGACACATAATTTTATCATTCCCGCTATTATAAATGTATATCATACGCATAATGTAATTGAGATGTGATGCAAATTACTCATAACATGAAACAACTGCTTTGTTTCATAACATAAAACAACTGATGTGTTCTATATGAATAATTATGTCTTGTAACATTCAAGACACCAAACTAGATCACATTCTCACTATTACAAAATGTCTTATCAAAAACTATTGATGATAACTAATATGATATCTCGAGGGCGTGAGCACTACTGGCCATGAACTTGCCATTACTCGTGCACTGTCACGTCACCCTTCGCCACATACTTGTGATAATCAGGGACTATTTCACAAACAGAACAATTATCAAACACTTTTCATCAAGTATGAGAAGAATACATTTATATCTTCATATATCAAATATACCCATAGCGTCGAAGAACTCTTCTTCGATGAATCAACTTTTAGAGATTTGAACTTGTTCACGAATGTGAAGAAGCTCACCGTGTCTCTATAGCATATTCACGCACATGCTATTCACAGCTAGGAGGTAAAGCGCAATCTCTATTGCACTGGAGTTCGCTATCTAGAAATCGTAGATATTCGTAAGCCTGAAGTAGATGTCACACAACTTCTTCAACTGAGTCTCCAGACAGGTATGCTCCCCATGTGAATGGTCCGGAACTTTCTAAACTGTCTGAACTTCTTAAGACTCAATTCATCTTTGAAGTGAACTCTGATCGTATCAATCACGACATATGGCTCCATGTGTTGAATACAACTTTCAACTCAGGTGCTAGGCATACGCTCATGACGACCTTCACTTCCATGAAAATATCATGATGCTTACGGAACTCATCATCTTGCTCCTTGCTATTAGAATCATCTGGTCTAACTCCTAACTAATGTTCTAGGACATATAGGATGTTTGTTGTGTTTGGAGAATGTTTCTAAAACCAATGCACCAGCTGATGGAGTTGGACCCGTCGGCTTCCAAGGTAGAATCCGAGCTCTTGAAGAAGTAACCGAAGCGTAGTTCCGTAGTCTCCAGGTGTGATCGCAAAAGAGGTAAGATAAGTTTATAATATATAGGTGAGTTTTAGTTCTATAATCTCATTATCAAAAACACACCACACCAAGATTATTATCCCTAAAATAATAATGGCGATGACACGACCCTCATCCACCATACTACCCCCGATCATCACGGCCGGCAGCACAGCTTCAAAGGTGGACATAAAATGTCGATCATAACTCTATGACTCGTGCTCGATCTTTCGATCTTCCCGTGTTCCGAGGCCATACCTCTGAGTATGCTAGGCTCGCCAATCAAACCTCGAAGACCTGCGCGTGCAACATGGCTTACACCCACTGTATGCGAACGACGAGATGTGTGACACCCGATCATCACGGCCTGCCTCATAACGTAGAACTTTCTTGGTGGTGCGCAACGAGGGAGAACACAATTTTGATATTTGTTAGGGATCATCCTATTTATGATGCTACCGTTGTATATCTAGCATATAAGCAATCAATAGGATGCACACACAACAGCACACAATAATGATGCAATGAAGTGCGATGTGACATGGTCGATGCGCCTGGACCTTCATGGCGCCATGTGCCTGGCCCCCGGCGCCCCGGCATGACTCCGAGTCTACAGAGCCCTCCATTGCCTCCGACAGTACGAGTAATATCAAAACTTACCGTAACCATGTCACATGAAATAACGCCTCTGCAAAACAAAGTTAGACGCCTCTAGCTTTATTTAGTTTTGCAAGTTTTACGTGGCATATAGGCTTATTCGTAAGAGAATCGCTTCCCTACCTACGAACTTTGTACCACAACGTCGATCGTATAATTGCATGTTTAAGCATCCCTTTCGGGCCCTCCATTGAAAATGCTTTGCCGACTAGAGAGAGAGAAACAGACACCCGCCAGCCACAGATACGGTGCAAGCCGTATGTCAGTAGTGGAACCAGTCTCGCGTAAGCGTACGC
The DNA here is from genome assembly GCA_026929855.1 of Poa annua. NCBI lineage: Eukaryota > Viridiplantae > Streptophyta > Magnoliopsida > Poales > Poaceae > Poa > Poa annua. The sequence goes on from CM049432.1 coordinate 85,345,153, forward strand.
GTAAAGTCGGTCTGGGCCGCTTCATCAACTCAATACCGAAGGCATCGCAAGTGCACGCTAGAGGGTAGCAAATATAAGAAAGACGCCCTCATTCAACATGAGTTCTAACCGTACCAGCAGTACTACGCATAGATCGGCTCTGATACCACTGAAGGGGTTACGGTGCAGAAAACAATAATTTTCTAGCGAACGAAACCCTAACTAGCCAGGATCTATCTATCTAGTACATGCGATAACGGTGGCGGAACGGGTTACATTACCTCCATGTAGACCGATAGCGGGGATTACGCTCCCGCACAAGCGTTGACGATGAAGTCGTACGTAGCCGACCTCGAGGTCACGGAGAACTTGCCGCGATGTTGGAGTCGATGACGCCGGGGTGTCGACGATGATCTGCGTCGACGGGCGTCGGGCGGAAGAAGGCAGAGCGCCAGCACCGGGGCTGGCGCGCCGGCAGCAGAGGGGGGTGACGCGGCGGCTGTAGGGGGCGAGACGACGTCGCCCAAGCTCCTCAATAGAGTAGCCTCCGAGCACTCGCAAACATACGGAGCCTAGCGACAACTCCCGGTCATTCAGATCCAGCTGAAATCGCAGGAGTAGAGCAACGGCGCTCTGCGGTATGGCTTAGGTGGAGAGAGACCCCCTTCCTCAGCTCGGCGCGGCTCCAACTTGGGAACCACGGGATCGAGAGAGAAATTGGGAATTAACTGATTTTCCTATGAATTAAATCAATTAATATGCCTTGCTATATAAAGGGGGAAGGGGGTGTGCAAACCCCTTGGCTCCCCCATGTGGGACTAAACAAAGGGCAAGGGAGGGGGGTTCGGCCCCCACATGGGCTGGCCGAAACAGCCTATGGGGCCCACCCCCTTTGGTGGTGCGGTTCCCCCTCTTGGGCCCTCTTAGGGCCCATATAGGTGGGAGCCCCCTTTTTCCTTTATTTAATTAATATTAAATTAATATAAAAATCCCATTAATTCATAATTAATATATTTATATATAATTCAATATCCCATGACTCCGAAACTATTTCGGAACCACCCGAACAACTTTCGGACATTCTCGGAACCCTTCCATAGCTCTCCGGAACTCCTTCCGGACCACCGGAACTCTTTTCGGATCATTTCTTTCTCTCCAATAAAAACCTATAAAATTCCAGAACCTATCTCCTAGCGTCGCTAAGACCTTAAGTTTGTTACGCTACGGTTCGGGAACACTCCAGACATGGTCGAGACACTCCGCTCACCAATGATCGTCAGGGATACCTGGAAATATATGACGACCCCTGTGCATTCCACGAATATCGTCGTTGAACCATGAGTATGATATTCATTCCCTTTGTCTCTGCGATACTACCTTGTCCGAGATATGATCGTAGACACACCGATGCCTTTGCTGTATCTCGTTACCGACGAAGGTTATTAACTCGTCTGTGATATTACATCTCCATGACCTAGTCATAAGCTGCGCAGCTATATAGATGCAATATCACCGAGTGGGCCCAGAGTATCTTTCCATTACAAGAATGAACAAATCCCGCTCTTGATCCTTACGTCTCGATGCTCTTTCGGAATACCCAAGATGGACACCGTTATTGTCATGCTATATAAGACACAACGTTTGATGCTCTCAAACCACTCCTACGAAGCAACAATAAGTACGGTCTCACGGTCTAAGGAATAAGCTATCACACTCTAAGCTATTGCAAATGACAAACATCGTAATACGATCTTATTGCAATACTTTGCGTATGTCCACCACCTTATTCAACTAACAAGATGACCCCATCGTCAACCGACGTCATTGTCCTTGATCGGGAATCTCGATCAACTGTTGCCCAATGGACTAGCTCATATAGAGGCTTGCTAGGGACCTGGTTGTCTATGTATCACACGTGTATTAATAATTCCGATTAATACAGTTATAGCATAATACACAAACCTATTATAAACTCATGAGATAATGCAATAAATACTACTTATTTATTTGCCTCTAGGGCATATCTCCTTCATTGTCATGTTAATTACCAGGTTTAAATCAAATGGTTACCTGTTTATTTGAACTTCTCTACTCACCAACGTAATCTTTTCATGACGGTATTTCATATTCTTAAGTGTTTAGAATGAATCTAATACTCACTATTTGAACATGAAGATTATGGATATGACGGTAAAACATGTTAAAATTGCATGGTAACGAGGCATTATTTGAATGGTAAATGTTAGATAGTAATATGGTAACTACAGTATTATAACCTGGTAACTGACAACGAAAAAAAAAGTTCGTCAAAACATATTAAGATGGGATCTTGTTTTGAAGTTCTCGTCGATGCGAACCCATCGGTGAAAACGGATCGTCAATTGGATTAGCGGTTTAGGAGATAATTTATTTTGAATTTTTGTTTATGAAAAAGATTCCTTTCAAAGCATGTATGATCATCCGTTCCGCTTTCTTATAGGGGAGATTGTTAACATCACCCGCCGGACATAGATATATTATAGGGCACGGACGCTAGTTAGAATAATCGATCATTCATTAAGAAGAAGGTGTCCGGTTTATTAGTGGAAGAAACCGGGCGAAAACCAAGAAACTAACACCAACAACACGGGAGGAGCCAACACAACCACAAGAGGCAACACCCAAATCGACAACCCCATTCTACCCAACAACCAGACCGGCGAAGAAGGTGACCAGATTAGGTATGATAGTATATATATATACTTGGGATTTGATAAGTATCAGTTTTGACTGATTTTTTCCTAAGTCAAAGTCACTTTTCTGAAAGGTGCAATTTTAAAAACCGTGCACTGAGATTTAAAGACAAATCACTTTACATACCTAGTAAACAAAGTTTAGGAATGAGGAATAGACACTTTAGCCAGAGATTCCCACCTCGCTTTACATGTTAAATGGATTATCTAGTAAACAAAGTGTCCCTTCATTTCCTGGATAATACTGGCAATGACAAACCTACCAATTCCAGGCTCGACTTGTGCATCTGTTTCAAACTTCCAATAGAGACCTGCCGGACTGACGGTAGCCTCTCTCCAATGCAAATCTGGCGTCCCGTCCTGCTCGGGCCTCCATGGAAATGGCACATGCAGCATTTTCATACCACAAAGGCAGGACCTCCATGGAAATGGCACATGCAGCATTTTGATGCCGCAATGCCTGAGCCCAAATGTAAACCTGTGTTTTAAGTTCCAACTAAATAACCTGTGTAGGTTTCCATGGTAATTCGAACCATTTAAACAAATAGGCATCAGATCTAGTATCAAACTCGAACCATGTAAACAAATAAGCATTTGACGTTTTGACCTTCTCTCCCAGGACACAATTAATAAGACCAGTAAAAGTACCAGGAAAATTCACAGGGGAAACTCTGGTCATATACCAGTACCGCAATACTTACAAACTTTTGTCCTACATATCCTATCACAGTTTCTATAAATTTGTTGGGGGCCTTGCAAAAAAATATTGGGGGATGCTCAATATAAAAAAATGTTCAATATTTCTTCTCGGTGTTTTCTCTCGTGATAAATATGATGATCCACGTTCATTGGATATAATGCGTATTTCCAGATAAAACCAACCTAGTATAGACTGAAAATCCAATATGTATACATAACAAACTAAAAGAAAGAAAACACAGTTGACAGTTTGTAACAAAAAGATCAGTGGAGGGCCCCTTCTCAAGAAGATACTGTAGCAGCTTGCTAGAAGACCTAAAACTTGTCAGAGTGGTTAATGACAGCCCAACTAAAAAGTTAGTTCCAAAAGAGAATGCATCATTTAGAAATGCACTATATTTCATCCTATCCAACATTCATTAACACGGTCGTGTCTATAAACTTTTCAACTGTTGATAATTCAAAGAATGACAAGAACAGAGAGAGAAATGCCTGCTTAGGACAGAGAGAGAAATGCACTATATTTCATCCTATCCAACATTCATTAACATGGTCGTGTCTATAAACTTTTCAACTGTTGATAATTCAAAGAATGACAAGAACAGAGAGAGAAATGCCTGCTTAGGACAGAGAGAGAAATGCACTATATTTCATCCTATCCAACATTCATTAACATGGTCGTGTCTATAAACTTTTCAACTGTTTATAATTCAAAGAATGAAAAGAACAGAGAGAGAAATGCCTGCTTAGGACAACTACTTCAGGAAAGCATGTTAGCGATGTGACTGACGACATCACCAACAAATAAGTTAAAGCATGACGAGCAGATAGTTCTCATCAGAAATGCCGGCTCTCGGCCATCACAGGCATGACAACAATGGCTAGGAAAAGGGAAAGGTGTTGCAACAACCCTATCCCTGTTGTGCGCAATCCCGGACAACGCTAGTATAGTATGTGTCGCTCGCCGTGCGACTTCCGTGAAAGAAGATTGATCTGGAACATAAAGAATGAGAGGTTAGTCCTAGTTAAATAACCCCTGTTTTAGCAAGATTTCAGAGTCCAACACAACTGTCTTCGCATTTACATACAACAGCCAATGGCATAGCAGAAATACACACTACAAAAGGAAAGCAAAATTGTTGAGAATTATTATTAAGACTACTGGTAGCCACAAACCCAAACGAAATGGCTCCTTCATGCCACATAATGACATTGATTTCACCAAATGATAATGAGAGCAACTAGAGACACAATTCTAGTACTTCCAGGGAGAGCGGGTCATTGTCATTAAAGAATTAAACTTATAGATGTAGCTACTTCAGTTGTTTTTGGACCAGAGATGCTACAGTATGATGCCCTAGCATATTTTTTACCAACCATTTTAAACATGAAAATAAAAGGCCAAGTCGGAGATCTCGAGCAGAAAATACTCTCAATCTCTTGGTAAACAAACATGCATGGTCGTAGAATTTGATAAATTAAAACAACAGTTTGCTCAGACAGCTATACGTACCCAATGGGGACCGGGCACAAATGTGCTTGATGCTCTTCTTGACAATAGGAATCAGCTGGTCCTTGGCATTTTCTACTTCCCGGAAATTACTTCCACCCTCATCAGCGCACCGAGCAAGATTACTTGCAGACTCAACAAATTGTGAGCTACTCTGCTGGCTCTGCATAAAATCAGCCCTGGAACCGGATGGGCTCAAATCTGTAGAAGTGCTAGTGTTCCATTGATTTTGTTCAGTTCCCTGTGTGCTTCTGTCGCGCTGGACGCTATTCTGCCATGCATTAGTTGCAGTCCTAGGTCTAAATAGAAGAATACGAATACGTCGGTTCAAGGCACGCCTCCTATCGAGAGTTGCGTGCCTCCCAGTAGGAGTTGATACAGGTTCAGCTGAGATATGTGACTCAGCTCGCTTATCTTCCTCAGGGGTTTCTATTGGAGAGAGATTTAGATCAAACCCTTGTAAAGGAGGCTGGATGTTTATTGGTGGTGGTCTCTGGAAAACTCCACTTGATATAGATCTGCCAAACGAACTAGAACTGCTATCGGCTGTGTTCACGTTACTTTCTCCATGGTGAACCACCCTTTCATGTGTTTGTGCATAAGAAGGCCCCTCCGCACTGGATCTACAACCACCACAGTACCAGTTCCCTTCTGGTACTTCTCTTCCCAGACCAACACAGAAAGTATGAGCAGAGGAATCACATATATCACAAAGCAACATTAGATTGTCATCACCACCTTGATTGCACTCTATACATACAACATTTTCATATGGATCTAACCAACGCCTCATTTCATCTTCAGTGGGTTGGTATACCTGTTTGAAGGAAGGAACCAAAAAAAAACTGAGACAACCATGCAAATTGTCACGAAGTTTATGGTTACAGTACTTTTAAACTAACTAGTACACAAGTTTCAGTTAGCATCCTATCAATCAAATTTGTTTATGCATGTTATCATGTGAACCGTAATCTAAATACAAAAGGTTATAAAGTCTATCAACATCTACAGATTTACATCAATATAGGGGTTGCACATATAAGATATAACAAGAACAGCTCTTTATTTACAGAAATATGAGTGTAGGAAGAAAAGTTAGTGTAAGATGTTTATGGCCCATGATTACCCTGAGTTTGAATGGCAAAGTGGAAGTAATAGATGTATTATCCCTAAACTGGTAAATTTCTGTGTGATCTCTGCACAAAACTTTTAAGCCACTAACCAACATTTTGGTGGTCCCTGGAAACAATGCAGCACACTTATTGTAAATAGTAACAGCAAAAAATGTAAGAGTAGAAGGTCTAAGGTGTCGTATTCCTATGGGGACAGAACTCTAATGTCTTTTAGTTAATAGTTCAAACCTAAATGCATTCATCTCGATAAATAAACATCCAAATATTAAGTGGGGCAGTGGGCAAGCAATGCAGAATGGTTTTATACCCTGCGGACAAGTAATTCGATAATGACCAGGAGAGTGAAGCATTACCTGATCACGTTTTTCGACCCTAACAGGAGCATTCCTCAACCCCAATCCAAGGTCTGCTACTGATGACTTGGTAATTGTGTTGAAACGTCGTTTACACAATGGGCACTTCGACTCCACCTTTGACCACTCCAGGATGCACGCGAAGCAGAAGTAGTGTGAGCAGCAATTAAGAATACCCTGTATCGTAGCTCTCTGCTCCTCTGACAGGCAGATCCCACATATCTGTTTCAAAGCCTCCTCTGGCTCTTTTCCCTTCTCGTCAACCCTCCTAGGAACAATAGTCCTTAGTGCTGGGGGCGGAGGCAGCTGTAGCAGAGTCCCTTGGGACCTAAGCACCCCCAAATCCTTAAGTTCCTCTTCTGATATGACATAATCAGAATCTGAGGACGAGTCTGACTCAGAACCCTTCTTCCTCCTGCCCTTCTTTCTCTTGATCCTCGCAGGCTCAGCTACTGGTGCTTCATTCTCAGCATGTTCCTCCTCGGATGTCACAAACTCAAATTCTGATGTGTCTGATTCGAGTGATGGCCATGCTTCTCCCACAGCAACTGGTTCGGCACTGCCATCCCTTGTCTTCCTCCCATCCTTGGCCTTCTTCCTTGGTCGGTTCACCTCTTCATCCACATCGTCATCGACAACAAAATCCTCATCATCTTCCTCCTCCTCATCATCGTCAGCCACCCATTCACTCCTCCTCCGCCGACGTGCTGCCATGCCATTCCTTGTCTTCCCCTTGGAACCACTCTTCCTCTTGCGGTGTTGGCGCTCAGCCGCTGGCTTCCGCTTTGGCAAGTGGTTCCTAGGTCTAACCTTTGTGGCATGAGTTATGGCATACTCCCCTAAATCATCATCGTCTTCTTCAACATCTTCCTCTATATCTTCCTCATCTTCATCCACCCCCGGATCGAAGTCCTCGTCCTCATCCTCAATCTCTTCCTCATAATCATCATCGTCCTCGTGTCTCTGCCGGCTAGAGCCCGCTGGCTTCACCTTCCTGCCCTTGCCACGAGCCTTGGACGGGTTCCTCAGCTCTAGCGTCTCGATTTCCAACTCTTCATCCTCTTCCTGATCGTCAACTTCCTCGTCCGTTCCATTGAAATCGGCGTCATACTTGACCGACTGTGGCGTCTCGATCTCCAACTCCTGATCCGCTTCCAGATCCTCAACTTCCTCGTCCGCTTCATTGAAATCGGCGTCATACTTGACCGACTGCGGCGTCTCGATCTCCAACTCTTCATCCGCTTCCTGATCATCAACTTCGTCATCAGCCCCATTGAAATCTGCATCAAACTTGGCAGGCTGCGGCGTCTTGACCTCCAACTCTTCATCCTCTTCCCGATCGTCAAACTGCTCCTCCCCATCGAAATCGGCATCGAATTCGTCCTCCTGCTTCACGTTACTGCCACTGGAGGCTGGCTGCGGCGTCTCGACCTCCACCTCGTCATGCTCCGGTTCTTCCTCGTCCCCTTCGAAATCTGCATCAGACTCAACGATCTGTTGCTCCACCCTCCTGCGCCGAGAGCGCGCCGTGGGTGCACGTTTCGGCCATGGCGCATCAATCTCAAACCCCCGGTTCCCCAACCCATCATCATCCTCCTCACCGTCGAAATCAGCGTCAGACTCGTCTTCCTGCAGCCTCGGCTTCCTGGCTGCCCTGGGTGCACGCCTCGGCCTCGGCGTCTCGATCTCGAACAGCTCATCATCCTCCGCGTCGAAATCCTCGTCAGACTCGTCTTCCTGCGGCGTCGCCTTCCTCCTGGCCCGGCGGCGAGCCCTGCTGGGCGCGCGCTTCGGCCGTGGCGTCTCGATCTCGTCCTCCCCGTCGAAATCCTCGTCAGACTCGTCGCGCAGCTTCCTCGGCTTCGTGGGTCGTCGGCGAGCCCTGGGCCGCGGCGCGCCGATCCCCAGCTCCTCCTCGAAATCCGCATCGGAATCTTCCTCCGGCTCGGGCTCCCGCTCCCGCTTCGGCCGCCGCTTCGGGGCTTGGCGACGAGGACGAGGCTTGGGCGGGAGGCGGCGCCTGGGCCGCGTCGTCTCGGCCGCCAGATCCTCCTCCGATTCCTCCTCCTCCTCGGCCCCGTCGAAATCCGCGTCGGAATCGTCGTCGTCGGACCTGGCCTTCCTGCCCCGCCCGCGAGGAGGCCGCCGCGGCGCGTCGATCTCGAGATCCTCGCCCCCCTCCTCCTCCGGCTCCTCGGCGTCAGATTCGTCCTCGTCCTCCTCCTCCGGCTCCCCATCCTCGGCGTCGTGCTCCTCCTCTTCGTCGTCGTCCCCATCCACGACGTACTCTTCGTCGTCGTCGTCGTCGTGGTGGTCCATCCTCGCCGCCCGCCGCAGGACCACCCTCCCGCCGGCGACCATGGACCGACAGATCCCTGCACGCACGCCAGAAACCCCAAATCAGTCCACAAAAAATCCAAATCTCCGCAGCGAATTTTCACCCGCCGGCGACCATGGACAGTAGAGAGGACAATGAAAAGTGGTAGTGAAAAAAGAGGAGGAGGGGGGAGTTCCATTTCGGGGTGGATGCACTTGCCTCCCCGCACGAGAATTGAGGCCAACACAACAGTGGGCGACAAAAGGCGCCCAAATATGAATATGTAGTCGGAGTGGGAGCTGTTCAGAACGGAGTGGTCTCCGCTTCCTTCCTTCCTCAATGGAGAAACCGCGGAGAATCGAGGTGGTGCCGCAGCGCCGGAATTCAAAATCCGTCCTTGTACGCAGTGGTTTTGGATGGAATTTGGGAAGGGATGGGGGCGAAGGAGGAGGTAGGGTAGGGGAAGCGAAGCCGAGAGGGGAAGAAAAGGAGAAAACGAGAGGAGAGGGGCGGTGGGCCTAGCCCGTTTTATCACGACGGGCAGGGGGAGGCGAGGTGGGGCCCAACGCACAGGCAGGCAAGCCCGCCCTGTAAACTGAACCTGACTAGCAACAGTTTCAGAATACTGCTCCTCCTCCTGCCTGAGAACGATCTGAAATCCCCGGCGGTCAACTTCCAAGAAACCAATGCTAGATCAATCTCAGACTCGGGAGTAGAGCACGCTCTCTGGGTTTGCTATGTTCCTTCGAGTGATGCTTTGCTTAACTGAAATGTCCTGTGACCATACTCACACGTCACCTTTCTTCCTCACCTCAACAGGTGCAAGTACAGAAGAAGAAACATCCGAGGGTTGAAGATCTTCTCTCTCTCTATCTCTCTGCGACTCTGCTGCGTGTATGCATGGGATCAGTGTGTTGTGCGGCGGCCATCGGGATTGATCATCTGTAGTAGTGGTATCAGCTAAGAGAGGCCCATGAGGTGTTTGAGGAAATGGCTATGAGAGAATAGTGGCTGAAAATTGGCAGTACCTAACGGACATGATGCCCTGCTACCATGTGTTTGCAGATAATAACCTTTGAAGGTCACACTGCCAGAGCGAGAAGCCTCTCTTGGGATGGCAACACTCTGACATCAGGAAGCCGTGACAAATGTACCGATTCCTCCATTTGGTCGAGTACTAGAATCAACAATTTAGTTTGACAAGTTTGACTTCATAACGGTGTTTTGATCCTATCCTTCAACGGATAAAGTTGCAGATACATAAAAACATACTCTGACTTTATTTTGTGAAAAACATACTCTGACTTGGCCGGAGATACTACATTAACCACTGAAGACCCTACTTTTTTTTTTGCAGGGTATTGATGGTTCGACAGTCGCATTGGCTTCAGCTGATGAGGCGCTCTGCACATGAAAACGTTGTCTTTCGAAGAAGTTTGCCAACGATGATGACAGTGTTCTGTCACTCAAGAGGGTGCAAATTAGATGGCGCAGCAGCTTGAAGGGGCGGGAGAAACATTCTGCAACCAAGACAGCTCAGAGAATCCAGAATATTACCAGTGTGAAGCTTGGAAATCTGTAACATGCCTGTAAGGCTTTGATAGAAAGAGAAATAAATCATGTGTGTTCGTAACCTGCTGACAACATCTGTAAGAATACTCACTCAACATGAAACAAATAATTTGTGGATAGTCTTGTTTCTATACAACAGTTGAATGTTGAAACACCTTGCAGATAATAACAAACTTATGAGAGAAAATGCTGGCTACATTTCTAATTTTTCTTTCGACATCTAAGCCCATTTGCAGAGAGTTGCATTTGTACTGAATTACATTAAATCCACGATCCACTCTTTTCCTGATGAGAAGAATCAAAACGATAAAAACTCATGTATATATGTGGGTTACTATCTGTTTGTTCATTTACATAGTTATTACAAGCTTAGTGACATAAGCCGAGCACCAACAGCACACATGATGTGTTATATGTAGAGGTAGATCCACATTCTCAGCTCAGCTTCCATCATGAGTCTGAAAACATATGTTTGTTCAATCAGAATATAATCTTAATGTATGGTACAGCATACATCCAAGCCAGTCATACTGTACTTCACTACATACAGATATTTATATATGGATTGGCGCATCATGAACCTGCACAGGTGAGTGTCTTACCATTAATCAGAGCCTCTGTCCCATAGGACCTCGGAGTCAATTGTTGTGAGATGTCGATCGTCAAGCCTCTTCCATGTCTCGATGGACTCGACTCCTTGCCACTGGCCTCCCTCTTTCTTCCCAAGCTGCACCGACACCACCCTTGCTCTCCTCGGCCACCCGGCCTTCCCGTAGGCATGGTACCCGAACCCGCCGGCATAGCACAGCTGAATGCCGGTGAGCTTCCCACAAAAGTCGTTTAGGTGATCGTGCCCTACAAAGGCCGCCTTCACGTCTCCAGCTTTCGCCATGGTGGTGAAGAAGCCGGAGTTGATCGACGGCGAGCTGATGCCCGCCTCCAGCATCTCTCCCGTGAAATTGGATGCCGTAACGTTGCTGAACTCCGGCAACGGGATGTGGAAGTATGCGAGGGCAGGTGCCGCCTCCTTCTGTCTGGGTTGCTCACGCGTGTACTTTCTCTGCATTTCGTATCAGGTTCTGTCGTTGGAAAATACAAATGCCACTGAACAGAAGGTAACAAGAAAAGGACAAGGATTTAATAATCACCTGGAGATTTGCAGATGTCTGCGTGAACCAAGCTTGCTGTGAGGCCTTGATCCAGCCGTAACCATCGATGGACGGCACGGTCGAGTAGTCACCGCTGTCGAGGAAGTAAAGGTTGAGCACCGACGTGTTCGCCATGGGCGTTCCTTGCACCCCGCCAACCTCCAGATTATAGTTCCCGTAGCCATCGATCTCGACCCCTTCCGGGTTGAGGCGTGCGAGGGTGTTCTTCATGCCCACGAGGTGCCGCATCACGCCCTCGCGCGACAGCGTGCCTTCCTGGTCGTGGTTACCCATGGCGGCGGCCCAGGGCAGCCCCATGGCGATGACGGGAGCGATCGCCGCGTCCATGGACCTGGCGGCGTCGGTCGAATCGGCGCCGAAGATGTTGTCGCCCGTGAAGACGACGAGGTCGGGGTCCTCGGCGCGGAGGAGGCGGTGGAGGAAGGCGGTGGTGTTGAGGTCGGAGCAGCCGCCGGCTGCTAGTGCTGGCCGCGTGACGTTCTCGCACGGGGTGCTCCGCCCGTCCGCGTAGTGCATGTCCGCCACCTGCAGCACCTTGAACGTCCCGCCCTCCCGCCGGAACCGGAGCTGCTTTGCCTTTCCCGCTGCGGCGGCGGAGCCCGAGAGGACGACGAGGAGGAGCACGAGGAGGCCGATGCGAGCGGCCATGCCGGGCGCGTTGCTAGCTATGCCGGTGGAGTGAGGTTGAGGTATAAATCTTGGTTTATAGGAGGAGGATTTTATAGCAGGCGTCCGGCGACGTGATTGTGGGTGAAGGACGTCGACGTGTATGAACGCACAAGGCTCCGGCGAACGTTGACCGACTTAGCCGAAGGAGAGTCAGAGACCAGATAAGAGAATGGCACGCGACCCGGGAGACGACTTTCCCCGCGTTGCCTCCACCACCGCCGACGCCCGACGGTGCCCCCGCGCGCGTCCTCTCCTCCCCCAAGCCACCCAAGGCCTTCATCCTCGCTGCACAAAACATGTACCTGGTTTCAATGCATGTACGCTTGCCCATAAGAAGATAGTTATCTCTACATTATTTGCAACAACTCCATATGTGCATAGCAGCGTGCATTTTGAATAGACGAGAACCCAATCGGTCGAGTACAATGTTCTTTTATTTAAAATAGTCGGTGTAATCCCTCATATCGTGAACTATGCACATGAACATATCCTTTCACATCCTAAAGCGCCGCCAAAACGGAACCGGTCCATGTGTTGGTTTATAAGAAAAATAGTCTTGACATATGTATAGATGATAGAGCCCTTCGACGATTCTCTTTGGCTCGCCGCCTCATACCTCCATTTTTGGACAGGGACATTCAAGTGTGCTTGCATTGTTATGAGAAGAGAGTGATCATCCTCATCTTCTCATGAGAATCACCGACAACATTGACATGTCTTCCATCAATTGGTAGAACATGAACTCATCACCGATATACATAGTCTATACAAAAAACAAAAAAAAACACAACATTCTATAAAACTTACCTAGATAAACAATTTATAGAAAATTACCTATTCAAGTTAATGGCCAATCACTTTGTGTATGGAGTCGGAGTGAGCTCTTCTAAACAAGCATCTAACTAGTTGTGAGCAGCATAGAGTCACAACCGACATTGCAAAAGATAACGATATTGGTGCCGGTTTGTCCTGCGTGGTCGCTTTGTACTCTAGGCTGACGATCAACTGCGAAATGAGGTGGCAGCAGACGTCGCGATTAGTCGGTGAGAGCAGAAGATTAGATACATGAGAGAATGGTGGGAGGAGGCAAATGGTCGAGTCACTGGCAATTGGTGGCCGTTTGTCCGAATCTACATGGTGGGTGTCTCCAGCACCCTGTGACATGCCCGAATCTACCCTTGCTAATTTAATTTAGTTCTCGGTCTGTTAGTAACTACCCACCATAGTGATGCTCCTCTAGATTTTGTAACATCAACATCGTCTTTCTTATAAGAGTAACACCTAAGGATGGGACTTGGTTCCCACGTAACCAATGGTTAGGTTAACCTAACCTAAAAAAGAGCCCAATGGGCCAAATGGAAAACCCAAAAACTCAATAGGTTTTTTAGGTTCAATCCAAAATAACCCATGGTTATCCGTTACCCGTCATCTCCACAGCAGCGAGCGGCGCGGCGCCTTGCCGACCGCCGCCCGGCCGCCTCGCTGCCCTCCCGCCGGAACCGGAGCTGCTTTGCCTTTCCCGCTGCGGCGGCGGAGCCCGAGAGGACGACGAGGAGGAGCACGAGGAGGCCGATGCGAGCGGCCATGCCGGGCGCGTTGCTAGCTATGCCGGTGGAGTGAGGTTGAGGTATAAATCTTGGTTTATAGGAGGAGGATTTTATAGCAGGCGTCCGGCGACGTGATTGTGGGTGAAGGACGTCGACGTGTATGAACGCACAAGGCTCCGGCGAACGTTGACCGACTTAGCCGAAGGAGAGTCAGAGACCAGATAAGAGAATGGCACGCGACCCGGGAGACGACTTTCCCCGCGTTGCCTCCACCACCGCCGACGCCCGACGGTGCCCCCGCGCGCGTCCTCTCCTCCCCCAAGCCACCCAAGGCCTTCATCCTCGCTGCACAAAACATGTACCTGGTTTCAATGCATGTACGCTTGCCCATAAGAAGATAGTTATCTCTACATTATTTGCAACAACTCCATATGTGCATAGCAGCGTGCATTTTGAATAGACGAGAACCCAATCGGTCGAGTACAATGTTCTTTTATTTAAAATAGTCGGTGTAATCCCTCATATCGTGAACTATGCACATGAACATATCCTTTCACATCCTAAAGCGCCGCCAAAACGGAACCGGTCCATGTGTTGGTTTATAAGAAAAATAGTCTTGACATATGTATAGATGATAGAGCCCTTCGACGATTCTCTTTGGCTCGCCGCCTCATACCTCCATTTTTGGACAGGGACATTCAAGTGTGCTTGCATTGTTATGAGAAGAGAGTGATCATCCTCATCTTCTCATGAGAATCACCGACAACATTGACATGTCTTCCATCAATTGGTAGAACATGAACTCATCACCGATATACATAGTCTATACAAAAAACAAAAAAAAACACAACATTCTATAAAACTTACCTAGATAAACAATTTATAGAAAATTACCTATTCAAGTTAATGGCCAATCACTTTGTGTATGGAGTCGGAGTGAGCTCTTCTAAACAAGCATCTAACTAGTTGTGAGCAGCATAGAGTCACAACCGACATTGCAAAAGATAACGATATTGGTGCCGGTTTGTCCTGCGTGGTCGCTTTGTACTCTAGGCTGACGATCAACTGCGAAATGAGGTGGCAGCAGACGTCGCGATTAGTCGGTGAGAGCAGAAGATTAGATACATGAGAGAATGGTGGGAGGAGGCAAATGGTCGAGTCACTGGCAATTGGTGGCCGTTTGTCCGAATCTACATGGTGGGTGTCTCCAGCACCCTGTGACATGCCCGAATCTACCCTTGCTAATTTAATTTAGTTCTCGGTCTGTTAGTAACTACCCACCATAGTCATGCTCCTCTAGATTTTGTAACATCAACATCGTCTTTCTTATAAGAGTAACACCTAAGGATGGGACTTGGTTCCCACGTAACCAATGGTTAGGTTAACCTAACCTAAAAAAGAGCCCAATGGGCCAAATGGAAAACCCAAAAACTCAATAGGTTTTTTAGGTTCAATCCAAAATAACCCATGGTTATCCGTTACCCGTCATCTCCACAGCAGCGAGCGGCGCGGCGCCTTGCCGACCGCCGCCCGGCCGCCTCGCTGCCCAACCGCCTCCGTGTGCGCCCTCCTCCCCGGTCCACGAGCCCCTCCCAGTGCCTCCCCGAGCGCTTCCGGCCTGCCCTCCACATGTCATTAATCCGCATGACAAGTACCAGAAGCTAGTGGTCTTCAATTGGATTGACATCATGTCATTAATCCGCAGCTAGAAGTGTCATTGTTAGCTTGATTTTTCTGCATTCAGAACCGTTTAAACTTGTTGTGATTCATTTGGAACAAAAGTCGGTCCTGAGTGTAACAGAGTCGTTCGGTTGTTGATTCAGTTCCAGTTTGCAATGTTTTTGTTCAAATTATTCATCAAACAGTGGACTGTTGCGGATAACCACTTTCCTATGTACTATGTTGAAATGGGTTATTTCAGCAAACATGATGCCATATTTTAGTACACCTAATATTCATAATCATTACATAAAGGTTCGAATCTCGGTTAACCGTTTCTAACCTAATTAATCAAATGGTTAACCTATTTATCCATTTAGATAAAACGGTTATTTAGTTTCTGAACCAAAAGATAAATGGTTAACCAAATCCCATCCATAGTAACACCAACATCGTCTTTCTTATAAGAAGAAACTGATACAATTTATAGTAAACATTAATACTTATTTAGAACTTAGCATGCTATTATCTTAACTTGTAATAATGTCATATGTTTTATTTGCCATCATTAACAATGTAAAAAAAATTGGTAAATCTTAGTGGAAGAATTCTTATATAGTTGAAAACACACTTTTCTAGATTTGACCTACATTATGTAACATAATTTTCGTCATGAATTGATTTATGCTAACAAAATAAACTATAGTATATTGTATACATATCTATAATAGACATCTATCATATGGGATAACACATACACCTTAATAAAGAATTTTGGTGTGTGGTTACATAATCATATTTTAGAAACTTGTAGAGTATATACATTGAAGATTGAACGTCAATGTGACTCTTTACTAATTGCGTAATGTGTAGAGTGTTGGTACGTGGCAAGAATGGGAGGACGGCCCAACTGAATTAGACCGGGCCAGTTTGAGCTAATGCGCCAACTATTGCTGAGGATATATCTTATGGGTCAATTTATAGCTCAGTATTTTTTTTTTTGGAAGACTGGGCCATGGCCTGATTTGGTCACCAAGAGGATTCTTCAGTGGCTTGTGTGTTAGATATGTTTTGTACTCCATTGGATCCATTAAAAGTGTCGCTCAATTTGTACTAGGATAGTATAAGTTTGTACTAGCTTAGTACAAAATGGACGACATTTTTATGGATCGGAGGATTAAGTTATAATAGGTTAGAAAAGTGAATGTATAACCCAAACCTAGTTTCAAGTCCCCTTGAAGTCCGGGTTTTGATTCTTATTATCATAAAAATGCTGTAGGAGGTTCTAGTACCGCATTCTTTTCTCAAGTTTCAAAAGTGGCGTATAATACGAGTGTTGGTTGCACTTGACCAAGCCAAAATATAATAAGTTTAGTAAAACAATGTAAGCAACATAGAAATGGTCAAAAAATGACTGACTAAAAATACGGCCATGGATAATATAAGTACAGTAGTAGATGCTACTAGCCCGAGTCCGAATATCCCAACGGAAACATGAATATCCCGCGCGCCACGGCGCCGGTCCTCCTCGTCGGCCGCCGGCACCTCCTCTCCTACACGTCGAGCTCCATCGCCGCCCGCCGCTTCACCATCACTGTCCAACTCCTCCTCCTCTCCTTCCCTGCTCCACCAATAGTATAAACCCAACAGAACACCGCAACCATCGCTCCACCAGTACACTTCAGGAATCAATCCCCGGACACATTTCTCCCTCCCGCTCAGTCCGGAGTCAACCACGCGCCGCGCGCATGGCCGCCCGCCTCGGCCTCCTCCTGCTCCTGCTCCTCGTCTTCTTCGCGGCGGCGGCCGCGGCGGGGAAGAGGAGGGGGAAGGTCCACGACGCTGCTGGCGGGCTGCGGTTCCGGCGGGAGGGCGGGACGTTCAAGGTGCTGCAGGTGGCGGACATGCACTACGGGGACGGGCGGAGCACCCCGTGCGAGGACGTGCTGCCGGCGCAGGCCCGGGGCTGCTCCGACCTCAACACCACCGCCTTCCTCTACCGCGTACTCCGCGCCGAGGACCCCGACCTCGTCGTCTTCACCGGTTAGACACCCCACCCCACCCCTCCCCTGCTTTTGCTTTCCGATCATCCTGTGATTCGTCGGCGTCGCGGCCACCAGCTCTCCTCTCAGTTTCGGATCCAGTGCAGCAGTTTAGAGATGTCAACGCATTGGTGGAATGGAATTTGCTCCAGTGGTACGGTGCACCTCAGTGTTTCATCAACATTGGGGAATCATCCTGAACATTGCTCGACCACTCGTTCAGTCGCTGAGATTCATCAACAGCTAAATCCCTCAAACTAAGGGGAAAATACTGAACATGTAGCCGCCTTTGTAGACTGTTCCTGTTTTCGTCGTCTTGTTTCACGGGCAATCTTGGTGTTGGTGATGCTCCCGATGCTGCAATCTCGACAAACCGATCTTTCCTAGTAGAAAAAAGAAGCACCGGTTACCACCACACGCATGTGCGCGCACACTCTTTGGCATCTATAAATATCATTGTGATGGGTTTGTTTCTTTTTAGATTATGCTACAGTACTAGCCTACTACTAGGGTCTAGCAACATTTTGCGGACTTTCTGCATATGAAAAATAATAATTTATGGATAATGCATTTGCAGTGGTGGTAACTGCACATATATAAGCTTTGCTTTAAAGTTTCAACCAAAGCAGGGCAAAACATTTTTCTCTCCAAAATTGTGCCCCAGCTGATTTCATCGTCATTGTTAACTTGGCAGGGGATAACATCTTCGGCGCGGATTCAACCGACGCGGCCAAGTCGATGGATGCGGCGATCGCTCCCGCCATTGCCATGAGGCTGCCCTGGGCTGCTGGGATGGGTAACCATGATCAGGAAGGCACGCTGTCACGCGAGGGCGTGATGCGCCACCTCGTAGGCATGAAGAACACCCTTTCGCGCTTCAATCCGGAAGGAGTAGAGATTGATGGCTATGGGAATTATAATCTTGAAGTTGGTGGAGTTGAAGGAACACAGCTGGCCAACAAATCGGTGCTCAACCTATATTTTCTCGACAGCGGTGATTATTCTACTGTGCCATCGATCCCCGGTTATGGTTGGATCAAGGCCTCACAGCAAGCTTGGTTCAAGCAAACCTCTGCAAATCTCCAGGTGAATAGTTCGACGACTTGCTTGTTATCATCTTGGCATTATGCTGGATACAATTTCTACTTCAGCCATACATAATATGCTAAAACAAAAGAAAGGAGGACTTCTTCTGATTTTACCGTATTTTTTCTCTTCGGGCCACCTTATGGTGAAACACTCAATTAAGTAAATATATTAATATAAACTTGGAAGTAAGGCAGGCTCACCAAATTAAATAAAACTGAAACTGATGGGTCGATGCTATTTTCTATTGGAGTGATTTTCTGTTGAGCTATCTTAACTCTACATACGACGTAAGCCAAGAAGTTTATGCTAATTTGAAATTTTCAGAAATCATATATTTGTTTACTATCACTGTAGTTTTATAAACCATTGGTTTCTAAATGTCTTGTTGATCCATATCAAATGTTTAAAAATAAGAACATCGAGATGTTAGGCAATGACACTAGTCAGTAGTTCTTATATGATAAGCTCATTCTGTCGGTGCTATGGACATATTTTATGTTAGAATGACAGCACTTACAAACTTCTTATAAAATGCAGAAAAACTATACGAGTGAACAGCCCAAACAGAAGGAGCCAGCACCTGCTCTTGCATACTTCCACATCCCATTGCCAGAGTTCAGCAGCTTCACAGCATCTAATTTCACAGGAGTAAGGCAGGAGGGCATCAGCTCAGCGTCAATCAACTCCGGCTTCTTTACCACAATGGTGGAAGCTGGAGATGTGAAGGCTGCCTTTATAGGGCATGATCACTTGAACGACTTCTGTGGGAAGCTCACTGGCATTCAGCTGTGCTATGCTGGTGGGTTTGGTTACCATGCATACGGGAAGGCCGGGTGGCCCAGAAGAGCAAGGGTGGTGTCTGTGCAGCTTGAGAAGACGGAGGGCAGCGAGTGGCTTGGGGTGAAGTCCATCAAGACATGGAAGAGGCTTGATGATCCACATCTCACCACAATTGACTCCGAGGTCCTATGGAACAGAGGCTCTAATGGTAAGACGCTCGCTTGTACAGATTCATGATGCTAATTCTAGCATGCACAAACATAACTGTATTAGTACAAGTACAAGTGTACAACAAATGACTAGGATGGACATGTCTCGTTAAAAACAGAGTGAAGAGGATAATTAACATGATCATTCTCTTATACCATATATGAAATTATTATGCTGATTCAACGAACATGTTCTTTCAGAACCGCAACTTATCTGAGGGTTGAAAATTGACAGGGAGGCGCAGGAAGAATCATGATGGAAGCTGAGTTCAGGATGCGGGTCTACCTCTACACATAACACTTCATGAGTGCTGTCCGTGCTCGGCTTATCTTACATACGAACTATGAAGCTTTGTAACTATGTTAATGAACAAATATATAGTGCAGCACATGTATACATGAGTTTTCACCGTTGTGATTCTTCTCATCAGGAAAAGAGTGGACCGTGGTTTTGAATGTTATCTATACCTAATCTCTACTATATAATATGGCTTGGGGACTCCGGTCATACGTCCTGTCTTTTTACAAAAATCCCCCTACAAAATACGAAAATCACCCCGCAGTACTGAAGTGAAATCAACCCGTGATTAAATCAGAGCCACCACGCCGGCGCCACAGGAGGCCGGCCGCCGCACAGGAGGACCTCCACGCTGGCGCCGCCTTTCCTGCTCCAGCCCCCCAGCGACAGCTTCCCCCTGCCCGCCATTCCCGCCGCCCTCCTTGAAGTCTCAGCCGCGACGCCCCCGCCGGC
Organism: Poa annua; assembly: GCA_026929855.1. Taxonomy (NCBI): domain Eukaryota; kingdom Viridiplantae; phylum Streptophyta; class Magnoliopsida; order Poales; family Poaceae; genus Poa; species Poa annua. Next base: position 85,365,363 of record CM049432.1, read on the forward strand.
GCGTCCCTGCCGTGCGTCGTCGGTCCCGTGCCTCCCTGCTCGCCGGCGCCACAGGAGGGCCGGACAGGAGCAGCGTCGCCTTCTTCGGGGAGAGCATGCTGTGGGGACGGAGCGAGGGAGACGCGGCCCACGAGTCGCTCGGGATCGAAAGAGACACCTCCGTCCTCGTCTCCGGCGGAGAGTGCAGCCAGGTGTACTACACTGCAGCACGGACAAGGACATCCCATCTACATCGTCTCACGAGGGCACGATGAGCAGCCACGAAGGTGTGGGCCGTGAGGACGGGGCGCGGGCCGCGCGGCCATGGCTGGGGACGCGCAAGGATGGGCGGCGGCGAATGGATAGCAACGGACGGCTGGGGCTGGCCCGTGCGCGGCGCATACGCCTCTATCCCAGGCCTTGCGCGCCTCGACGGCGCCGGCCCTGCCGCTGAGGCCGCCTCCTCCCATGGTGAGGAGCTCTGCTCTGGACGGACAACAGGCGGAGGGGATGGAGGAAGTAGGGGGAGGTGGTGAGGAAGGAGGGAGGGGGCTGGAGGTGAGCACCGTACGGCCGCAGGTGGAGATCTGCGGGAGCGAGAAGGAGCGCCCCCGCGGGAGCGAGGAGGAGCTTGGTGCAAGCTCTGCCCGAGCTCCAGAGAAGAATAGATCCACGCTCATGTTTCCACTTGCTTTGGTCTTGTTCATGCATGCTGCGTTTGTGTGTGTAACCAGATCCTCTGACGTTGAGCAAACTACTGCAGAGGGACATGGTTCATTGTGGTCCGCTCCTGTCGCATCCTACGACGTTCCTTCACCTAAACGACTGGTGCCACTCCTACTACGCATACCTTTTTTTTTTACATAAGCCTGCTACCTATTTTGCTCGGCTGGAATTTGGGAGTAAGCATGTGCGATGAGTCTTTTTTTTAACCGATATTTTTTACTGTTTGTATAAAAGTGATTAAAAAAATTATAGTGAATTTTTTTACAGAGAATTTTGTCCTTTCACACACGATACAAAATCGTGTCCATTTTGATCTGTTGCGTCTCGCCGCGGACATGAAATCGGATGTGTTCTGTCTGCTGTCCGGTTTGCGTCGGGAGTAGATCCAGCGTCCCGACGCAAATTAGTACACTGTCAATGCCAGCGGTACAATTAGCGCCACCAAGTCTCGCCGCGTTGACTTCCCGTCCGCTGTTTCCCGCGTTCCCGCCCACGACAGTGTTTCGCGCCACACACTAGTTTGTTCCCGCGCGCAGGCCTTTCGTTTCCTGCCCGCCCTGGTCTTTATAAAACATCGCCGGTGGTGCTCGGCCAAAACAAAACAATGACCGAACACCCCGACAACACCTGGGATAGGATCGTCACGATGGAGCGCAACCGCTTCCCCGACGAGGATCCGGCAGCGTTGGCCTACACCCGGTTCACCTACAACACAGAGGAGGTCGCGGCGTATGCTGCCATCCCCGAGGAGATCGCCGCGGAGCAGGCTGCCCTGGCCGCCCCGCGTGGAGCGACCTAGCTTCGCGGCGAGCTCATGAACGAGCTGCGGAACGAGGCGACAACCTCCGCCCTCAACCCCGCCTCAGCAGTTGTTGGCGGTCCGCCATGGCGGTTGCGCCCGGGTGGATGTCGAGCGTGAGTACATGCGTTTGATGTACCGCTCGTCGGACGTTGCTGCGGTGGCTGTAGCGGCAAGGGCGACGACGTCCCAGGGGCTGACACCGCAACAACGACATCGCCTGGTCGACCAGCGCCAGCGAGCGATCTAGGCAACGGCGGTGCTGAAGACCAGTAGGTCGAGGGACTGCGAGTAGCCCCGTAGTGGCAGGACGCCATCCACTATACCCTCACCACCATGACGGCCATGTCCGCGACGAGACGTAAACGGATCAAATCGGACACGTTTTTTAATCGTGAAAGGACAAAATTCTCTAAAAAAATCACTATAATTTTTAAATCTTTTTTGTACAAGCTGTGAAAAAATCGGTTAAAAAAGACTCATCGCACGTGCTTACTCCGTTACCAAGTTCCAACCGAGCAACGTAGTAGGAGTAGCACCCAATCGTTCAGATGAAGGAGCGTCGTAGGATGCGAAAGGAGCGGACCACAACGATCCATGTCCCTCTGCAGTAGTTTGCTCAACGTCAGAGGATCTGGTTCCGTCGCTGCCGCCAGATTAGCAGTTCGTTGGATTCGATCACTTCCTATTGGGAGGCTTTCGGTTCTACTCAAGAACAAGAGTATTTTGGTCTACACTTTACAGCCAATCTAAGTGCAGGATCTGCAGATGCGGATCATGGTGCTTATTTCTACTGCACTTTTGGTAAAGCATCGACAATGGCAAGAGTGAAGAATATGTTGAGCCGTTTAAGTTTCATGATGTTGTTTCAGCAAGCAGTACTAATTTGTCCTTTTTCTTCTAGACTATTATTTTTTGATAAACTTAACTGCTCCGAGTATTTGTTATTATTGAGAATCTGTTTTGGTCATATGCATATATTAACTGTATATGTGCTCATATATATCAGGGCTACGTCATAACCTGATATATCTTGTGCCAGACTATGGTTTTTTGGGGTCCAGAAGAAGATTTTGCTCTATAGTGAGAGATCTTTATATGCACACGAAATTGATTGTTAGCTGAACTTGCATAGTAGCTGACTGTACGGTAGTAGAACATAAGTTTCAGGTGCTAGCAATGAATACGATGTTAAGTCAAGTACATCTATACTTGTGATATACTATTAACATGTCGTTTTAGTATGAAATGGCGTAATGTTCTGGTGCATCTTACCCCATATTGTGCTCGTGTAATGGTGGGAAAGGATTTCCAAGTTAATACATTTGTATAAAATAATCTACAGTTTTGCTGGATGCTTTTATTCTGAACCGTGTACCACTGGTAATAGAATTCATCAAAATAGAAGCACCGCAGAAATCAGTGAGTTAATGTTCAGTTCATTTGTCTTTGTTTCTGACTTAGTGCAACTTCATGGTTTAGATATGGCGCCAAGAGGAAGAACTCAGGAAGCATGCGTGCAACAGATGCAAGAACTTCGCCTCTCTTGGAGGCCACATGTCACACCATTGGCGCATTGTTATGAGATGTATTGTTCTTCCCAGATTTGTTAGATACTTCGTCCTTCCTGTGAAAAATATACGAGACACAATAAATTCGTCTGCAGATATGAATTCTTCATTTGAATCTCCTGCATATTTGATTTGTATTCACCGTACTATTAGTCTGTTACTCGTTCAGTCTAATTCTGAATTTTTCCCTGAATTGTGCAAGTTAATTGGCAGTGCAAAATATGGGCATGGATTTGCTCTAGGAAAAGCTGGCACAATGGCCAGTGTATGAGGTCTTCCGATTTGCAACTACAGTATATAGCCATTCCACTTGAAGTTTAAAATATATTTCAATTCAAGCCGTGTGAATTTTCCATAGGATTTGGGGATTATGATTTTGTTTGTGGGTGTACTGAGGTCTACATCATTTATACACATGCTATTTTTACTATAAAGGGGGGAAGGAGTGGTGTTGACTTCATATTTGTACCTGAACATTTCATTTCATATCATCTACATAGTGATGAAAAAGAAACACTTTCTGAAACAAGTGTCTATTCATCAATATAGTTATTGTGTTATCTAACACGTCTATGAGATCTATATATATGGACCTATTGGAAACATAGTGACTTTACTCTTACCATATTTGGATCAACCTAAAGAGTTATTTTGTATGAAAAATAAATAATTAAATTATTTATCAGCCCGTAATAACGCACGAGCATTTTGCTAGTTAATAATAAAGTATGGAAGTTTTCTCTCTTCGTTCGTCACAATGTGCTTTCGTCAACCGTCTAGGCGCCTTCGTAAGTGGCAGCGATCGTGTCCCTACCCATACACAAACCAGAAAAACAACAGATCCTTCTGTTCTGAGTCCTAATCCTACTCGACCAGGGAGAAGTAAGACGTGCTACTTATAATTGTCTTCCCACGGCGAGTCCTAATCCTACTAGATCATGGAGAACTAATCTGACACAGATTTGGACGAGTGTCAGCAATAAATATATATGCTTAGCAAATCAGCGACCCAGTACGTACTACATACAGCTAGCTCTGATTTTTTTTTGAAATTAGCTAGCTCTGACTTCTTAGCTAACCAGCTTCCACGGCAAGACAATGTCATCGACAATTCCGCCGATCAATCGATCGGGTATTTGTCATCAATACATATTTTAATCTTTTAGCCATCATCCTAAGACAAGCCGAGCCTAAGCAGCCACCCATGGTCCAACTAACGTCGAAAGATGAATAGCTTGCATGGGAAAATATAGCTACCTCGATTATGTGGAACTGACTTATTTTGCTAACTTTATGTATGCAATCTATCTTATCCATATGAAGAAAAGCATGAAACACTGAAGAAACGTCGTGAAGCTTATAAGAAAAACAAAACAAATAAAGCGACGAAAAAATATGCAGATTTAGAGCCGGAACAAAGGATTAAACAATGCGCGCATAGAAAAGGAAGAAATATGCTAATCCGAAACACGCCATGCAAAGAGTCAATTGTGATGGTGAACCCTGCATATATCCCAACAGAAGAGAAAATTAAATTAGAAAAACTTAGAGCTAATCGTGCGTTTAGCCGGAACACGTCATGCAAAGAGTCAATTGCAACGGTGAACTCTACATATATCATAGCAAAAGAGGAAGTTAGTGAATCAAATATATACAAAGAGCTCATATGAGGGATAGTTATGTTTATTAACCTTCGAGCCAATTTTCCTGTTCTCCCCATTGCAAGCGCACGGGCATGTTTCCTAGTCAAGTATAAATGCCAGTCTTTGCAAATGGGATCAGATGTCGAAAGAAAACGAGAAGGCTGATTATGCCAATGCAGCCTGTATTTTTAGAAAGAGGCGGTTGCGCTATCTTCTCAAGTAGACACCGTGTAAATGTATGTGTGATATGGTGCCCTTTCGTGTGTGCTGTGTTGCGTCATACCCGAAGAACACAGAGCCATCAAAGATGCTGTGCGATTTCTTAAGCTGCCTATAAGGCTATATGATTCTTGAAACTGAAACCACAGTCGCATTCCAAGTCTTCAGGCCAGAGTCCAGCCATTCGCCACAACATGCAGCAATTTTGTTCCAAAAGATCGCGTATAAACTGATGACTGCTGGTTTTGGCAGGCCACAGTTTGGTGAGCTCGAGCAATTGGAACATCAACCAATCAACGCAACCAAACATGCACGCAATATGTCACAGTTCTTTAGATCGAATTCAAGACGCTCGACTAATCCATCTGTTTGCTGCTCGTTCCAGATTTGTATTTGCTTCATATCACATTTTCTTTAAGGGTGCTAATGTCCACATCCTGATTTGCATTTATCAAAATTATTGCCAAGTTGCGAACTGGATGTAGATCTGAAACTTTATGACATGTTAAGACACTTACTATCTCTCTGATGATGCAGACTGATTTCAGATTTCATAATATCTTTTTTACATGATTTTTGCTGACCTAGGTGGTAGCTACTACATCCAATACGCCCTCCAAATATGCCCATTGCCCTGGGTAACCAAACAGCTCAGCAAACTCTGAAAAACCTAACCAGCACGTGAAATACTGAAGTTCAATATTAAGGGTAAGAACAAGAACGAGTTCCTCCAAAGGAAAGTACCTCATACTGGAATATACTCTTATAAGATTATCACTTGTGCTATTTATTGATACCCATGTTATGGCACTGCAACAACTGAATTTTCCCTGTGAAAGATTACATATATACCCAAACCGACAACAGAGAGAAACAACAGGTGGACCTCCCCGCTTCCATACCAAACCTGAGCATAGGTCAGCATCCCTCTATAAATACAATCACAAACTTCTCCCTGGCACTTCCATGGGTATCCCGTATCAGTATATACATTTCCGAATACTAGCTTAATCGAGTTGGACTCACAACAGGCGCTAGCTTCGCTCCGACAGAACTGCTCGTTGCGGATATCTTGGGCCATGGACGAGTGATGAACCAATCCTCAGAACAGGTACATAACCAGTGTGCAATATACCACGTCAGGTTCCAGTTGGGATTTGTCCATGCTATAGGCTGGAGGGCAGTCTTAACGGGAATCCGTTCTCGAAAGCATGGCCAAGTACTTCTTCGATGCGCTTCACAAGCAGAATCTAACAGCAGCATATGTAAATATAAGTCAGGCAACAAATATCGAATCGGGAGGAGACACAATTGCAACAGAGATCAGATTGCTATTCTGGTTTCTGGATGTTTTAACACGCCAAGAAACAACTAATAGCAGTATTTTATGAAAAATGTGTGCTGAATAATTTGAGCATCGTACTAGTACATATTAGGAGCAAATATAAATGCAGGATCAAGTCAGTGCTACACTGCTAGTAGTTCAGAGCATATCCTCAACAATCATGCTACGCAAAGTAGCAATTAGAGTAAATCTTGAGTAATCACTAAGAATAAGCAATCACGTACCTCTATGCCAGAGAGGATGGGCGCTGGAATCTCGGCCAAGTCCTTCAAGTTCCTTTCTGGCAATATTACTCTCTTGATGCCATATCGATGTGCTGCAAGCACCTGAATTCCAGCGGAATGTTGTAAGTTAAATATAGTCTAGGGGCACCACAATGGAAGTAGTTCAGACTACAGTCACTCGAGCAAGAAAACATATATGGCAGTACCTTGTCCTTAACACCACCAACTGGCAATACCAGGCCCCTAAGGGTCATCTCTCCCGTCATGGCGGTGTCTGCTCTGACTTTCCGATTACTAAAGAGTGACACCAGCGATGTTACCAGTGTTACTCCTGCAGAAGGACCATCCTTTGGCACGGCACCAGCAGGGAAATGTATGTGAATATCACGACTCTCCAGTAAGTTAATATCCGAAGTAGGTGACAGATTAAGATCAGCAGCTCTTGCTCTCACCTGTGAAAATCAACAAAATCTAAGTTAAGAGGAACAGAAAGTTATTCATCTTGATATGTACTGATACAGAAAATCATGGTGAGGCTGATGATGCTTAATTTAAACAATATTTCAACTAAGCACCATAATGCTAGGAAACAACTGCATGTGGCAACGGAAGGTCCTGCTGACTGAATTTTAACAAATATAGCCTTACAACATGTGAGGGAGATCGGTGAGAAGAAAGGATGATGCTTACCCAAGTCAGAGCTAACTGTGCGGACTCCTTAATTACATCTCCAAGTTGTCCCGTCAAATGCAATTCACCCTTACCCACCATGGCTGTAGCCTCCACAAACTGAACTTCCCCACCAAAAGAAGTCCAAACAAGCCCAACAGACACTCCTGGGGACGCCACACGATCTGCAGCTTCTCTATCGTCAAATCTAGGAGGCTGTAGCACAATGTAATGTAACATGGTAAGATTCGACAAACATAAACATACTAATCTAGCTTATCATGAAATCAGATTGAGGTAATGACATACCCCAAGCACTTTTTCTAGCATAGCCTCATCAACAACCATGGGTGCTGGATTTTCATAAGAATTTGATATGTCCTGGCCCATAGGAATAACTTCCATTTCAACTTCACCACCATCGGCAAGCCTTGAGTCCAGTAGAGTTGTTGTTATTGGCTGTATTTCCTTGCCAAGTCTCATTGTACTGTCTAGCTCTGCAACCTTTACAGCAGCTGCACGGGCCAATGCAGCTAGGTTTCGCTCAAGATTACGTACACCAGCTTCTCGTGTGTATCTCTCGATGATAAGTTTGACTACAGCCTGGACAGTTGAAAGGTACAAGGAAAACAGAGAGTAACTATAGAGTTTTAATAAAACTCAAATGAAAGAAAAATGACAAAATAAATGGAAAAGGTGCAAAAACTAAAAAGAGCATTGTAATAAATGTTTAGGACAGACAATGAATTCAACAGTATTATTTAGTGAAACATGAGCAGTTGATGACTGCAAGCAAACTTCATGCGCTGTAGTGCAAACAGAATAGTGCCCCTCTAAAGCATATAAGTACACTGTACTTATCACTATATATCTGAATCAAATGTCTTTATACTTTCCATTTCAAATTCAGTTTGTTCCCAAGGGGGTAAAGCACACTCAACATCAATATAGTAAATGCATTCAACAGGAGCAACTGTCACTCTTCCAGCAGATGATGTGAGCACATTCAAACCATTTAAATCATGGGATATCAAATAAAATAGTTTAGAGACAAGCAATGGTCCAGAAGAGATAATCCTTGTGGCATACCTCAGGAATCTGAAGATATGCAGAGCTCAAGCCATGCTGTTCCAATACCCTGGGTAGGAGATGTTTCATGGCTATTTTTAGTTTCTCTTCAGGGGTGTAGCCTGGTAGCTCAATCACTTCCATCCTATCTAACAGAGCAGGGGGGATAGGTTGCATCCTGTTGGCAGTTGCAACAAATACAACCTTTGACAGGTCAAATGGAACATTCAAATAGCTGGTAAAAATGTGTTAAGGAATTTTAGTATATAAAATCTAGATAGCAGATCAAATAGCATAATCTCTTCCCCAAAGTACTGTGGTGTGCATCAGAGTTTTAAGTAACTCGAGAACATAGCTTCCTAGAAAGAGTAGGGGACTAGAAAAATTGCTAACCTCACAGAGATGGCAGTAAAAGGGTACCCAGAAGTGATAAGCCTAACTAACCAATACATGCATAATAATAACAAACATTTTTTTAAGGGCCCAATTTCACAAAGGAAGCAACCAGCTAATAAGATATTAAGATGTGCTCATTACACACATAAAGTGAAAGGATACTGGTCATTGAATGTTTTATTCTGCTCAGGATCGAGAACTTCTAGTAAGGCTGATGCTGGATCACCACGTACATCCGAACCGGTCTTGTCAATTTCGTCAAGAAGCATCACCGGGTTGCTGACAGATACTCTCTGCATTTTTAGTATAGTATATAAGGATGACTTTATTTAACTGTATATAAGAACGACTTATTCTGCAGAAGTATTATATGAATCATCTCATGGTTCAAAATATACGACAGAAGAAACTGGAAACAAATCTGGCTTACCTTCAGTCCATCGATGAGGCGCCCTGGCATGCTTCCAATGTATGTTCTTCGATGGCCCCTAATATCAGCCTCATCCTTTACACCGCCGAGAGAGATTCTTATGAATTTCCTATCCAGGGCCTTTGCTATGGAAGAGGCCAATGATGTCTTTCCAACACCAGGTGGTCCAACAAAACACAGCACAGGACCTCTGGCATCAGGTTTGAGCTGCAAGCAAATTAATGCATCTCCATAAGATAAATAATCAGGACAGGCACATGAGAAATATCATACCAAAGTCTTGTTACCAACCTTACGGACAGCCAAATACTCAATAATCCTCTGCTTAACTTTGGTCAGTCCATAATGATCACGATCAAGACTCTCTTTTGCAGCTCTAAGATCAAGCTCTCTTTCTTCGCTGACTTTTTGCCAAGGAAGGTCGCCAAGAAGTTCCAAATAAGCTCGTGAGCTACTATATCCAGGTTGCTGAGGTTGCATCTTTCTCAAGCGCCTGCGAGACTAGCTGGATAAGCGGACCTCCAGTACCACATGTATGCATGCTGAAAAGGATATAGATAGTACAAGTTACCTCAACTCCCTTTGGGCGTGCTTCCAAATATTAGTAGGCATTCCTGCATTCTGCATCTTCCTTTCCAATGCAGCTACATCATCTTCATCATCGTCGTTATCACCAAGTTCATCTTTGATAGCCCTCATCTGCAAAACTAGCAGGGTCACTATCATACTGGAAGAATAATATATGCTGCACAACAAGGCCATAAATATCAAAGTTGCTTAGCTCCAGAAAAAACCTCTATGAGAAAAGGATTATTTCCATTTTACATATTATTTACAGACTATCTAGGAATACAAGCATGTCAGGATGTAATTTGTAGTTGGTCAAGCACGGAACATAGGGTTTTAAAAGATAAACCTGCTGGCGCAACAGAAATTCTTTTTGAGACTTCGACAACTGCCCCTCAACCTTTTGTGTTATTTTCTCAGCTACAAGAATTGACTGTCCATCGAAGGAAAAGAAAACATAGCAAACCATCAAATGACTAGATCATAGAAAGTGAACTTATTAAAGCACAAGGAACCTTAACAAAGTTTAACAATAATTCACAGATTATTGGGTTTCTTGATATTCACCTGCAGGTGTCTGTCTACAAGTTCGGTTGCCTTGGAAAGCCTGACTTTCAAGTCAACTGAATCCAGCATAGAGAGCTGCTCCTCAAAGCTTATTTCAAAGCTAGCAACAAAAATATCAGCTAGCCTGTATACAGGAACTGTCTCGAGCAGCAACTTGGTCCTACCAACAGTCTTCTGCTTCTGCAGAAACAGCAGAACAATAGTAACTTAGTAAGTCTAAACTCACTGAAAAGTATCATGAACAGCAGTAAGCCTTCTGCTTCTGCGGAAACATAAAACTCTACTAGTAATCACCCCAACAGCAAAAGAAAGACATCACAAATTATGAAAATGTGCAGCTTATCTTTCACACGCTTGCAATTGATATACCACTGATCTTCAAAGTTATTCAATATTCAGTTCTCCACTCAATCTTCCTATTACTCTGTCAACTATAATCACTAAATCTGGATATCAGGTTCTCCTAGGTTATTTACCTGCTCTAGGACGGAAATCAGTTCCATGGCAGTTGCTTTAAATTGCCTAGAAAGAGCAATTAGATCAGGGTCTTGCTCTGCCTGCTCCAACTCTAGTAAACCAAAGACATAATAGTGTGAGTGTCCAAATATATATCACGTGATTTTGAAAAGAAAAGGCGGCTACATAATACAGAAAAAGGATCTTTTAAATTCTTCACAGGCTAATAAAAGATATTAGAGAAGAAATTATACTATGCTAATAAACCATCAAAATCATCAGGGTAGAGACGCCAGATTCAGAAAGAAAATACAGTTGTGTGAAAGGTACCAGCTTGTTATGATTACTGTTGAACGAAATGGAGTGAAAATTTATATATACTTTTACGGCCTTACCAGTCTTTGTCATGTCAAGGCGTGAAACACGGGCAACATGATATGATCCCCTTGCATTGAGTTCTTGGACACTGAATCTACATAAGCCTTCAAGAACAACAATGTATGTAACCCTTCCACTTGGTTTCTCCACGCCTCTTGAAAGGTGCAGAGCTCTAGCAGCAACTCCCCTATACATGGAAGGAAACTGGAAGTTTCAGACCAAGTTTGATTTAAAACATGCGTAAGGTGGGGAAACACAAAGACTACAAATCTGAGATGATGTAACAAAGGGTGCAACTTTAAACTATGTAGTTCATATTTCGTCATTTTGTGCAATTATAGATCCAATTTAGCCTTTGGTTATCAATGGAGACAAGAACGCCCATAGCGGGACAAACCCTTTGTAGAGCATAGCAGGTTGAGAAATAGAATGAAAACATCACTGGTACAAGCAGTACATTCAAGGACTTAAGAACTAGATGGAGGGTGGAAAGATGGCCCACCAACAACCAAAACATCTTAATTTCAAACAGTTAATAGTTGGAGAACAAGTATCCAGAAGCTTGAAGGAACAAAGAAATGCTATCCCGAGTGTTCAGCTACAAGTAGTCAAGTACTGTCCTATATGTAAAGTGTACCCTCCTGTCGAACAAGATTTTGATCACTATCTCATCAAACCCCCACAGCAGGACAATCGAAAAATGCATTCTTGCATCACAGCATAAGCAGCTAGATATGTACATGAGCAATCATGTGTTTAAATCCACCTTTTCCATATGCTCAAAGAATGAAATGTTGCATCATATTGTTATATCTGCCAACAGCCTAATCCATGTCAAAGCTCCTAGCAACCTTTAGTTGCCAGGCACTATGTATTACTGGCTTATTTGCAGGTTTTTCTATCTCTAGAACCTGGTTCATGGATATAGTACAGACAGAATGTAAAGGCACTACATAGCAAATGCTCATTACGGACCGGTTGTGCCAGTGAATGGGCTCCTTGCCGTTCTTTGCATCCTGTCTGGTGGACTCTCCCCCAGAACCACCAGGAGATTTGCTGCCTCCTTCGCCTGAATCACCGCCCACACCTATAAGAGCAATAGCAATTCTAGTAAGAAAACACAGGTCCACAATGCCCACCAACGGCTCATTAGCTGACTTTAGATCCCCCAGTCTCATATCTCACCAGAAGATAGAATCGAACCAACGGCCGCAGCCTCGGAGTCCCGCACGGGAAGCACCCCGATGAGACCCTTGTCCTCCCGCTGCCAGAGCTCCTGCTCCACCAGCTTCACACTGCAGGCCAAAACAACCACATTGCCCAAGTCAAAAGCCAAACCAAGGGCAAGAATTTTCCTCCCAACCCAACGAGTCAGCACACGCCCAAAAGGTACGTCTACAGCAACAAAAGCTTCGATAGCCCCAAGCCAACCTAAACCACAATTGACCTGACCGCGCGTAGAATATTCATTCAGACACTAAATGAGTGGTGTATAATTGGGAAGTTGAATTAGTCGGTCAAAGCCCACAAAAGGCTGCCAAACTCCACCGTGAGCCCGACGAGAGCATCGATCAAATTGCAGCGAGAATTCTAAATTCCCCGCATCAGAAGTAATACGTGACAACTACGGAAAAATTCAAATTTAACATTAATACTACTACTTGAGCCACACTGCTGGTAACAGCACACAGGAGTACTTCATCAGAGACCAGCAGAGGAGGTTGGAAATTCTACTTGAACCCACACAGGCTTCAGGCTCCAGAGCAGAATTTTTTAAAAAATAAAGTCTCTGGGATTCGCAGCTAGCTCGCTGAGTCGACACGGAATCCGACGGTGCTGGGGCAAGCGATTGACCGCTCCGGTGAGGAAAACCTAACCCCAGCCTACAGGCTACAGCGCGCCGAATCACGCCCCGAGCCACCAAACAGGAGCCCTCCAACGCGGCGGCCGGTTGAATAAACCGGCGGGGATGGAACCGAATCGCGGCCACACGCACTGACCTGCTGGGGTTGGTGCATCGGATCCGCACGATGGCGCCGGGGAGGAGCACCTTGTTGCGGAAGGGCAGTATGGCTAGCCGGCCCGGCAGCTCCACCGGCGCGTCCGCCATGGCCGCCGGCGCGCGCGGTCGAGTCTGAGTCTGAGTCGTGGAACACGCGCGCGGCACAGAATCTCTGTAGAAATTCTGAGAGAGAAAGAGAAGGAAGGACAAAATTGGGCAAAGTCCGGCGAGAGGTGGGAGAGAAGAGAGACGGTGGGGATATTTATGCGTTTGGCGAGTCAATGATGCTGGGCCGCGGGTGGGCCCCGCGTGTCAGGTGGCGATTGGGGCCCACGCGTCGGTGTGGTCGTGGCGCTCCTGTGGGGATAAGGTCGGGGTTCAGAGTTCAGACACGCCGGGTCGTCGGGGTCTCGGACGGAGTGGATCTTGGTCTCATCGAGGTTCTCACAACGCGGCCGGATTAATTTGCTTTGCTTCGCTGCCACGTGACGGTGACGTCAATTCGATGTGCACACTTGGCCTATGATGTGGCAAAAAGAGGAAAAACAAAAGAAATAAAGAGAGACTAAATGCCGACTATAAATCGATTAGATTAAATATGACGGCAACCGCTCCTTCGAAGAATTCCCACCACTACCATGATTACCGCTTATAATAATATCAAGCAACACCTTCGGGAAGAAATGTGACGACGACGACGATGCTGCCTGGCTTGGTACACATAGGGGAGTGGGGCAGTGGTACATCCGGCGCCCTTCGAGAAAGGATGATGGCGTTCGGAGGCATCACCGTGTCGGCGACAACAAGAGCGTTAGGGATTTACCTGACCTAGACAATCCACACCCCGGACAACTCGTCTGCAAGAGCTTCTGCGACGGGAAAAATACAGCTGCCGAAAATTCAAGGATACCGCTGCATTTAACTTGCAATGAGCAATATTTCGATTTCAAAACTGGATGCTTACTGCCTAGTTTGGTTTAAACGGTGCTTCTTATGTATGGGCATGTATAGTTGGGAGTGCTTAGAGAGAGAGAGGGGCTTAAACAAATAAACGGTTTACGTTTGATATCGGTGCTCAGATATACGACAAAGGTGCGCCTCTCCTATAGAAATAAGCATCAATGCTTACTAAAAATCTTGGTTTGTTTTTCTAAGCTACTATCTAAGCATTCCCAGGTACCATTGGTTCTTTGTGCACATATGAGTACACATGTACACAACCACATATTTGTAAATATGGTTATTGTTCGGTCATTCCCGTCCATGGAAAAGGACTCATGGTTTTTAACATGGAACATCTGTTGGTAGTATTATAAGTTGGAGTGGCTAAGTGGCGGTGGTATGACATATCAAGGATAAGGTAGGGTTCCATGATGAATTAGTCAACAAGATAAAGATCAACAATTTTGAGTACGGTTGTCTCAAGGTACAATAAGACCATCCACCGATGTCGAAGGGTAATAGGCGTTGTTTGGGTTTGCGGACAACTGATCAGGACAAAAGTCATGGCATCGAGAGAGAAGAGAAGAGGCGATGTGGTGCGCTATTGGAAGAGTGCGCCGAGGAAAGGTTTGGGGGAGCCCCACATAATGAGCTTGAAAAAACCTCTGAATGCAAAGAGGAAGGGCTTGGGGGAGCCAAACATCCTAAGGCACAAAAATGTGTCAGTAATATGATTTGGCATCTCCGGCCAAACCTTCTGGACTAAGAACCGAATAAAATACGAACTTAACTAACACAGTTGATCACCTACGTAATCCGCTACGTCGTTCACCTACGTAATCAGCAGCAGCATTCCCATTCACATCTAGAGAATGCAGCATTCCCACTGTCAGGTTTACATACCTAGCTAAGCAACCGGCAGCAGGATTTGGCGGCTGATTCACATACAAACAGTCATTCAGACCTGCAAACGGCTTTATAAATTTTAAAATACGCCATCGATCCCTGGATGCCATTCAGACATACTAGTAGCAAGTATTTAAAATACGCCGGCGATCCCGGCACCGTCGACCGGCGAGCTCGCTTCCATGGCCACGCGACCAAGACATGGGCAGGTCCACGGCCGGCGATGTGAACATGCCGCCGCCGGATGCGTGTAGTGTATGCCCAAGTTGGAAACCAAACCAGTTCACGGCAATAATCAGATCAAGATGACGATAAGATTAGTAGTGCTAGAAAACAGAGTCTTGGTTGCCGTGGTCGTCTCCAAGGGTGGGAACTTCCGTCGAGTTACAGGTGGGAAAGAAATCCCCCATTGCGTTGCATTGCATGTGTTTGGATTCTGGGTAACTTGTCCGAAACAGTTTTGGTGTTTAGCTCAGATTTGGAGCATCGAACTAGCCATGACCTGTACTACGTTCAGTCAGCTGAGCCTCATGCATGGTGTTTGTTCGCTGAAGTTACTACGACAGGGACCGAAGATCCAAAAAAAATGCCGCGTGTGAAGAAGATGACGGTTTTGAGCCACTTGACAGGGAGGAAAGCGTTGCTCCGTCAGGCCGTACGAGTTGAGCAACGATTATTGAATTTGATTGAATTTGATAAGGACACCAAATCACATCGGGATTATTCAGCGAAGGCGACGGGATTTATATCGTCGTGAGTTTGATGTTGATGAGGACGCCAAGAGCGCATCATGTTTGAAACCAGAACCAGGACAGGGGATTATTCAGCGAAGACGACGCAGCGTATCCTGCTTTAAGACGTCGTGCATGGACGCAGGTTACATATGGAGAACTCAAACTTTTGTAATAGTAGCATACCACCGTGCGAGATTGTCAGGCTTTGCGTACCCAATCGATCAGCAGATGAATTTGGCCTCTACAAGTACAGGGTCCACCAAACGCTCAAACCAGTTTTTTCTCCAGTTGCTTCAAAATTTGACAAACTGTGATGATTAACTAACAAAAAACTAACTAACATATCCAATGTGGTCCATTAGTTAATTAAAGCTTGCATTTATGATCTAATAGAGACATGCAACCTTTCTTCTTAATGAGTAGGAATGGATTGATGATGATGTAAACAGGGAAGGCTAGCAAGCCCACCACACCACTTCCCCACGAAGAGTTAACATCAAGGTGGTAGTTAGCAACAGAATTACTGTTCACGCTCACAGTAGAACATTATTTATCATTAACATACTAAACGGAGCAGTCACATTCGATCATGTATCGCAAGTAAGCTAATTCATCCGTAAGCAACTAAGCATGCCTCCAACCAGTGATGGAGCCAGGAATTGAGACGAGGGGGTCAAACAAATAAGGTGTAAAAAAATTATAAGACACATAACAAGTTTATTCAATAAAATAAAGTCCCACAAAGAATTAAAATTTTCATAATTCATGAAGATCAGTTTCTTTGGAAAATGATTGCAAATCAAATGACTCCATCCTCTCAATAAATATGCCCTTCTCATTTCATCTCTAATTTTTTGAGTATCATATTCATCCGTTAGTATTCGAACCGAAGCACAGGACCGACAACAACATTGTATAAATTTTGATTCGAACGGGACGATGGAGTGACGTGAAAATGGGCAATGGACGGCGCACTTCATGCAACGTCAGAGGTCACGGTAGGAGTTGTGCCAATGCAGCCAAAGTTTGAAGCAACGACATAGCCGACTGCATCATAAATTCTTTAACAAGCATACTTAAACGTACACTTTAGGATCTATTCATAGTCCTCCAAAACAAACAAGTTACAATATGGAAGTTATGAAAAACTATAAGATCGATCTAGTAATGAAAAGAAATTTCCAACGGTCGACCGGACGCGACGAATTTGGCAAAATTTATCTAGAAATGCTCCGAACTTCGGTCTAAAATTAAAAGGTATCAGTCCACGAAACTCGGTCGATGATCACGGGAATGGAACCCACTAATTGATGCTCATATATTTCATGTACAAATTATTTCAAATCCAAATTTACTTGTTTGACATGGTTTAAAATGCACATGGATGAATCATGAGCTGCACACCTAGAACAAGCAGCAGCAGGATGGCGGATGGAGCTCGTGCTTGTGGGCTGGCGGTGCATGTGACGATGGTGCGAACAGGCCGCTGCGTTCATGGGATGTTTTCCTGCATCGGATGGGGATGGGCTTGTATTGCTGACTTGAAATTGTGGCCCAATAAAGCAACCGCCAGGCTTCTGCAACCGAGGAAATGGTGTCACCGCCGTAGGAAGGCTGGAGAGGGCGACCGCCCCTGCTCGCCCCGGTGGCGCGGCCCCTGCCTCCAACACCGCAATGAGAACAACATGCCAAGTAACTCATCTCACCTAAGAATAAAGATCGTCATAAGGAGTGTACGGTCACTTATTTGGCATGTATACAAATCAGGCTTCATTTTGTCAGTACTTGACCATCTCTACGAATCACACGAATGAATACTCTTACCTTTTGTATCCCACCATGTGTGATATCAAAAAAGTGTTTAAGGGCCAGCAGAAAGGTGAATATATATATTGTGACAGAAAAACAAATGGGTGGAAAGTGGACACTAATTGGTTTTGCTTTTTTATAAGAGAAACTAATACACAAATGGTACCTACACATCCACCCAAGGTTTATTTAGCGGCTCCACTGTTAGATGAGCAAGGGCGTACGGGCAAACAAAAAAAGAGTGAGAAAGAGAGAGATGACAGACTGCCACACTTTATAACTTTTGGGTTGAATTTGAAACATGCCAGTTTTAGGACAAGGCGAGAAGCATTATGCGAGGACGCACTCTGCTTAATTAATTGACATGTCGTTTTCACTGTCTCTAATCCATAGAGATAGTCTTAATGTGGATCCTGGTCAAATCTGTATAGCCCTAAATCAAAGCTCTTTGGCAGAAGCCACTTCTGAAACTGGTGTGCTATGTCAGGCTTGTTATCAACAAGCTTAAGCGTCTGCTTTCCAACACGTGGATATTCAACGGCGTCCCAAAAATCTTCAACTTCATATAACATGGCCTAGACTACCCACCTGCGGCCTTCATTCCTCATGCAACAATGACATCAAGTGAAACTGGTTCTTCCATGATAGACTACAAGTTGTTTTCGAGAAATGAAGCTTCGACGGACCACCCAATCCCAATCCTTGGAAATATCAACTACATGTCTTACGAGTAAACCATGGGTGCGTTATATAGGCATAAGGTATTGTAGAAATTACCATCGTTATCCTTGGTGGGATGGTAAATTAAGGGTAAACTAGTCTATTCTACGAAGCCCCCCTAAGTGGGAGGGGAAATCAAGGGTAATCGTGTATGCTCTGGTCCATAAAGGGGATCGACAGAAGCACCTTAAGCCTTCTAACTTGGCGTTCCAAGCTCTTGTTGTACACTAGGTTTATAGTAAACTTTTTAACTTATTTACAATTACGACCAATTATTCGACGTGTATCTTAAGCAATATTGTTTTCTAATATACTTTAAATAGTAACCACATCATAATATAACATTTATAGCAAGATACAATTGGTTTATGATGTCGTCTGAACTTCAATTGTTGAACTTGCACTATATGTAAAGCACATATCGAACATATGATAGTTGTTTCCCTAAGACATTATGATTGGATAGGAGAAATTCACATGTCATCGTAGATAAATAAATTCTGGCCACTCAAATGAACTGCAAGTATATCCATGTATTTTAGGTGTATTCAAATATAATAGATAACATTCAATGCACCCAATAGAAATTTCTAGAATATACAATATATCTATTATGGGTTTGTTCTTTGATTACTTCATAGCTCAATTACAGCCGACTAAAGAGAGTAAGGCACTCTTTGCCACGCATGATATTGAATTTAGTAAGAACAAGGATCAACTCCTGACACATCTCTGAACAAAGATATGCAGCTTCCAAACAATATGCCCTTAGTAAAAAAACAAAGTTCCTAACATTCTAAAAAACTCAAACAAAACACTCTACTGAAGAGAGGAATACCAAGTTCACCCCGATGAACTCTACTCAATGTGCTTTGGGTTTAATCAGATATCCTAGAAAATCTATGGAGAGAGGTAAAAGAGATGTGCAAACGTCAATCCATTATTTAATAAATGAACAATTTGAAATGTTTACCTAAAAATACAGTTAGCTGGGAAGACCACATTTATGAAATCTACTTGAAGAGGTTGAAAACCGTCGACAAAGATGACGCCATGCTCCGCTACATCCTGCTGCCGCCTTAGCCGAGCACCGACGGATGTCTGTCGAACGTTCGGGACATCATCGTCGCCCAAGGCCGTATCAAGTTCTTCGAGATGCGATTCGGGGAGAAGCCGCGCGCCATCACCAGCCCGCCACCACCTTAGTTACAAGATACTGGAAAGCCAAATCATGAGAGAATATCTAGCGATGTCGAGGTGTTCAGCTCGAGATTGGCTGGACCGTTTTCTTCACAGCATGACCTCGCCTGATACTGAGTGCGAATGTTGAGCCTGAATGTCTGGCACATCCAAACGACTACTTTCGCTATACTCGGACACTGAATCTAGCGAATATCCAATATCTAGACTGAAAGCAAACATCCAAACGAGGCATAACCGATTCTTCGTTCAAAATGAGCCTCAAACAACACTATCAACAATCTTGCCAAGTCAAACAATCTAAACTCATGTTCGCATAACTATGAGGCTGCCTGCAACATATTAGACCAACAATTGAGGTTTCTTTTAAAATAAGTTTTGTTTTCGTGTTCTGTGCAACAACGACACCAAAACTGTGAGAATACAGAGGGAGCTGAATACTGTCATATTTTTACTAGTAAAATGTCTGTGCGTTGCAACGAGCGGTTACTATATTCACGAAAAGATAAATAAGTTACTTAGAAACTCCTCGTGGTCGCAATACCCGGAGGGGCTGAACTCGAGCTGCTACGGTTAATAATGCAACATAAATGTGAAAAAAAATGAACAAGCATAACAAACCAACTGAATTCAATGTATGCGGACATGAGATAAATCAAACATAATAGGCCTTGACGAATTTCTTGAAGATGATCCTTATGAAATCACATAAACATATTCTTGAATCAACCACTTGAAAATCCACATGTTTTATTTAGTATAATAACGAAGCCAAAACATTACAATCTTACAGTTGTCCCTGCTCTGAAAGTATCATAATGGAATAAAATCCTACGCAACATGTTCAACCCATTATAGATCAATGAGCAAGATGAAGAAAAGGGATATCACTGTAAGCTGCTCCCTGCAGCAAATACATTATGTATAAAAAAAAACCAAACACCTCTACCTGTTAGGCTAATAAACAAAATGATGGATATAACTACTGAATCCTTGTGTGCATGAGGAAACATGTTTAGCACTTCATCAATGCACCTCTTCAACTACTTTGTGAGACATGAAGCTTTACCAGAGCAGAAGAACATAAACCATGGGCATCATCAATTTCCTCGTGCAGCCAATCAGACTCTAGCAACTACGGTGTCTGCTGCACAGGACAAAGAGAGAAATCCCAGGTCAGTGTTGTCTCGCTCGCCATGCAATGGATCTAAATACAAATAGAAATAGAAAATGTACATACATAAAAAGTATTAAAAAGCACAGCAGAAATAGATTCATAATGCACATGTATACAATTTATTTAAAAACACAACATAAATAGACTCATGGAAGTGACAGAAGCAACATAAATTCAATGATTAATTTTGAAATTTGTACCTAGGCATATTACATAACTGAAAAGAGATGCAATGTCCATGATCCTCTTCATGTTTAAGTAGTCTGCAATGCAAAACAATATGAACTGATTTATCAATTTTTGCATTGAATTATTTTCTATATCCACATATCACTAATGCGTTGATATGGAAATTTCAGTAATGTACTTTAAAAAAATGCTCGCAATTAGAGAAAAAAGAGGCACATGGAGCTAAAAAGAAGTGCAACCTGCTATTTTACAAATTTTACTTAGTGCAACCTAGAGGACCCAACTTAATAATAAGTAGGTTTTTCTTTTGTCTATTTCATTTTCTATGTTTGCTTTCACTTGCTTGCTACAGAAATTTATTTATATATTCAACTGAAGCATCTTTGCTTTTAAGATATGCATCTCCCAAGTAACTAACTTGCTGAACTTTCTTATAAATTTCCATGAATTGCAGTCTTACGATAGGGAATTAGAGCATTTAAATTTTTACCAGCTAAGAGTTATGCTCTCATTAACAAAACAAAAGAGCTGGTTAAACCAAAATATCTAATTGACGTTAAAAAAAATATTGTACCTGTATTCACAATCCCTACGGTGGCTTGCCTTTAGAGTCCATAGAGGATAAGCGAGGCCTTACTGGAAGTGCTTGCGGGTAAGGTCGTCACCTTCGTGGCATATTCTTTGAAATTCTCCTGCGACATAGTACGACAGATTCATAATGATTGTTCAATCAAGTTGTACACTCACACATAGTCCCGAGTACCAACCTTTCAGCCACATCTATGTTACTACGAATTGCTCTACACAACAACGCCGAGCTCCCATCGCTTCTCGCTCACTGTCCGAAAAAGAATGGCCGAGCAAAGAAAAATATCCTACATGGCCGGTGGAGAAGTGTTGTTTGTGGATCAAAATCCAAACGAATAATCAAAACAAGACAATCTGGATGCATGTGATTTCCTCTGCAATAGCATGAACACTTGCACGGTTCATGAAGGTATATTAATGAAGAACACATCAAAACAGAGTCAAATGAAGTGCACAATTCATCTTGGCGAGTCCATCAATCATTCAAGCCGGCGCTGCCCCTGAACGATTGCTCAGGCGAGACTGGCCGGATTTTGACCAAGAACAGCCGGCCACACATGATTTTGGAGGTCCTTCACACGCCTCAACCCATCCTCTATTCCACAGGCACCAACTCCACATGCAGCAGCATAGCATCTTGGCCGCGCACACACACACACTGACATCCTCGATCTGTGCGCGCACTGCTCGGCCACGCTGCTGATTCATGTTTGTGCGAATAGGGGGAGGATGGGGAGGGATGTGCAGGTTTCTTTGACGGGATACATGGAGGAGCAACGTATCACGGTGGAGGTCCATTCCGAGGGCTCGCCAGGAACAACGGCGGCGGCGAAGTTCCGTTCCAGCGGCAGCGGGCGAGCACAGGCTCACGCCGCCGCCGGAAGTCGCCTGCTAGAGCCGCCGCCGGTGGAGGTACACCTTTGTAAGGCAGGCGGTCACTGTTTGAGATGATGTACAATTGTTTCAGAGTCCAATACGATGGCTTGGGCCGGAGCCCATTATAAAATAGACAAGGATCGAGTTGGCCCGACCCGGAACTCTAGAAGAAAAACAGAGGGGGGAAAAGGGAAGCAGAGGCGGAAACCCTAGGAGGAACCGGAGATGGAGGTGGAGTTGCTGGCCGGCGGGATGGCGGGGCTGAAGCTGGACAGCAGCAGCAAGGCGGTGTCGGCCTTCAGCGGGAGGGCCACCGGCCGAGGGAAGAAGAAGGCGCGGAGGAATGTTCTGGACCGCGAGAAGAAGCCCTCGTCGTACAGGAAGAAACGCCGGGACCACGAGGAGTACATCAAGTCCCTCAGGGAGGAGAAGCCCAAGGAGACCAAGGAGGAGGACTGTGTCGTCGATTACCGTGAACTCTGGGACTGTCTCTTCTCCGACAAGTACGGTTCCTTCGACCACGAAAGTGAGTCTCCTTCTCAGCATCAAGGATAACATGGATGATGAAACCATCAATTTTACAAGTATCTGCAACTAATTATATTATCATGATTTTTTTGGCTTCGTGCAAACCAGGATTGAATTGTGGATGTATCTTACCTAGTTTCATCCTGGCAAGCTCCTAGCTAATTGTTTGATCACAATTTTGCTTCATGCAGCTGCTCTTGGCCCCATGCGCCATACATTTGGACCCATCCCACGCTACGCTGCTTCTGATTGTACCTTGCAGATATTCTACATCCGAGTCACCGAGATCAACAAAGGCGGTCTCCAGTGGCCTCTGCATGTCCATGGCATCGTTGCCGCCAGGGATTCTGTAGATCACAATCGCAACTTTCTCTTCAATCGCACTAGGGATGACTGCCAAACCCTCACTGAGGAGGTGAGCACCATCTATCTAAGCGCGCCTGCCTGTTTTTTCTTCTTCATTCTCCTGCTGCTATCTAGTATACCAGTATGGTCGATTAACTGATGATAATGATGCTTGCAGGATCCATGGCTGATGTTAACTGGCCCATCTCGTGCACTTCTGTTGATTGATCCAATTGGAATTGAAGTTCAGCTCAAAGTGAAGAGCAAAACAGAGCCTGAAAAGGATGAACTGTTAGCTTTCAAAGTCTTTGATTACCACCAAGCTTATCATTCTGAAGAGGTGGTATCTCCATGTATCCTCTGCAGGCGCTGCACCCTTGAGTTTGCATACGCACCGCTGCTTCCTTCGGTTGAGGCCACTGTCACTGTCCAAGTTGTTGATGGGTCATGGGATGATCGTCTTGAAGGAGTTGTTACTTGCCATACCGCCAGCTTGGAGAAAGGGGAGATGGTATTGCTTTCTTCTCGAGATGGAAAAATGCCTATCAATTCAGATGGTGTGATTGAGCTTTCAAGGCGTGTCGTTTCTGTGGAAGAAAGGGGGCAACTGTTAGTTTCTGTGCTGGCCTGTCCGAGGGGTAACAAGAAAGGTTTGGTCAGAATGGAGGATACCGCGGTCTTCACACAGATGAATGCCAACACAAGCTCTGGCATATGCGATCTTGGTTTCTGCAAGATGCAAGTTACTGTTGCTTGGTCCCTTCTTTCTACCCTGTTTGACATGAGGCTTGCTGCACAACACTCTGTAGCTTGAGGATTTTGTGGATTGTTTCCACCTCTTTAGCCCTCGTCTTGTATTGGTGTTCTATGTTAAGTTATTAGTAGTGTTATGTACTGGCTCAGATGTGAGCGTGTGTTACCCTGGGGCTCACCAGCTGTTGTTACATGTCTGTTTTTCTATTGATACCTGTCTGTTCTGCAAAAGTTGTACGAAATCTGGATGAGAATTGCACCTTATCTGCTGAAACTTACTGCTAATGATTTGTCGCAGTCTCACATGCATCATGTAGGTATCTGTGTTGCTTGTTAGTGTTGGTTTTTTCTTTTCTCTGCAAAGAAGGAAAGGGCTCTTCTCTTTGCAAGAAATATTTTTAGAGTTTCATCCTCTTCTCTTAACCCAGCAGAGAAAAATGTTCCTGTTGTAGATGGACCTAATTGCATATATTTTCTTGGTTCTTGTCAGTAATAGCCTGCCCTGAAAGTAGCACCAATTTTAGGAGAGAGCAGCTGGCACCATCGTACACACCGTGTATGTATGTGATGATGCAAATCCACACGACAAGTGCTCTGGATGAAAAATCTCTGGGATTGTAATTCGGTTGACTCTCTATTATGATACGCTTTGGAGGGTTCCATGATGAATGGAACCGGGAGGAAACCCCATATTTTTTCAAAAATAAAGACAAACCTGCATCACAACACAGATATGATCTTCAACGTCCATCCTTTTGCTCGTTCTTTCTCAGGTCCATCCAAGTACCCAATGCTGTCTTGGCAATCTTGTCCTACATTCGTCAAGGTGATCTTTGAAGCAGATTATCTCTTCTTGATGCAAAATCATGGACAGGTCTGACTGCCGCTATTGTGGTAGCTGGCATCAAGCACTTGGTGAATTGCATCTCATCGGTTCCATTCCGTCATGTGTTAAGAGATGTCAAGTTACAGATGACCAGAGGGTCAGGTGGCTAGTAGCACCGGAGTAGCTCGCTAGCCCTAGCAGACCGGGTTCGAATCTCGTACCCGTGGATGTTTCTCACAGCTCCTTTCTTCTATAAAAGTATGCCTTGGGTGCCCAGCCTGGGTTCGAATCTCGTGTCCGTGGGTGTTTCTCGCAGCTCCTTTCTTTTATAAAAGTATGCCTTAGGTGGTAGACCCCATAGGTCTCGTTTTTTTAAGAGATGTCAAGTTGCTTCAAACTGGATGGGTAACTAGGATTTCACGGTGCATCAAGATGCGATTTGGTTAACCATTTTTGTTCCTGACTCGAGCCTATCTAACCATTTCATGTAAAGGGGAAAAAGGGTTGACCATTAGGCTGTTGGGCTTAGAAAGGCTTAACCATTGGTTACTTAGGTTCAAACAATTTTTAGCTTAAAAGGTAAAATACAATTAATCGATGCATGACCAAAGGTGCAAGTTGCAGCACTAAAGAAAATAAAGCTCAGTTTGATTAATTTTCAAAAAAGATATATACTGAAAAGCAACAGGTGATGGTGCAGCAGAGAAACTCTCAGCAATAGAGTGAGACACCAGAAGTAGCGACAGTTAATTTCTGGATCTAATCTTCCAACAGAGGCAATTCCGCCAGCACAGAAACTCAGCAATAGAGTGAAAATTTTGGATTCCGATCGTGTGTAAGGCCAGGGGATTACGTGCAAAACCTAGTTAATTAGCTGACGGGGAATCTATTGACCATTCCACGGCTCAGTTCGATAGTTTTCAGGTTTTCACCCAACTGGGGTTTCACTGGATACCTCGCCTCCATAGTAACGGATTCTTCATTCGAAATGAGCCTCAAACAACACTATCAACAATCTCGCCAAGTCAAACAATCTAAACTCATGTTCGCATAACTATGAGTAAACCTCACCTAATTAAAAGGAGGGAGAAGCAACTCTCCTCCATAACGGTCTAGTCACCTCCTCGACGGCGGCGCCACGTCGACCCTCTTCCCATTGCCATTGCCGGTCTTGGGCACCTTGTCCCCGGAGGCAAGCTCGGCCTGCACGGCTCGCCTGAGCACCTCGACGACCTCGCTCATGGTGGGCCGCTCCTTGGGGTTCTTGAGGAGGCAGCTCTGCGCGAGCTTGGCGATCTCCCGGGCTGCCTTCGAAGAGTACTCGCCGCGGAGCTTTGGGTCCATGATCATGCGGAAGTTGCGGCTGTCCGGCGGGAACTGACCCACCCACTCCAGCAGCTTCTGCTCCCCCTGCGGCCGGTTCCTGTCCAGTGACCGCCGCCCTGTCAGGATCTCGTACAGCACCACGCCGAAGCTCCATACGTCGCTCTTCGACGTCAGGTGCCCTGTCTCGATGTAGTCCGGCGCAGCATACCCGTGTGTCCCTACAACCTGAGAAGCACATGAAAATTTTATTTCAGTACAGAAAAATCATGCCTTATACATATACCTAACAGTGGTAAACTTGATGTAATAATTCAGGTACTGTATGTCATGCTGACATAATAAAGTTTATGCAACCATGTGTTTGTAGTGGAAAATGCAACCATGTTTCAGAAATTCAGAGTCAAATGCAGAAAAAATGGAGGCGGATTGACAAATTCACAATTAAACAAAGAAGGCGGTTGGGCATGGGTGCCAGCTTGGGTCAGCAAAATTTAATGGCAGTAGTCAGCCAACTAAATCCTAGTGGAATGCCATATGGATCAGGCAATGCGGTTGCAGAAAACTTGAGGATGGCGACGTACCGCAGTTGAGACATGAGTGTTTCCTTCCGTTGGTCCCTCTCTCGCTAGGCCGAAATCTGATAGCTTTGCTTGGAAGTCCTTGTCCAGCAAAATGTTCGATGCTTTGAAGTCCCGGTAGATCACCTAGTGAAATTGAGAAGTTCAGATTAGATTGTTAATAGGAAAAAACCCGATACTTATAGAAGAAGAGAAGTTGTGCAGTGCATCATAATATGGTAGAACTGCCAAACATCGCACGGTAGATCACCTAGCGAAATTGAGAAGTTCAGATTAGATTGTTAATAGGAAAAAACCCGATACTTATACAAGAAGAGAAGTTGTGCAGTGCATCCTAATATGCTAGAACTGCCAAACATCGTTTGGAAGACAGTATTTTTTCCCATGTTCCTACAGAAAAAGGATTGAATGCTGTGAAAATATTGCGTTCCAGCACCTTGAACACTAGCGAAAGGCCCGAGAAAATGAGTACTCAATGCTTTCCTTGGCAGCTGGTATATTTCAGTATTCACCAGCTGTATGAACATTCTTGACCAAGTACTCAATGCTTTGGTAGACTAAAATGTTCGATGCAACACACTGCTAGAAGAAACAAAAGAGATATTGGATACATCCGTGCGTGTAAGCCTCAGATGTTGAAAATTGTGCTTTCAGAAAGTTCCAACAAAGTTGGCTGCCTGGAATCTTGCATGCATTTACTGGGAAGTGGGAACTGAACATGACTTCTGCTAGCACGCTTTATGCCTTTATTCTATCCACCAACATGACTTTCTAGTCGAAGTTTCCTGATTGACTTTACACTGGATTTCTAGTGCATGTACTTTGTCCGCTTCCTCATTTCTATAGATTAGATATGGATGCACATGCATATCAAACCATTTCTGAAGGATGAAGACTACATAAACATGTTCGAATGTTGTCTTTCTGTAGAAATTATCCAGGGACATGGTTGCAGCATAATAGGTAGTAGGTTGTGAACTTGTAATACTATCTAGAGAATAGCCAAAGATATTTCTTTGCAAGATGATGAATTAACTTTTTGGAAGGAACTCGAAAGCAGGCGAGCGATGATGTTTGAAGTATATACCTGAAGTTCTAACCCTTCATGGAGGTAAGCTAATCCTTCTGCGGCACCCAGGATGATCTGTAGCCTTCTATTCCACGAGAGAGGAGTATAAACACGGCTGAACAAGTGAGTTTCCAAGCTCATATTGGGCATATATTCGTAGACCAATAATCTCTGGGGCCCCCTTTCACCATCAACAGCACAATATCCAAGAAGCTTTACAAGATTTGGGTGCTCAAGAACCCCAAGGAACTGTACTTCTGCCAACCACTGCTTATGCCCCTGGCAACAGAATATTTTAATATACAAACACATAGAAAGCTAATTAATGATTTGATGAGCAATCGAGAAAATATCAAGGCACCAACATTTTCTAGTGGTCTTAGAACATGAAGGAATAAATCTAGATAACTAAGCAATTTGAATTACGCCTTGTAAGTTTTATCAAGCTTCTATTCAATTGGTCCAGGAAGAAGCACTACAGTAGTATCTATATTCGATTCAAGAAAACTGAAGCTATATATAGTGCAGAACGAAGTCATAAATTATTAGCACAAGTGATTCATACGTTAGCAATGAATAAAGAGGCACGAGGCTTTGAAGATTCTAGGTTTCTAGCTGAGTTTTCTTTTGCAGGTACACGGACCAAGATTTGGTCTGGTAGTGAATAGTGGTCAACTAAGAACAGCACCATGATTTGCCCACAAAAATACTGTACTTCAGTCTTGCCGCTGGTCTCCTCTCATTGGGCAAATTCCGATACTGCGTTGCTGAATGCACAAGCAAGGTCGGTAAACATCGTTATCTGGACTCCATACTTCTCCTGGGTGCCACTGAAAGAGGGGCACAGCGTTTACTACTAACGTTTATTCAAAGGTTGCAAATTTATTATGTTTTCAAGGAAAACGATGGGAGAGGATCCTACTGCCATTGTTCAAAATGTCAGTTTTGCTGCTTTCTTTGTCTTGGGTAAAATTCTACCCTGCATATGTTCTCGTTGAACCCATTTGTGAACATTTTGCAGCTCAGAAATGTCTGCTCCAACTCAAAAAGAACTACTGTGCCTTAACTTTCCATGGACCGACCAAATGCTTCAAGAACTTTTCCACATCTAACTGAGGCGCCCCTTTGGAATCCATGATTTCTAACTCTTTGCAGTAAATAATTCCTTGCACTTCCCACTCGGCGATTCAGTGGTAATAAACTAATACTCAATAGACAGAGTAGTCAAATTTTGGCAGAGCAGCCCACTTCCCTTCTGATGCTGCTGAATCATCACATCACAGGGAGGGGGGAAACGGAACAGAGTGCAGCAAGCAAGATTCAGTCGCGCGCCATGGATGTTCGTCAAGTGTGGATAGCATGTGTTACCTGGAGGCCGCGCTGGTTGAGGCGCTTGACGGCGACGGCGACGCGTTGGTCCCCCTTGGCTTCGAGCGGGCGGACGGAGCCCTTGTAGACGCCGCCGAAGCCGCCCTCGCCGAGCTTCTGCGCGCGGGAGAAGTCGTTGGTGGCGCCCCGCAGCTCGTCGTAGTCGAAGGCGCGCAGGTGCGCGTGGCCCCGCTCCTCGTAGAGCGAGGAGATGCTCCGCTGCGACTGCGAGGAGGCCGACCCCGTGGACTTGCTCGCCGGCCGCCCCGCCGAGTCGTCCGACCGGCTCGTGCTCACCGCCGACGCCGTGGTCGCCGTGTTCATGGTCGTCGTGGTGGCCGGGCCTGAGGCGGAGCAACGCCGCCCGCCCTTGGACGACCTCCTCCGCTTGATCCACCCGAGGCAGCTCATGCTTTCTTGGCTCGGACAGACCAAGCAAGAAGAGGGTCAAGGAGAGCTTACTCGATTCCCGCGGCGGTGTCGGTGCCGGCGTGCCGCGCCAGCCAAGACGTGCCGTGTGAGGTGAAGAGGGGGAGAGACTAGAGAGCTCGCCGTGTCTCAGGGTGGCTTTTGTAGTATCAGGTCGGCAGGGTGCAGTGTGAACTTGCGAAGTGGAGAAGGAGAGGGCAGCACACTGCACAGGGAAGAAGAAAGGGAAAGGGAAAGGGGAACTGTGCGCGCTCGTGGAAGAAGAGGGAATGAGAAAACTCGCCGCGGTTTCGGCGAGCGCGGGCGGCGGGACACGTAGGAGGCGGAGCCAGATGGATGGGGACGGCTCTGGACGGAGGGCTCCGGCGAGTCAAGGTCGATGCGTGTACGCTCGTTTGTCCTGCCCCCCTCCCGCACCCACCGGGTTTGAGCCATTGTTATTGCGACGCAGCTGATGAGCTCAGTCCTCAGTCCTCACTCTGACTCTGACTGTAAAAAAACAGGAACACTGCAGTAGTTATCTAGAATTTCTGGTGATGCAAGCATGCGTTTATATTATTTGAATTTGAGAGTCAGCAGTGTGTGATCTTCGCTAGATACAATATACTTTTTTTTTGCATAGATAAAATATACTCTGCTTTGTAACTTCCGCCTCGAAAGAACATTCCTCGGTTGGTCGATACATGAACGTTTGCCTATGACCATGTCTTGTCTCTGCCGGTGACGCATCCGAGCTCAATCAACTCGGCCAATAGATGTTTTTTTTTTCCGTGGCCGATAAATAATTATCGTGTCAAGAAAAATAGTATGCAACCGTCCATTTTTTGTTACGTAAAATCGCCTCGGTAAACTTGAAAAAATGGTCCATTTCTCTTTGGTCTTTCATTTGAGTGGGGATTTCTAACTCCAGAGTCAAGTAATCTCATTATTATTTTTAGAAAATCTTATTTGTAGTTTTAAAGAATTGACTGCATCTTCCGGCTAGAAACTTCAATGACATTTTGATAATGAAAGCAAAATGAAGCTTTATGACCAACGAGAGATAAAACATATTTTCTTAATGATAGAGGATATTTCTGAATGATTGAAGGAGTGCACCCTGAGCACGGGCTCGCTTGGCAGGATAGAGCTCTGCAAGACAAGACGGCATATTGAAGGGAAGGCTATGAAAAGTATTCTGGTCTCTCGAAACCGAGAGATCGTTATCACAAAAAAAAGTAAACATCTGGCAAGTGTTTGTCAAGTAAGACCGTTTACAGAATTAAGATAACTTGGTGATGCATCGATGAAGAAACGGTCCATTTCTCTTTGGTCTTCGACGTCGCTATTTGCGCGAGGTAAAGATAACAACAATCCACAAATGGTCTGTTTATATAGCTACCTTCTGCTCCTGCGTGTAAGACGAACATGTCATGACATCATGGGAAGTTTTATATATGTTTCACGGCTTAATTTCAGAAATATCGGGTATCGGCTTCGTATCGGTATGGTTTCAGCATACTAGATGTCTGGAATCGGATGATATACGAGACGATGTACAATTAAATTGGGAAAAAATACTCTGCCTTTTTTGCATTAGTCATGTTTTAGGTGAACAAATGTAAGAGATAGATGACTGAGCATAAAATAGACGACTCTAAGATTATGAACTTGTTAATTAAGAAAATAATATAGACTCTCAATATCAACATAAAAATCATTAGAAGTGTCTATGTGCAGAACATCATGCATGATTTTGATAATATTGACGTTGTATATATCTCATTTTGATTTCCTACTTTTTTTCTTTTGAGAAATAATTATTTTCATCTATGTATAGGTCCATATATATATTAGATGGGGTATGGGTTATTCAGTCGATAAATTTGTCTATATGGATATTTGTGTGCAAAGGTATATATGAAATGATAATGTTATGCATGTATCGGTAGGCTCTCTTTCGTAATATATCTACTGTTATATTGGTTGTAACAGCTAGATTTAGCATTTTTTTTTCCTATGATCAACCAAATAAAACATTGAGCAAGTCGACCTGGGATCCTGCCCAAGATTGAATTATCCTCTGATCAAGTAGGAAAGACAATGGACAAAAGTGTTGAACTTACTTGACTAAAGCGTTACATTTTGGAACCTTGAAATCTTTTAATCATCTAAGATCTTCAAATAATCTACATGATTCAAACATATACTTTTCGGGAGTCTAGCCTCCAAGAGTAAAGGTGGCATTGCCTGAAACTTGCAAGCAAGAAAAGGAGATAGGTGGACTCCAATATTCAGTAGTGCCCCTATCTTTAATACTATTCAAGAATAAGTCCAGATTAAAAAGAGGATAACATAAGCTGTACCAAAAACGGTTCTGCGAAGTGGAGTGGTGATCCAACCAACTGGAGATAGATATAAGAAGATCCGCACAAAATATGTTGCCCAATTTTGACTGTTTCGCTAGAAAAATATAGCGGAAACTCTTCCATGATGTATAGGGGTTTTTCCTAAATGCGTACATGATAGTATAAATTGTGGGCGTGCCATCTTGTTAATAAAACAAGCAAATGAAACAACAGTAGACAAAGAACATAATATACAGGAACACTGGATTTTATTAATCTCATTGCATTGTACATATACAAATTGCATATTCCTGTAAACTATATCTATTTGCTTTCTGCGTCGCGCTCATGGAGTATCTGACTTTAGGAGATTGCGTAGTTCATGAATTCCTGGTGCTTTTTGCAAACAACCGGTTAATTACATCCGCAGGATCAGGCCCACGGAATACCTCCGATTAAGTTGCGCTGATGGTCGTCGTCATGTTTGGATTGCTCATCCATATGCATTGTGATATTTGCGGATAAATTGTGTGGGTGGCTTTGTTTCGTCGATACCCAGTCACGGTACTATCGCCATGTTGATATGACCAATAGGATATATATTGATGAAGGGGATGACTTTCGCCTTGTCGGTGCCCAGTCATGTAACGCCCATATTTCATCAGATGCGGACACGTGTACCCAGCAACGATATGTGTCCAATCCCATAGATTTTGTGACATGTAGATAGAGTGGTGACACGGCCTCGTCGACACTTGACCATGGTTTCGTCTAGCCTCGTCAGCATTAGACGTATGAAAGAAATAATTGGTATAGCCTTTGTCTCAATCGATATTCGGCAACGATATCGATGTGGATATATCACTTTGCATGATGGATGATACTTGTCAAATATATTGATCTTACTCCTTATAGGATCAAGATCAATGTTGTATATGATCTTCGCCTCCTCTTGAGGGGCGGTGTAGACGTAGGTAAGATTAATCATGCCTCCTCATTAGGAACAAGATTGATAAAATGATTTGACTTCTTCATACTTAGCCTTAGCTATGTACGCTCGTCATGATCTGTACCAAACACCAGTTGACCACCCTCACTGGAATAGTCATACTGTGATTGTATACTTTCTATAGATAATTTCATCACATCGGGAAATTTTGATTTTAGCCTCTCTTCAACGGTGAAAGTTACAATCGCACAGATATTGCTTTCGGCACTTAGCCGGATCAGTCGGCGTTGATGAACACGTATACAACATAAAATAAATTCATCATGAAGAAAGAGGAATAAATCTGACATGATTACTTACCAACGGAGAAAAACTTCACGGGTGACGCCATGCCGACCATCAGAACAACACCGTGAGAACACTTGTAGCTAATCTTATTTGTTGGATGATCTGATCTGAGAAGTAGCCCTTTGGGCAAATCAGATCGTGTGATCGTTCGTCGTCCCGCGAATGCCCTCTGTGTTGCAGCCTTTTCGCTAAGATCAACGAGTCTGTGCGTGTTTGATTTCTGTGAGGAGTACAAAAGCATGCATATGTTGTCAGTGAAGATTTTGTGTGAAGCCTTGGAGACGACGTACCCGGGCCTATTATGTGTGAGAAGAATCGCGCAGGCAAGGGAAAGAATTGCGCGCGCGTATATAGTACAGAGCTACAGTTCCGCTAATAAATGGCATCTGCCGCTCGGGAATGTAGTTGTAGATACGTGAGTCTTAGTGGGTCGTTGGCTCCACCTCTTATCTCCTTCTACGACATGCTGTAGTCGTCGCCATATTCAATATGTCCTCGTTCCGCGTGATTGTGCGTCGACTGCTCCCACATATGCGTGCGACGTCCGTGCCTCGTGCGTATGGCGTGCGGCATGTGTCCTCCAAGCGATGCTGGCCTTTATATAGACGCTCGGCAGGCTGCTCGTTGGTTGAAACCGCGTCCGATCGATCCAATCCATCATAATAGGAGTTTAAATCGTATCGTACTTATCTCAATACGTAAGACATGGTATCACGTACGTTTAAACACCTGCCCCGTATCCGGCCATGCATGCATGACGTGCTCGTGTATGGGACAGCAACATGTTAGCCCAACGATCGATCGAACTTGCAAGCCCGTACATGTACACCTCAATACTTTGGAGATCATATTTCTTAAACGATGAATCGAAATATTAATTCATTTGTGCCATTGCGTTGTGGCTAATGAACTCTACAAAATGAGTTCAAAATCAAATATATATTCTTTTAAAAATAATGTGTACCTTGTGGGTCCCACTCGTCATAGGTTGTGCTAAATTAATTTATATCTCATGAATTTGATACCAAAAATTGATCAAACATTGACTTTGTAATTAAAAATACGAGAGGCTAGAGCGGCAGGTATATAATCCGATATACCTACTGTCACCTATTGGACTTCCACCTGACTTTATGGTACGCGGGTCCCATGGTTAGAAGTGGCCCGATGACTATCGAGTTCTTGGAAGCAAATTCCGCAATTTTGTTTAGCTGCTGAACTAATCATCGCTCACGTCAGCTTGCAGTTTATTAGTGTAGTTGCTGACGGGATGGCGTTATAGTATAGGTAAATACTATATATCACCAAACAGTTTGAAACCTGAATCTCACGGTATCACCTTTTTTTATAACAGAACCGAACAGATGACAGTCTAATTTTCCGTCAGTTTATCAAAAAGTATGACGTCCCCGTTGCATTTCGAAACAAAGATCGATAGCTGGAGGGCAAAACGGAAACAAACACGAGCAAACTTCAAACTATTATGTACATTTTCGTTCACCACTTCAGTCAGGAGTACGACGTTGACTGATCGAGCTGTCGATGACGGTGACGCCTCTGAATCGAGACGCCGGCCGGGTGAACAGTTCGGCGAGCGCGGTGTGAAGCTGAGGGAAGAAGAGAGTCCGACGAGTCCAGGTCGAAACGTGTACGCTCGTTTGTCCCGTCCCCGTCTCGCGCCCCCACCGGGTTTAGCCTGTGTTATTGCGACGCAACTGATAGAGCTCAGTCCTCCATTGACTCCTAGGTCTCGAATCATCACGACGGTAAAAACAAGAAAGCACTACAGTAGTTATCTAGAATTTCCGATGATGCAAGCATGCGATTTATATTATTGGAGAGTCAGCAAGTATGTAATTTTCCTCCTAGAAAGAACATTCCTTGGTTGGTCAAAGGGTGAGCTTTTTGTTTATTGCCAGGAATGTCTTTGTCTCCACCGGTGACGCATCCGAGCTCAGATCAACCCGAGAAATCATCATCGCTCAAGAAATACGGTATACAAGCGCCTAGAGAGTAGTTCGGTGAGGAATCTATATATAGAGAACCGGTCCATTTCTCTTCGGCCTTCGACGTCGCTATTTATGTGAGGTGGGTATGATCACAATCCATGAAAAGTTTGTTTATATAGGTACATTTTGCTCCCGCGTGTAAGATGAACACGGCGTGATGTCATTTGCTCAAAGAAAAAAACATGGCGTGATGTCATGCCAAGTATTTATCTGTACCATGGCTTTCGTAGTTCGTATAGTACTGTGATGAATCGTATCGTATGATTAAGGTTCGGAATATCGGATATTGGGTTCGTATTGGTTTGGTTTCAGTAGATTGGATATATGTCTTATACGATACAATGTGCTCGGAGATAATATATAGACACGCCTCCGATTGTTGGATTATCGGTTGTCACCTATTTTAGATTTGTATCTGACTTTATGTTGCATGGGTCCCATGATTAGAGGTGGTTATGATTATCTGTTTTTTTTTGGTGAAAAGGATCATGACATTAAAAGGAACACCGAATCGTACAAACCATCTAAAAAAATTGAGATCCTTGAGTTGTCCTTCAAGAGCCAGCTTGACGTTGTTAGTTGCGGACGAGAAGTCACCGATCGGGTCAAGAAGACCAACTCCGTCCCGGAGCCGAAGAAGAAGGATGAACCATCGATGAAACTCCAAGACGACCCAAAAAAGGCCAATTCTAGAAGATGTCCTCAGGAACCACACCACTTCCACAAGCCAACGTGGTGGTCGAGATGGGGCTAAATCCGAGTAGACTTTATTAGAAGAGGCACTGCTACCCCCACCGAACCTTAACCCTAAAACCAGTGGCACATAGCCTTTCCATCGAGGGAGGCCGAGATCCGCCCCGCCTCCATGACCCGAAGGCCACATGAGCGAGGCAGAGCGGGACGCCGGCGCCGACGGGAGGCGGAGGATAACTACACAATATCTCTCGCACAATGGGGTATGTACCATAGGTTTCATACAGGCTTACCATACTCCTAATGATTATCGACTTCTTAAGAAGCAAATCCCTCAATTCTGTTTTGTTGTTGTGCTAATCATCGCTCCCGTCAACTCTCATTTTGGAGTATTATTAGTGAAGTTGCATATACCGATGTACGCCTACTTACAAAAAAAATATGTAACTGAGTATATTTACAGTTTTAAAAAGCCCGCTGTACGTCCACTACAACTTTTTAACCATCTTGGAGTTAAAACATTTTCAGCTACATGTGTTTTCAGTCAGGTAAAGATAAAGCTACAGGAAACAGGTTCAGGTTTTCAGCTATGTGCTCTTCGCAGGCACGCGTTGAAGTTTGTAAGGAGCAGAGGTAGCCAGGAAACTGGTCAAGGAAGGCACTTGCGGGTGGACAAGGGGAGCACTTGCGGCGGGTGGACAAGGGGCGTTCCTTCTGTCCTGTGCTCATTGCTACGTGCGGGAGACGACGACGACGATGACTGAGCTGTCGATGACGGCGACGCCTCTGTATCGAGACGCTGGGTGAATAGCTCGGTCAAACCATACGGGCTCCAAGCGAAACAAAAGAGTTCAGTCGAGAGTAACGTACGGAGAACGGGAGATGCACGAGAGATTCCACGGTAATTCTGACGCAGAACGAATCAAATATGAACTGCAGTACTGAAGTTTCTCTCTCGATGTTCTGATCCAGATCGAGGTCGTTTCCAGGTCAACTGGAACAGAACAGAACTACCACTATAGCTTTGACAGATGTTATTGGACATGGAGATCGACCTCGCATCCGCGTATTACAGTATGAACACCACGTCTGAACTCTGAATGCGACGAATGAACGTGGTCCGGCGAGACGTACCCATCCACCTGAAATTCTTGGCCGATCGGTACAGGATCCGGGCGCTAATATCTTGCTTGACTAAAGCTCATAATATGTTTTTTGGACACAACCACACAAGAGCCAAAGGATGCATCATTGTTCTTCCATGTGGAGCATGTGGCTTTTCAAACACTAGACACATGGTAGCAACTTATTATAGAGATCCTCGATTTTGATTAAAGGTTGTATCGAACATACTTTGAACTATATATGAGTTGCTGTCATATGTTGCTCTATCTCGTTTTCATAAACCATAGTTGCTGTCATATTTTCATACAAAGTGTTTTAAAATAATTTATTTCCACAGTATATACTTAGAGCCTAGAAAACCAGGAATTAGTTCAATTTATTTTGTTGTCTTGCATAATTAGGTCAATCTCCTATACATGTAAAGAATTCTATTGGGAGGAGTGTACATAGCTTCACAAGGAGGGCGTCGACGTCCTCCCTCCCGGCGAACTCGATGGGGGACTCGGCGACGGGGGCGGCGTTCAGCGGGCGTCGATGCGGTTAACTCGGTTGAGCGAGATGCAGACCTTGGCCCGCAGGGGAACTCGACCCGGTTTCGTATGTTGACCCGGGTGACCCCAAATTCGGCTCAACTTCTATTTCTTTGCCCTTCTTTTTATCCTTTAATAATTTATCTCACCTTTTACCTCCGAAATAATCGCAATAACCATATGATCTTAGGGTATCGGGGATTACTCTCCTGACACTCCGAGACTGCGGGAGACTATGTTTGTATTAAACTTTTTTAGTTTTAAAATTTCAGGTTTTCACTACTATTAGTTCTTATGGATACAACATTATATTATAATTTGCTTTCCACTATGTTTGGA
Source organism: Poa annua (assembly GCA_026929855.1). NCBI lineage: Eukaryota > Viridiplantae > Streptophyta > Magnoliopsida > Poales > Poaceae > Poa > Poa annua. Next base: position 85,403,085 of record CM049432.1, read on the forward strand.
TTTTATATCCGCCAGAATTATCCATTTAGGTTTGTTAATAAATATGATACCACATTTTGTAAGTATTTTTTTATGGTCGTAAACATGTTGCAAATGGTTTATGTTAAGAAAATTCTTATTTTTCTCATAGACTCATATAAATTGAGTTTTCCTTTAAAAAATAGTAAATTGACTAAAAATCTATATCAGCATGATGTATATTATTGTGTGCTTATATATGATTGCGCTTCATTTTTGTACCTTACAATATTTGGTTGGGACACCAAGATATGCATGGTCTAGCCAATATATTGAAATAGGTTTAAAGAGTATACTTTAACCTTAGTGATTCGATGACTCCGGAATGTGAAGGTATATAAATATAGGGAATGCATAGGGCTCACTCGAGTGAGAATTAACTTAACTCTCACTCAACGACGTCATCCAGTTGCATATGCAACTCATGTGTAATCCATGTGCAACTGAAAAAAGTTTAGTTGCAACTCATATCTAAGTGGGAAAATCACAGTTGCAACTCATGTGCAACCATGTGCAACTCACATCCCGCACGAATCACGATGTAAATCTGATGGCATTAGAGTTGAGTGAGCCCTAACATAATTCTCACTCGAGTGAGAAATAGCAAAACCGATAAATATATAACATTGTGTGACCACGACATGTCCTCACCCTGTTTACTTTACACAATGTAGACAAAATTGGTGGAACTACCTGTTGTTGTTGGAATTCACTTGATTTTTCTTGTCTTGTTTGGTATTGTTGTTTTGAGAAGATAATTTAGCACACGCTCGAAGCCTGATATAGACACGCGTGAACCTGTGATGTTATTGGACATGGCGATCGACCTCGCATCCGCGTATTACAGTATGAACACCACGTCTGAATGCGACGACACGTACCCACAACCCATCCACTTGAAATTCTTGGCCGATCGGTACGGGACACAAGGGATGAACAAATCTGTTCCCCACGTGACAGGATCCGGGCGCTAATCTCTTGCTTGACTAAAGCTCATAATCTTCTTTCCAGTCTCCTCTCGGGACCAATTCGACGTCGTTGAGGATAGCTTCCTGCCGTTTGTAAGCTTCTTTGCTCGTCTCCTGATATGACATAGGCACAGAGCCATGATCTTGACCACAGAATTCTGACGGAAATGTGAATGGTGATGGATCAAGAAGACGAAAACATGACAACAGCTCGTAGCTTATTCATAACAACTAACTTGTTTAGCAACACTCAGTTGAGTACGGGACTAACTCTGGAACTGAAACTGAATGATGATCCGAGGCACTGACAGAAATGTGTATGCTGAATTGCTGATGGAAAACGAAAATGATCTGCTTATGGATGAACAAAAACATGACAACATCTCGTAGCTTATTCAGTACAACCTTTAATAAGAACAACTAAGTTGTCACATCTATGAATCTTTGGTATCCAGAACAAAATGCGAATCCTCATAGATCCGGAAAAGCAATCGGGTTATCCGCTTATGGATGAACAAGAACATGGCGGCCATATTAACGATCTAAAAGAGACAGAAGCTCATACTGTAGTACATAATATTCGGTGCTACAAATCTGTGCTTTGATCCAAAAAAAAAAAAAAAATCATCTGCCGCAGTTGAAAGCCCTCCAGAATCTCCAGAAAGGCGAAGACACCACCTGGTGCACGAATGTCTCCGTGTCGACGCACAGGGCTTCCACCATCGCGGCGAGCTCCATTAGCTGCTCGGCCAACACCTGGTCCTCGCACCCGAACTCCACAGCGTCTCGCCTGAGACTGCCGGCCCTCTCGGCGAACCCTTCCACGAGGCGCTCGACGGCGGGATCCCGAGCGCCCTCCACCGCCGCCGCGTGCAGCTGATCGGCGACCGCCTCGGTCCGGAACACGAACTTGCAGTCGCCGTCGCGGGGCGTGTCCCTGGCAACGTGCGTGAAGTACTCCGTGGCGGCCAGGTAGACGACGTCGAACTCCTTGGCCGTGGCCAACACCCTCAGGCACACGCCCCGCAGGTGGCGCGCGCTGGCGGCGACCCCCCCGACGTCCGCGCGCGTGGCGTCCAACCAGGCTGCCTTGACGCGCAGCGTCTCCGCGAGGGCCGGCTCCTTGTCCTTGGCGGCGAAGTAGGCGGCGCCGCGGCGGCAGCAGTCCCCGTCGTCGGCCATGATCGCGATGACGTCGGCGGTGCTGTCCTCGAAGTTTTCTGCCCAGTCAAGCTGGGAGAAGGCGAGCAGATGATCCCGCATGTCGGCGGGAGATTGCATCTGACGCTCCAGTTCACACAGCGACCTGGTGATCTCTGCGCGGAAGGTGGGCAGGCTCTCCTCGTACGATGGATCCAGGCCTTCCTCCGCCATGGACCTGAAGCAGTCCTCCTGGCTCATCATCATCATCCGTGGCTCTTCCTCCGTGATCATGTACGATGATGAATCCACACCTTCCTCCGCCATGGACCTGTAGTAAGCCTCCTCGCTCTCGATCATCATCAACATTCAACAGCGTGATTGCTCTGCCCTAAGATTACGCCCCTGGTTGCTTATATGGAGTGCTTTCCGATTCGAGTCTGAAGTCGGACTCCGAATTCGACCCACGGACGGGCCCAATTCGAGTGTCCCTCTACTGGGCTGGGCTAGGTCGTCGGCTGTCATGAAAACGCGAATAAAATGGGTTATTTATTTCTTTGTGTTTCTCTTTTTAGGGTAATCATTTCATTGTGTTTCTTGAGGGTATATTTTATCATGTAATATTTTTCACATATTCTAAATTTCTAATACAGGTTGGGTCATCCGAGACCAACCCTTCCCCTAAACATAAGTAGCAACACATGCGCCTAATATAGGAGCCATAAGAAAGAGGGTGCAAATTGAGAATAGCTGGTGCAAATTAAGGAATCTGATGCTAAATAATAGGGATGCCACGAGAAATTTATTAGGTCATCGTTAAACGTAAAATTATTTTTACGTGAACGTTGAAAACCATAAAGCGGCTAACGAGTTGCGCCATAAAGTGTATATTTGGTTAAGATAACGACCACATGGTTCTTCTAGTCGTGTTGAACTATAACATGCTGTAATCATTTCAACGACGTTCTTACTCATATTGTGGGTTGTTTCTTAAATACTTATTAGATTTTCCATGGCAGCTCAATTTTCACTAGCCCTAACTTTTTTAAACTGCCTATGTTTTATTTTGTAAGCATAAAATATTGAGTCTTTGCACATGCAATGATGGGGCATGCACACCACAAAATCAATCTACATGCATGTATCTTTCGCAAAACACAAACATTTTTTCCTTTTCTCACAAATTTTCTATTATATGCCCGAAGAAACATTTATTCAAAGGTTAAACGAGTGGTCATGAAATTCTGAAGTGGCTATCGGTCGGGCACAAGTTGAGTCACCGTCTTGGTCGTTTCGTCAGGGGCCAAACTGGGGAAGAAACATCGTTGAGCCACCAAAGTCGAGCAAGAACGCTCGTGTGACATGTCATAGCCCCTAGGCTATATGCGTGTAGTTGAGACGAACTTGTATATCTCCATCGAGGTTGTTATGGTGCAGGCCGTCGTAGTGCTACTCGTGAGCTTAGCCAGGCTGACACACCATGAGTGTGGATAGATGGAACCAGGGGGCATGTGCTCCGGTTATTTGAAATGCCAAAAAAAAGTAAAAGCATGTTCAAAAAATATGAAGCAAAAAATATGCCAAAAAATACGATTATGAATCCACACCTTCCTCCGCCATGGACCTGTAGTAATCCTCCTCGCTCTCGATCATCATCAACAACGTTATTGTTTTGCCCTAAGATTACGCCCAGGTTGCTTATATGGAGTGGACTGGCCCCTTTCCGATTCGAGTCGGAAGTCGGGACTCCGAATTCGAGTGCAATTTGACCCATGGACGTGCCGAGCAAGGCTACCAGGAAATCCCAATTCGAGTCCAAATTTTCTACTTGTAAAACAGGCCAATGAAGACACGCTTTGAATTTCGTTACTTGTTGCTTTCTTGGTCTCTGTTGCTTGTAGACTAGTCACAACGTCCAGCCAGTCATTTGACCTCTCAAAACCAATAAGAAATCTTACAAACAACTCTACTCGTTACACTCACGAAAGTTTTAATCTGTATTGCGCGCAAATGTTATATATAAATATGCCTCCCTACTCACATACTAGAACAACTATTAAGATATTTTCCAAACCATATGATTCAAATACCTCTACCATAAATATGTCTAATATATAGTTCATAAAATTTTAAAATACTTAAATGAAGGAATAATGAATACAAAGTTTGTTTAAATATATCATAATGAATTTGGATTTTCATGTACATACATTACAACTGTATAGCGAGCAATTTTTTTACCAATATTCAAAAACATTGCCATGTGATTACCTATGTCATATATGTAACAGAAAATTATACATGCTAAAACAGTAGCATTTTAAAAGTAAGTTTAAAGTATAAAATTTTAGTATAAAATGATTGGGCTCGCCCTACTCCTCACATGGTTACTGCCTCGTTGCAGCGTTCTTTTTGCCCTATGACTACGGCTGGGCCACCTAAATATATGGACGGGCACGAGGCGCCTTTCCGATGCCAGTTTGAAGTCGGAACCGGAGTCCGATCTGGTAGGCAGACGGACCCAAGGCGTCCCTTATTTTGTCTCTACATTATTAATTGTGCTTGTTAATTAAAAACTACACCAATTTGTTTCTTATAGTCTTTACTGTGACATTTTATTTAATAATGTTTCTTCATGATTATTTTTAACTCTATTTTTATTAATTAGTTGTTTCTTGTTGACGTGGGGCTGACGATCGGGTAGCCCACGATGAGGTTACCTGGGCCGCGCCAAGGATGGAAAGGCCCGCAGAAGGCCCACTCGGGGTATCTCGTATCCTAGTCCAACTCGGTTAGGACTTTAACCTACCGTATCTGTACCAACAACCCGAGACCTGGCTACCTATAAAGCCAGAAGGGTTGCCCGTCCTAAGAAACAATGCACGCTCAGAACCACAAACCCTAGCGAGATCACAATCTCGCCATTGTAATCGCTACTCGCATCAATAACCAGACGAGCAGGAGTAGGGTGTTATCCTCCGGGAGCCTGAACCTGGGTAAACCTTGCTTGTCAGCCGTCGTGATCACCTTGCACTCTCCTATCTCCCCATCAATCAACCCGGGGTGTACAACCCTGGGACTTGCCGAGTTAGAACCTCGTCACTTGTTTAATTCTTATTTATATGAGAATTAGTTAAATCTTAGTCAACTTTGTGGTTGTTGGATCTAGGCCGTCAAAATTTGTGTGAGTCAATAGTTGTTTTGGGTTTTTTTTGTACGCCGAGGCAAAACTTGTTGTATGACTATTTGTGTTTGTTAAACAATGCATCGATTTTGTTTCTTACAAACTTCAGTGCAATATTTTTAACATTATTTGTTTATGTATTTGTTTTCTATTGTGCTAATTATTTTTAAGTATTAATTCTTTTCCGTGTATGTTCTTTTCTGTCCTAAGGATAATGTCAGACTACCTATATAAAATATATGGACGGGCCACTCCGGTTTCCAAATTAGAGTTGGAATCCGACTCCCAGTTTTCTTTTTGAAAGTAATACATATATATGAGGGCATAGCCATACAGAGTACCTCATGCGCATATAAAGGATAGACCAGAGGGAGACGCAGCTCCACACAAATTGCAGAAAGACCCCTCGGGAACGAGAGAATTACAACAAAGACCCCCGAGAGCTCTGCCACACCAGTCCACCACTCGACTCCGGCGCCGGCAAGCAGCACAAGAGAAGACAGACACCCGCAGACCCAAGGTTGGAGAAGATCCATCGCCATAACGGCTTTATGAACCCCGAGAAGAAGCACGAGAAGTGCCCACCTGTCGCTGTGGCACGCGGGTCGGGGAACAAGGCCAGTATCTGTATTTTGATCACAATTGCTTTGGCTCGTAGTGTTGGATAATATAGAACGTGGGTATCATGCATGTATTCGTATTTTTGCTGAAACCTTGCTATGAACTATGAACATGCTGTGTTCATCCATAAACAGATCGTCTTCGTGATCCATCGGCATTCACAATATTTTCACAGCATACCTTAGACCATTCTGATGCAATAGTAATTTATAACAGTGTAAATAAAGCTGATTTCAAAACAAAAAATAACAATGTAAAGAGTGCTTCTAAGTAGAAACGAAAATTCCTAGATGTGACAAGTGATCTGTTGTGATCCGGAGCTGATCACGGATCAATGTACATCGCCTTCCCAGCCTCTGCCTGATCTCGCGGCCTGCAGCGGACGACCTCGACAAGCCACCCTTGTCCAACGGCGGCCGCCGCCTTGAGTTGCGTCGCCGTCATGTCTCTCGCTCTGGACCTCATCTCCAGCAGGCCACGGTCGATCTCCGCCTCGTGCCTGGACAGCAGCGGACGGAGGTAGCCGTCGTAGACATGCCCCGCGCCCTGGAAGAACGCGATTCAGTTCCAGGTTCAGAGTTAGTCACAAACTGAAACTGGTGTTCCCGACATTTTTATGGCGGCCGATCGACTGCAAGACGAAGAGCGCCAGCTTAGCCTCGCCGTACATGGGCACCCACGACACCGCGCAATCCGCGAACCTCTCGACAACCGTCAGCGAGAACCCTGCAGCGACAACCAAAGTCCAACGGAGGTTCAGATTCTTCAGAAGAATGCATGATGCTGAAACTGTAGTGCATGACGAACTGACGATGTCAATGTGCTCAATTACCACCAGAAAAGCAGCTGCTCCATCTCCGTCGGGTGCCGTTCCAGCGTCTTGTAGCAGCCGTACGCCGGGTACGCGTACCCCAGAGCCAGGCTGCAGCGTGCAAGAGCGAAGAGAATCATCAACCGTATGATGTGCACCAAGTTCAAATTATCCGTGTCCACAAAAAAGGGGAGAGGTGACAGGCAAACATGAAGCAAAGAAAACAAAGGAGGAGCGAAGAGCAGGCATCGTTGGCCTGAAGATTACCTTGTGGATTTCTAGTTGCTAATATCCTTCGCGCGATGGGATCGACTGGATTTGTGAACTGGAACCGGAAGGGCAAGGCCTGGTAGTTTGAATCTTTGGCGAGTGGTTTTGCTGGAGGTGGGGATGCTTCAACCGCCGCGTCGTCGTTTCGCGCCATCGGGCTCCGGGGAGACGCGCGGTTGCGACTGAAGAACAGATACTCCGTGGATGGCCAAAATGGCGCCCTTTTCTGGACCGATGTGCCATGGGGGAGCATGGAATCCGAGTGGACATCTGCTGATGTTGAGCGCCATGCCATCACGAAAGATTGGAGGACAAGGACTAACTGTCATTCTTTTGATGCGGTTCATCCGTTCATGTTGTCAACTATTAAATTTCATAGTGCATAGAAGATATGCTACATGTATGTCATATTTGTTTTTTGGACACAACCACACAAGAGCCCAAGGATGCATCATTGTTCTTCCATGAGGAGCATGTGGCTTTTCAAACACTAGACACATGGTAGCAACTTATTATAGAGATCCTCGATTTTGATTAAAGGACGTTGTATCGAACATACTTTGAACTATATATGAGTTGCTGTCATATTTTGCTGTATCTCGTTTTCATAAACCATAGTGTTTCTGCCCTGCAAAAAAAAAGAGACTCGAGTGTTTCTGAATGTGAGTGTCATCTTTTTTTGGGTTGACGAGCACCAGCTTCGTACGTTCGGCATTATTCGTACATGAAGATGCCAAGGTTTTAGGGCGAGCACCATCTGGCACCTACACATCCACTAACTCTCCAAAAGAAATTTGATGCTAAATCACAAAAAAGAATACTCTATGAAAATGTGAAAAGTATGACTAGGCTTCACTCAAATGAGAATTAAATTAATGGAAGGTCATGATGAAAACATGTCTCTTTTCTCAACTTACTTGTCAGTGCTCTCAGTGCAAGGAACATACTGGGGGAAAAATCAACATACATGTGAATGTACATATCCAATGCAATTCTCATCGGCAAGGCACCACACATTGGACAAAGCCACCTCAAAATCAACAAATGAAATCTGCCTACAAAATGAAATACAATACTCGTAGCTACAACAGGTACACGGCACGGGCAAACCAAACAACCAGTATTGCACTAATAACTACTGCTAATCAGACACCTAAGCGATGGACAAGGAATATAGCTGCGAGCCTGCAAGGCGTCTCATTCACTGCACACTATCATCGCCCGAGCAAAAAAATCTCGTGATTATACATGCTTCCCGCGTTGATGAGACTCTTGCGGCTTGGAAAAAGAGCTCTATGTGAATGTCTTCGAGATGGACGAAGTGGTGACTAGGCCGGAGAGCAGACCTACCAAGGTGCCGCTGTTGTACGTGCTCGACTCTGTCTGTACCGCATTGTCGCGCAAGTCCACGAAAGAGTCATTCTGAAATGGCCCGCCCACAAGGGCTCCCATGGCGATATTCGGGTTCGGACTGGTCGAGTGGAGGTAATCGAATCCTTTGCAGCCTGTTTTCGCATCTGCGGGGATCGACGCCCCCCTGTGGTGTACCTGCTGCGGATAGCTGCTCCCGTAACCCACGAGGTAGCTAAGCTTCATCGGGTTATCGCCCAATATGTAGTTCGCCTAACATATCACAATGGCAAAATAAATAAGAGATGATATCTTTCACAAAGAGGGTTTACTGTATGCTTGATAACACTTTGGAAACTGCAAACTAGAGATAAAAAATGGCTATTCGGAATAGTAGTCTGCAAAGTTCTATGTGGTTCACCTGTGATATAGCAAAATTGCGTATATCTGTTGGACTAAAATACTTTCCACTGCACTCCACTGCTGCTGTCTGTGACGTCAGCATGTAGTCACTATAAACAACAGCAAGGAATGCTGCATTTGTGGCATGCTGGAGAGAATTCCACCCACTTATCCACACCAACCCTCCTGCATTGATATTTTTATGATATGGTGAAAACTATGCACAGTTTTTATATATACCATGAATTTCTATACCCAGACACGGGACTCAGAAAACCAAATTAAACAACAGAAAACGGCAACGTACCGCCAGTCCTACTACCGGTGGCTGATGGAGAATCTGGTAGAAGACCACAAATGACAGATTCAGCAGTGTCTCTGTACGATTTGAGTCCCATGTTTTCAGCATTAGATGTCTGTTTGGATCCGAAGAAATTGACTCTTGACAAGAGAACCTGTTGAGAATAGATAAAGATTACTTAAGGTTCTTATCCTTGTAAGAGGAGCGAACTACAATGAGAACCTTCTAAAGGAAGTCCTTCGGTTTAGTTCATGCAAACCTGTGTCCCAGGGAGCTTATCATCCCAGCTGAACCATGTTGGCCTTCCCCAATCAGCATAAGCTTCCCCATTCTGTACAGTCACATAACTGAGATACGTCTGATCTCCTGTGGCGTGATAGAGCCAACTCGCTGCCCACAGGAGCTCATCAACATAACCAGTAGAATTGTAGTAATCCTGGAGCTTTGGATAGGTCTCACTGGAGATGCCTCTGTAAGTATCAGCGAAAGTAAACAACTTCTGTGCGTGTTGAAGGAGTGTATCAGAATATGTAGTATCACTGGATTTGAAAACCATTGATGCTGCTGCCATGGCCGCTGCTGCCTCAGCGGCAACATCTGATCCAGGAGACTTCGCGTTAATCTGTGTGAGCGGCCTTTTCTCAGTCATCGTTTCTGGCCTTTGCCAGCAGTTGTGGTCTAGATCAGGGTCACCAACCTACAGGGTAACAATTTTTTAAATGGTAGTCCCAGTGAATACAGAAAAAGACAATGGTGTATCACTTGCTGTTCTGAAGAAATAAACTATGTTTTAAATGCTTCAAGCTCAACTTGGATTCCCAAGTGATGATTCTTCGTTAGATTGACAGACAGCAATAAATCGATTTAGTTGCCAAATATACTGATGCTTAGCTCTGATTTCACGGAATTGTAGCTTAAAATAAATGATTTACCATAGCCTACAGGATACAAACTAAAAACATTATTCTTCAGGAAAGAGTTTGTTTAAAATGTTACATTGTACTCTAAGCTTCCATAGGACATGCACTTATTAGACTGCCCAATATCCCTGACAAAAACTATTCACTAAAACTTTCCAATTTCACCTTACGGTTGTACAACGTTATAAAGTCCAACTCGAATTCAGCTTTGAAAACATTCTTTTTGGGCTACCATAAAATGAATGGTTTTGCTAATTCTCATTCGAATGAGAAATTAAGTTAGCCATAATGAAAGAAAGCAGCTATGAAGACAAAACAAGGAAAATGCAAGGCAAGGAACGGAACGGAACGGAACGTAGGATTTTGCCCTGAACATCCAATCACTAGCCAAGATCACAACAAATATGTCATTTTGAGCATATGAAGCAGACAACTAAGTGCCTCCTAATTATTAGGTGTCCTGATCATGACATCTCAACTGGACTCTTGTTGCTTCCCTACCAACCAAACTATCCCGTCCACTAAACTACCATCAGAGCCCAATAGTAAACCCACAATTCAAGCTATTTGATTTTCCAAGAAATTCAAGCTATTTAACCAAATCTCCATCCTGATTCCTAAAACGTGCACTAAACTCTGTACCTAAACGGCAAACGCAGAGAAGTGCACAACAGCTCAAACCTGAATGTACAGCACATTGTCGGAAGGATGTGCCGCGATTAGGAAGTCCGTGATCCACCGGAGCCCGTCGAGCGCAGGGTCCAGCTGCTTGGCGGCGGTCATCTGGTCCCCGTACTCGAGCACGGACCACGCGAGCACCGTCGCCGTGAAGGCCATGGGGAAGGTGAACTTCATATGATCCCCGGCGTCGTAGAGCCCCTTGGAGAGATCCAGCTTCGCCTCCTTCCCGTCGTTCAGCGCAGAGTCGCCCCGCCACGGGATCTGGTTGTCCACCAGCTTCCCGGCTGCAAGAGAGAACGCAAGTTACTAACAAGATTTCCTCAAACCGAAGGGAAGCAGCAATGTCGGCGATTCGCAATCATCGGAACTGAGCGGAATCTGCGAGCCCGCCCACACGGCCGGCAACATCAAAGCGAAAAAGGGGCAGCCTTTTTGTTTGCAGTACAGAGCAGAGAAGTTCCCTGACTTCAGAATCAAAATCATCATCCAGTTATGGAAAAAGTAAATCAGTGGAATATTTTCCCAGAAATCTACGCGGGACAGCAAAATTCCGCACCGCAGTCCACCAGAACACCTACCGTTTGCGTGATGGCGTGCGACTGAATCTAACCAAGTGAAACTGAAACTGGACACACCAAAAAGGCCTGCGATCTCGGCGCGACAAAAGGAGCAATGTTTCGAAGAACCGGAGCATTTGCGGCGGCGGCACTCACCCTTCTGGACCTGGAAGAACTGGAGCGCGACGCCGAGCGAGTCGCCGTACTTGGAGTCGACGGCGCCCGGCGGGCCGGGGACCGGGAGCGGCTTGGGGCGGCGTCCGGAGCCTCCTCCTCCCCCGGGCTTCCTCTTCATGATGGCGACCACCGCCGCCGTGGCCACCAGCGCCAGCACCAGGGCCACGATGAGCCAGCCGCAGCAGCCGCCCCTCTTGAGCCCCATCTCGCTCCTATCGCATTCGCTGCCCTCTCACTCACGGCCTCCTCCGGTGCTCGGGGCGGCAGCTCGCAGCTGCAGCTGCCGTTAACTAGGATCGCCGCGCGGCGGATGGGGGCGGGTTGGTGTGGTGAGGTGGTGGCGGGGACGGCTGGGTGCGGGGTGGGAGGTCTGGGTCGCTGGAAGTGGAGCCGAGAGGACGTGGTGGGTTCACTGGCAGTGGGAGAGGACGGCCGGAGCGCGTCGGTGTCGAGAGGTGCGGAGTCGAGCACCGACAGCGGTATGGTACCTCGTCGGTGGGGCCTGCGGTAACGACTAAATTATAACCGTATACCATGTCATGTATTTCTCTCGGTGGTCACGCATAACCGTACATTATACTCCTAGAAAATAGAGGCCCAATTGCGATAATTAATTGGGCGCGTCTGAAGTTCATTCGACTGCCACGGCTACGGCGGCTCTGGCTCGGCTACAGGCCGTCGGCATCGAGAGGAGGAAGAATACCTAGCATGAATCGCGAGGAAGGATTAACGGTTCTTGGCGTCAACTGAGACCCGTGCGACTGAGAACTAGCAATTCTATAATTAACATGTATCGGAGCGAGGGAGTAGTAATGTTTACTTTCTATCTCACCTAAAAATAAGCGATGGCTCATCGGGTACGGTGAGAAGGGTGATATATAGGAGGAGGATGAACGACATCGTTAGACACGTTTTGTTTGTAGAACCATGGTTAGACAAGTTAGGGTGATAATTTGAAGAAGAGAGAAATTAAGAGAAGATAAATGAAGAATATCCGCAAAGAGGCTATCCCAAAGGTGGCAAAATAACAATGACATCATGTGCTTTGTAACCTCGCTAACAGTCCTAACTGTTACTCCGTTAGTAGTGTATTTGTCTGAAAAAAATCCAGTCTACTAATGCTAGTACTTAGCTTATTGTTTACGTTGCCGCGGTGCGATCATTCATATTCGCCCGTGCATTAGCTAGGAACATCCATCACAAGGTGTACAAATGATAGCTCATATTCGAGGGCTGTCTTACGGCACGGGTGCGAGGTCACCGATCATCGATCGAGCTGGATAAGTTGCTATTACAGTGGCACACCTCACACCCGTTGCGTACGATCCAATCCAGCATCATTTAGCGGTGCGGATAGATGTGATCATGGTGGCTGTCTGCCTGGGCGACACGGATAATGCAGTTGTTTGTGCTGATAGCGATTACGGGGGGTGAGAGCACGTGATTATTATTTAAAAAAAATGATTAGAGACCATCCCTGTGAGCTCGGAGATGGAGATCTCCAGGTATGCCTGCAACTGGCATATAATCTTGTGGAGGCAAATTGTTGATCTGAGTGGGCTGCAGCACCACTTGACAAAGTATACTGATCTCTCAGCCACCATGTTAATTAAGCCTTAGCCGGCCTTCCAACCTAGTAGCAAAGCCAAGTAATAAAAAAACCTACTACCAACCAAACCGAAGCGGATCGACAAAGCAGCTATTGGAGTTCCTGCCGTTGCAGATTATGCGTGTCAATCTACATTTATAAAGACGGCGAACACCCTGACGACCCTTCTGAAGTTGATAGAGATTGATTAACATCCAAGATATATACCACGGCAGGTCACCATTTGGGTTGTTTACCTCGCGAGCAACTCAGAAAAGAGCCGCGTAGCGATCCGAATCTCGGCACATGTTGGCGTAAGAGCGCATCCGAAGCAGAGATTACGCGTCACAGTCCGTCGGTCAGTGAGCCACAGCTAGTATCTCGACCAGAATTGCTGTTAGTGGCAGCGACACCAGCGTTTCAGACTTTCAGTTCCAATATAGCACAGCAGAAACCTGCAGATGGAGGAGCCTCACTCGCCCATGCCAGCAGCAAATGGGGTCTCTTTCGTTCAGAGCCGTTGCGAATGCCAAGCCCACTTCCTCGATCTAGCGCGGTGCCGGCCAGCCGGCCGGTTACTGCTGCAGCATGACCACGGCTGGACAGAAGGAGGCCGGTGATGTTATCTCTTGGTGATGCAGGCAAGCTACAACGAAGTCTCACCTCGTGGTTGTTAAGCCTGGACGCCACCGCACTGCAGACTCACCAAAGACGAGGACCATTGCTGCTCCCTTGCTCGTTGAATGGCACCACTGGCAAAAAGTTCAGACCAATAATTTTGACAACTGCATTCCAACGCACGGATGGACAGAGTCGATTGTATGGATCCAGGGGGATTATGACTAATAAGCTGCTCGCGCTGGTGCTCAACTGCTCAGAGTTACCTCTTCCCGACATCTTTGCACGGCTGCACTACGGCAACCTGCTACTGCAATGCCATCATTCACCGCATGATCTAGAGACGTTCGATAAAAGGAATGAATGATCAGAGGTTCAAAGGGACAGTATCACAGTGAAATTCCCACCACTTGATTCAACCAAAAGAAAACGAAAAAAAACCTTGTTGCAGCCAAAAACATCAGTTCTGCTTATATCAGATTAAACTGCTCATCGTCACACTGCTAGCAAGTAGCACCACAGGAGAACAAAGGCTCCTGCTTCTTTACTGAAAGGATGCCATGCTTCATGACAGAGAGCTGTGTAAATACAGTAGGAGTTGAGAATGAACCCGTGAGTAAGACAATTTCCAACATTCAAAAGCATTTCTGATAGTATGAGTTACAGCAATAGAATTTGGTTATCCTCTTTTATTTTTAACAGTGAGAATCTAGCATTCTCTTTTCTCTTGGTGATGCAGGTCAGGTGAAGGACCAATGATGTCTCACCTCGTGGTTGTTAGCCTGGACGCCACCATAGACTGACCACTCACCAAAGTCACGGACCCTTGCTGGCAGAATGGTGCCACTGATAAGAAATGCGGAGCAAGAATTTTGACAACCACATTCTGTGTGCACCCATGGACAGAAAGTCAAATTGTATGGATCCTCTTTTAAACATTTATAAGCACTCAACTGCTCAAAGTTACCTATCCCTGACATCTTGCATTTGCACGGTCACACTTCTGGCTCCAGCAACAATCTGTTACTACGATGCCAACGTCCACACCATAATCTAGGAAAACATTCGATGTGTAATCAACAAAAGGAATGAATGATCAGAGGTACAGAAGTATAATAAAATTCTCACCAAATAATTCAGCCAGAAAATCAATGAGATCCTATAGAAGACCAGGTTAATGTACTTATCCGCAAAATCCTTTATTCAGCGAAATTATCGCCGCAATTTTTAGCAAAGTCGGAGAGGAGGCTCCTTCCAGACTTTTACATTAAAAAGGGTGAGGCACACGGACTCAACAAGTTACAGCCAGAGATTACAAGGAGGGGTGGGGAGCAGAAAAGATGAAAAATAATGAAAAAGATGGAAAGAACAAATCGCCACTTTATTCAGCCAATGATATCCAGCAGAAGAATCAAGTAACCCGCAAGACCCAATAATACACTGCGGACCAAGCGAGATGATTTCCCACCCCTCATGAAATGCCAGCATTTTGGTGAAGGTAAAAAATGTGAGATATAACTGAGCCTGAAAGAATCTTCTTGGCGCTACCTGCCACGGAAGTATATTCATATTCATCCATGTTGCAGCCAAAAACATGAGTTCTGCTCACAGGTCTTTCAGAAGCATCATTTATATCATATACTTATATGAGATTGGTAACTGAATATCTGACACTATGCAATAACATGCACATCTCATCCTCATGATGCTAGCAGCAACTACAGAAAAATAAAGGCACAAATTCTTTCGATGATAATTGTCATGACAGAAGCTGTATAAAACGCAGTAGGAGTTCAGCATTGATGCATGATTGGACATTTTCCATCATTTAAAAGCATGTCTGATATTAGTTACAACAATACAATTGGTTGCCCTTTTCTTTTAAGCACGAAAGTACCATGTAGTATGCAGTCTCAAAGCTACCCATGGAGGAAAAAAGAACATAGGTAGTATCATCAGCATGATTACTTGATTAGTAGTCTATCTTTTGACACACTGGCACCACCTTCACATTTACTTTCACAAGTGTACATTACATGAGGAACTCTTAAGAAGCTACAGCATTATGTCCACCCCTGGGAAATATACAAGGTCTACAACAAACAAGGGCAATCAACAGCTCAAAAACAAAGAAACCCATACTGCTCCAGACAAACAGAGTCCATCTCCAATTCCAGAGTAATCTCTTGAACAGAGGAAGTTCAGCCTCAAGCGTTAGTGACGCGGCATAGATCTCTGGGATGCCTGCACCAGGACTAAACTCAGCTCGTTGCTCGAGCATTATCGTTACTCCTGTTATTGGTTCGAAAGCCTCCTTGATACCCCTCATTTTCAGTCTGATAACCTGAGATTCCGATGAGTAGCCGGACAAAAGAGAAAAACTCTGAAGAAAAGTTTCTATGAAATGCATGTGCACACTCTTGAACTTCAGCATGCATGGTTGACTCGTCGTAGTGACCGCTTTCCCATTTGCAGACAGAAACTCTGCCCTCACCTGAACTCAAAGGAAAAAAAGGGAAATCAGATGGAGATACCAACTTGGGTAACCATTCTGGTGCATAAGATTGTGTACAGGTACTGCTAAATATAAAGGACTCCATAACTGCAATTATGCATATAAACAAACTAAGAGCTTGCAACTCATATAGTTCTGAAGAAAACGTGAACTGGGCAGTGGTGGAGCTGTGTGTAGCTGACCCCACAGATTTTCCACAAAACAACTTATTTTGTGGATTTTTATGTATAGATCCCTCGTATCTAAGTAGGCTGACCCCACAGGTTCTTGCTGCTGGCTTCGCCACTGGAACTGGGTATACGATGTCTTGACACTCTTCAAAAGGTATGGCACAAAGAGACGGGTATTTGAAATGTCAAAGCAGAAATGGTTTCTCTTATTCAACATATATGGTCAATCTGGCTGCAAATCCATGGGTGTTACGTCACTAAGGCTTTAGGCTTGAGCTCTTTGTTTGCTTGTTGGGAATTCGCTGCCAGAGAATGCATTATGTATTGAATTTCATAGCTGAGTCAAATAATCAACATTGGCAGCCTGACACGGCGTGCACTTCGTCTATCCCACCAAACATGTTTTAGATTGACAGATTAACATATCTAACACGGTTTTGCATGTCAGCGATCTACTCTATAGTCTCAGACTCTCAGGTACTGATTGGCATTGTAGGAGAATATATTATCTTATATACTTGAGCTTCTTTTAGGAATTTTGGTCCTTGGCTAGCTGTTCTTTTCATAATCAAATTGCACATATGTATTACTGCATCCGTGCGATAATATGATTTAGCTTTCTCTAATTTACAAAACAAAGTGGTCGGATTTTGGTTATTTTTTTCAAAACTTCCATGACAGAGTTAACGTGTCAGAGAAAAACCACTAGATAATATACTTTACATAGTTTTGTAATTTACAAAAACACACAGTAATACAGTTTTGAAATCCTACAACTAGGCATGCAGCTTTACAAGTAATGTTTGGCAATAGTAAGCACAATCAAACATCAACGGCTAAATTAGGCCTCAATTTGTATCACAAGGCTGTACCATATTTTCTTTGTATCCACAGTTCAACCTTAGGTGGACCAAAACTTCTGGTTAGATCACAGTGTTACATAAAAGCTAAGGTAGCATAGTTCAGACAACTTTCAAAGTGTATACTGCAGACCCGAATACACAAAACCATTTTACGGGTGGCCTTTTTCTTAACCAAAACTGGAGCTGAAGATCTCAGTGCACAACAAAAGCTTCATTTGACAAAACTTCAGCCAAGCATGCTTCATTTGACAAAATTTCTTATTATCATCCACGCTGTAAACTACATAATGAACGTCAGAAATTGGCAGGATCCTAAATTGCAATCATCGCTTCATTTGACAAAACTTCAACCAAGCATGCTTGGTTCCATTGATGGGCCTGATGGCCATTTGGCCAAGACAATTTTCAAGGAGATTATCATGTCAAACCACATTGACAAGGACCGGCAGGAAAGGTACCTGGAAAACCCCCAGCCTCCTGTTGTAATCCGACTCAGGGAGCGTCAGCGACACCTCGAGCTGCATCCGCTGATGCGGCGGCACCAACCGCCGCACCGGCACAAACGCCACTGGGCTCGGCTTGGTGTAGTCAAAATTCAGGGGCTCCGTCACCTGCACAGGCTCCTCCACCATCCTCCCCACCAACAGCCCCCCTCCCAGGAACGCCACGATGAGCAGCGCGCACAGCACCACGCATACATACACGGCCCAGAGCGACCCCCACGCCAGCCTCCCAGCGACGCGCCCGACCCCGTCGCCGCCTCCGAGCCGCGCGGCGACCACGCCGGTGGCCTGCCCCACCGCGCCGTGAGCCCACTCCCTGGCGCGCTGCGCCGAGCCGAGCGGGTCGGTCACGAAGAGGTACCACCACTGCAGCAGCCGGAACGGGAACGCGAGGCAGGCGGCGAGCGCGGTGACCTGGAACACCACCGCCTTGATTACGAGCACGGCGAGGGACTCCAGGACGCCCGGCGGCGCCGTCACGGCCTCCTCCTTCTCCTCATCCGACGACGAGGAGGAGGAGGAGGAGGGGCGATCCTTCTTGTCAACCTCCTCCTCCTCGGGGGGCGGCGGGGGAGGAGAACGTGACGCGCTGGTGATCTCGGAGGATGCGGGATCGCCCTCGGCCGCGGTGACGGTGGAGGGGGCGGAAGGCGCGCTGGTGGCCTCGGGGGAATCGGGCTTGGCCTTGACGGGCTCGTCGGCTGCGGTGACGGTGGAGGCGGAAGTGGTGGAATCCGAGGGGGAGAGGACTTGATCGGGTTCCTTGAGGATTCTGGCGCGGCGCGGGCGGCGGCGGAGCGTGGAGGGGGAGGATGTGAGGGGGCGGGGCGGAGGAGAAAGGAGGGTGTCCGGGGCGTCAACGAAGGCATCGTCGGAGATGGTGTGTGTGGGGAGCGACGGGGCGGCGGCGGGGCTGTCGGCGTGGGCGGGGCCGTCGGCATCCATCGTGGACGGGAGAGGAGGAAGGAGGATTCCTCGGAAGAGGGGAGAGGAATTTTGGGCGGTTGGAGAAGACGGGCCGCTACTTTGCGGTTACACCCTTGTGATTCATACTTTTTGCGCTCTCTCGTAGGATTACTGAAATAGTTAAGGCTCTGTTTGAAACAAAACGATTTTTTTACAGATTTCTTTTCTATGATACCGTTTGGAATAAAGGAATATGAAAATCGGTTAATATTTTAATGTTTTTTCATGTGTATAATTGAAACAATACTTTTTAAAAAATCGGTGATTTTGACTCCCGTAGAAATTGAGGAAACATGACAACTCAATTCCTATGTTTTTCTCTACAACTATGTTATTACTCCTATCATATTAACTAGGAGGACCAGGACCACGAGTATGCATATTCAAATCCACAGTGTTGTCATTTTCATGTAGCTCGGAATATACAATGTTTAGATTTCAGAATCATTTTTAGAGGATCCGTGCATAGCTACTCCGAGGTGCAGATTGAGCCGACAGTCTAGGGGTGCAACCGGCGCTTGAGAGGAGACGCAGGGGTGGTTCGTGCAATTCCGCCCGGGAATGCGAATCCTCCCACGTGTCGGGCAGGCTTCGCCACGCCGCTCCGCGTGCCCGTCAATCCGTCATCGTGTCGCCAGCACATAATGAGAGAGAGGAGCGCGCAGCATTCCGTTCGTGGGCTCAGCACAGGATGAATCATTTGACAATCATGATGGGCCGCAGAACGGGCTGACACCACCAGGAGAAACAAAAAGGCCTAGTGCACATTTTCTGTAGAGAACGAATGGGCATCTTGCTGCTCTTGCTCGGCTTGGAGCCTGGAGGTTTTAAATTTAGAAAACAGTTCAGCAAGATTCATCCAATACCTGCTACATGTGCCCCAAGTCCTCCTGCTACATATCCTGCAGCTACTGCGAGACGACATGCCGTATGTTTTCTCGACTCACTCACTGTGTGCTTCCGATTCGCATTGGTTAGATGTGTCTTGAGTATGACACTCGATTTACACGCACCATGTGTGATATTTCCGGGAACTTCGTGTGGTGACCCCAGCTTCACCGGCGGCGACGGGTCACTTTCTACTTCCGCGGTAGGAGGGAGCGTGATTTCTGCCTCGTCTCCGACGCCGACCTTCACATCAACGCCCACTTCATCGGCAACCACAACCCCGTCAACGAACGTACCTTCACGTGGATACAGGCCCTCGTCGTCAGCTTCGGCGACCATCGCATGTACGTCGACGCTCGCAAGGTCGTCCTGTGGGACGAGGAGGAGGACCACATAGAGATCACCCTCGATGACGAGCCTGTAAACATAGACACTGCCAACAATGCTCGGTGGGTGTCCAATGTCTTACCTGGTCTATTTGTGAAGCGCACAGACAATGTCAACTCTGTCAAGGTGGACCTCGCCGGTGTTTTTAGCATATCGGCGAGCGCCGTGCCGATCACCGAAGAGGACTCTAAGATCCACAACTATGGCAAGACCATGAAGGACAGCCTCGTGCATCTTGATATCCTCTTTAAGTTTCACTCTCTCATAGACATCGTCGATGGTGTCCTTGGCCAAATATACCGGTTGGACTACGTCAACAAGATGAACGTCACTGCCAAGATTCCCATCATGGGTGGAGCTTCAAAGTACCTCTCGTCGGGGCTCTTATCGACAGATTGTGCTGTCTCTAAGTTCCACCACAAAGCTGGCAGTGGCCATGTCCTTGCATTGACGACGTAAATGGAGCCTCCAACAGGCAACAAAAGCTCAATCACATATATGGTATCAGCCTATCAAGGAATAATTCAGTGGCGTACTGATGCAAACATTCTAGTTCGCCACATACAATTAAAATGTTGCATAAGAAGATATAAGTTGGATAAATCAATGTCGTAAGTCTAATAATATCAGTTGTTTAAATCTACACAACATCTATGAAGCTTGTCGCATTTTCTAAAATGTGTGAGTACAAATGATTGAGGACCTCAATTACAGTTTGATTTTCATTTTTATTGATCCAGCGTTTCGCTAAAAATCATTACCATTTGAAAAGATATGCCTACTGATAAACAAGTAGAAACATGTGAATTTCTATGTTTCTAATTATGACTTGATATATTTTCATATTTTCTCTCTTCGATGATCAATTTCTTGTTTGTCCCCGCGTTAAATCCTGGATCCGTCTCTGCTTAGCAATATCTGATGGTTCGTGCAATTTTCTCAACATGCACACCAAATCTGCATTGAAAAGGAAAATGGTTTCACATTTCAAAAACGGAAATGGTTTCTATGCATGAAAGGATTCAGAAAGCGTTGACTTTCCCGATGTTGCGCCTCCTCCTCCCCGTCGTCCTTCTCCTGCTACCCTCCCTACACGCCGCCACCGCCGACGACATCTGCATCGTCGGCAGCGGCATATCGGGCGCCTCCACCGCCTTCTTCCTCACCAACTACACCTCCGCCCTCCCCGAGCTCCGCGTCTTCGAGCGCCGGGGCAAGGTCGGCGGCCGCCTCGCCACCGTCACCGTCGGCGGGGACGACTTCGAGGCCGGCGGCGCTGTCATCCACCCGCGCAACCTCCACGTGCGCCGCTTCGCCGACCACCTCGGCCTCGCCGCCAGGGCCGACAGCGACGACGACTGGCTCGGGATCTGGGACGGGGGCCGCTTCGTGTTCAGGACCCTCCGCCCGCCGCCGCCGGGCAGCTCCTGGCTGCGCCGCAAGCTGCACGGACTCGCCAACACCCTCCTGCTGCTCAGCCGCTATGGCCTCTCGCTGCTCAGGATGGACAGCTTTGTGCAGGTTTGCTTTCACACTCTCTTCTGTTCTCCTGCTCTCTGGTGTGATTTCATGAAGAGTTTAACACCATAGCCTTCAGTGATAGGACGAACTTTAACTTCACAGAATTGTCAGTTAAATTGACCACTAATTGCAGTGGAATCTTGAAGCAATTCCCATCTGTATGTTCATCTAATTGATAATCTAACACACAGTTTTTTATAGGGAAAGCTTTTATTGAAAATTAAGCACACTTACATAGTTCATTACATCCGTAATAATAAAGCTAGGGGGATCATTATTTGAATAAAAACGAAACTAGCAATTATATGCGCCACCACATTTGCTTCCCTCGGGCAGTGTTGGATCTTCACCTGTCCAATTCTTCTTGCTATCTGAAAGCACTCCATCAACACGGCAGTATAGGGACTCCAAATCTCCATGAATCCATTGAAAGCCTCAACTAATTTGAGCGAGTCGGATTCAACAACAACCGGCTAACATCCCAGGTTTTCAATCAAAGAAAGGCCTTTCTTCAAAGCAAGAGCTTCCGAGTATGTAGCATCAAGTAAGTTACTTAGTACATCACCGCTACCCACCAGAGCTTCGCCTTTGTCATTTCGTAGCACAGCGGAAAGAAGCATGCGTCGACATTAATTTTGTACGTACCTGGACCTGTTTCGACCATGTGATTTCATGTGGTTCAGCACCCGATGCAGATCCTTTATAATTCATGGTTAATGCGTGGATAGAGAAACTGGTACATGATAATCTCACATACAGTTTTGGTAGTATGTGTGTATGTGTACATGATTGCCGTATAAATTATATTTGCTTTCCAGAGTTGATATGAGTAGATGATTATATTCTCAGTCTTTCACTAATCGTCGTGAAGTGTATTAAATACTAACACACTGTTATGCAGGAAATGTTGCAAAAATTTCTGCTTTACTACAACGGGTTCGAGTCCCGCCCTGTGTTCGACAACGTTGAGGAGATGCTCAAGTGGTCGGGCCTTTATGGACTCACCCAGAGGACCCTAGAGGAGGAGCTCATTGATGCTGGGCTGAATTCTCAAACCATATCAGAGCTTGTCACGGTATGTTTCATATTTTTTTCTCCTTCATATAAATTGATAGCCCACTGTTTTTTTGTTTTTGGGGATACTCTGAACAATTCTCTGCTCTGCTATTCCTAAATGTGAAGCTTCTTGTTACTTAATAGCCATCTTGCACTTTCTTCCTGTGGTAGTATCTATTTGGCTCTAAGAATTAATCAAACACTTAAATACTTAAAATCGTCGGCAGACCTATCTAGCAGAGTGTATTATAAATCGATATTAATCAGGTCTAATTTGCTAATGTCTGCTGCATGATGTAACATACACCGTTAGCTGAAAATCTCGATACAGTAAGAAACCTTTGCTCTTACTCATAAAATTTGCTGGTAATTATGGTCCTGGTATAATGTTGCCCTCCTGTCATTGACAGGTGATAACAAGGATCAACTATGGACAAAGCGTGGCTATAAGTGGCCTTGCGGGTGCTGTGTCTTTAGCTGGTTCCGAGTCTGGATTGTGGTCTATCAAAGGAGGTAACTGGCAGCTCGCTGCTGGGTTGCTTAAGACAGCTAACGCCACCTTGCATCTCCAAGAAGGCATAGACTCAATCTCTGATGCAGGGGATTACTATGTTCTGAAATCCAATAATGGTCATGAATATAACTGTAAGGTAACAGTCGTTGCAACACCGCTCGACGAGGTGAACATTACTTTTACCCCTCCTGTCTCTATTCCACCGAGGAAGATGCAGCACACCCATGCAACCTTTGTCAGAGGCCTCTTGAACCCTGTAAGTGTTATTTGCTCTTCCTTCTGTCCTTATATATGATTTCGAGGAAAAGCTAGCATGGAGATTTAGGACTTAAATTGAATGAGCAGCAAGTTACTAGTATTAGCCTGTTAAATGCATGTTGAGGAAGCACTAAACTTGGCCAGTCTTCATTGGTTGTCACGAGAAACCACTTACCTTGCCATTTGTTATGCAGAAATTCTTTGGTCTGAGCTCAGTGTCAGATATTCCAGAGCTGATAGCAACCATGGAGCTACCGGATATCCCTTTCTCATCCATCTCAGTTCTGAAGAAGCACGGGGAGCATGACATGACTTACAAGGTGTTCTCGCGTGCGAAGCTGAATGACACTTTGCTGGACCAGATCTTTAGGTAAGCACTTGGTTAGGGTGTAGTAGTTAAATGTGTCATGACTATATTTTGTATGACTGCGTGCCATTTTTAGTGTCTGACTCTTTTGTGTGGCTGGCACTGCCAATGCACAACGTACAGCACAAGGGAGGAAACCATCCAGATAGACTGGCCTGCTTACCCACATTACCATGCCCCAGAGGATTTCGCGCCCATCATACTTGACGGGAAGCACCTGTACTACGTGAACACCTTCGAGAGTGCGGCCAGCGCCATGGAGACGGGCGCCGTCGCAGCAGAAAACGTGGCAAGGCTAATCATCTCGAGGCTGCCTCTTGACCTTCGAACCGGGTTGTCACCGTCGTTGGAGCCTGAACCTCACATCGAGTCGTTCGCCGGCAACGGAGATTCCCGGCAAGTAGATCTGTGAATGTGGAAGATGACCCTTTAATTTTGATGCCCATAGTCACATTATTCCCCCTGTTCCAGTGTATGATGCACTACGCATTGTAGGCTGTGGAGTATTGGAGTGTGGGCATGCGAAATACGGATTTATGAACAGCTATGCGGTGTGTGTAATATTTTGAAACACAGCATGTGTACAGCCAGAAACACAAGCAAAGCCGTGATAACAATGTTTATGTGGACAAAACCTTGTGTATCACATGAATGTTGAAAAAGAAACAAGTGTGACAGAATGCAAGATTAGTTTTATTCCCTGGATCACAATTTATATACCTGAAGAATATTTTCTTACTTTAAGTCGGAGGGCAGATTGGTCATTTTGATTGCTTGTTAGAGGAGAAAACACTCTGCTCTAGTTCCAGCTGGTCTCTCCTCGGTCATAGTAAAGCAAATGACCTTCTTGACATTGGACCAAGTTTTTTTTCTTGGTATAACTCACAAAAATATGGCATTGTGCACATAGTGTTTGACCATAGACGCAAAAAAGAAGTGAAAATCCATTAACCACAAAAATGAATCTATTAAATTACTTATTTCCATTCCCAGCTGGCTAGAACTAGAACACGCTCCACTCCCAAGCAGGCTGGTCTGCATTCCTCGGTTACAGTGAAGCGAAGGTATCTTGCTGTGGAAGGAAACCGAAAACCGCCATTTTTTTCCTCACAAAGAAAAAGACCACCATTTACTCCTACAACTACCGAGCCAGTCTTCCTCCGCACCCCACACTCGCTCCCCCCAGGCGGCGGAGACCGGAGCAGGAGGCGGGGATCCACTGCGCTCAGATGGCGATGGCGCCGCCGCGTCTGCTGCGGGGCCTCATCGCGCCGCTCCCGCCGTCCGACTGGCTGCCCTGCAACCAGCTGCTCGCCTCCGCCAGCTCCCTCCTGCACCGCTGGCTGCCCACCCGCTGCCCCGACGGCTTCAAGCTCCTCCTCGTCCTGCTGCTCGTCTCCGCCGCCCTCGCCGAGGTCCGCTTCGTCGCCTCCTCCTCCATGGCCCCCACGCTCCAACCCGGCGACCGCGCCGTCGCAGAAAAGGTACCCCCTTTTCTTCCCTTCCTCCCCAAACCTAGGTAGCTCGCTTGGCTTGATCTGTGGCGATTCGTTAACCAAATGGTTTGATTTCGCTCAGATCACTTACATGTTCCGGAACCCGGCAGTGGGGGACATCGTCTTCTTCAGGGTGCCCGCGGCACTGCAGGTAGCTCTGCTTTCCTTCCTCTTCCATTGTTGGCTTCCCCCCTCTGGCTCTACCAAGCCTGGTCGATGATGCTACATTGCGATGTTCTTTGCAGAACTGCGGCTTAAATAAAGATGTTGTATTTATCAAGAGGGTGCTTGCAACCCCTGGAGATTTCATCGAGGTATACTGTTACAACTCTGCTAGCACTCTTGCTGCTACAAGCTGCATACATTTAGTCATTTATTCGTCCTGCTGGTTGAAATGTGGATCTTTGTTCGAGCAAATGCGCACTAACTTCCACCCACCTCGTTATCATCGTACTTTTATCCCGCTAATTGACACATGCTGTTTGCTTGAGCAAGAGGCATTCATGTATTCACCGTGCTGATCAAAATATGTTGCCTGCTTGAGCAATGTGGCGCTCTTTCACCCACATTCATGATATTCATGATGACTCTCATATGCTGCTTGAGCAAAGACCACATGTATCTCCAGATGCATACATCCTAGCTCGCTGAGTTTGGATGCCCGCATTGTGCTTACACACCCTCCTTTTCACAGGTTCGACAAGGCCAACTTATTGTTAATGGTGTTGCACAGAAGGAACATTACACTGCAACCCACAACTCATACACAATGGAGGCCACGGTTCGTTGCGTCTCTTCTTTATCTGTGAGCATTGTCTCCTTGAACAACATTGAGGAGTTGCTATTGCCAGGTCCAGAGATAGTACCCAAACTGCTATCGATAATTGACTATACCCACTGCCAGAGGATGACCAAATGTGGCATGGCTGCTCCGTGTTGTTGACTTCCTGAGTGCCTCGTTATTCTGTTTTGACGGGCCTCAGATGGTGGATGATCTCTTCCTCCCCCTATTCTTGTTATCTGCTCAGTACTTTGCCCGGGCCCCATACTGAAACTATGCATCGTCCTGCAGCGCCTCCCGGAAGGCCATGTATTCGTCATGGGTGATAACCGTAATAACAGCTGTGATTCTCGTGCTTGGTAAGGAACACATCCACTCCCATACCAGGCCCATTTTCCTGTACATGTATTGAAACTCATTGCTCTTGTCTTTAGGTTATCATAGAAGTGTAGACTGTATTATAGATAGATCAGTGCTCTGGACCAGTTCCAGTATGATTGGCGATTGAATTTGATGATAACCATCCATTTGAATCTGTAAAGCCGTAAGAGTATAAAGCACATGCGTGTTTGAGTTGCCAGAATGCGCTCTAGAAATGCTCTCGGTTAAAATTGCTATATCATGTCTGTATTGTTTTTTAGGAAATCTGGTACTAGTAAGAATGTAAATTCATGCTTAGGGCTAGATGCAATATGATTGTACTGAGTTTCCATGAAACATTTGAGTAATTATCTATAATGAATTAAGCGCAAAATGCCCATATATTTTTGTAGTTACCATAATATTTCCGCTCTAAGGGATTGCTAACTTACAGTTACTCTATTTTGGCTTCATGATTACTGCCAGTTGGTGTTCTTTTCTAGAAATTATTGGGGAACTAGTACTCATCGTTTTGATGCTTGTGCTGACAGGGGACCTCTTCCTATCGGTAACATTGTTGGGAGATACATGATGTCCTTCACGATATCCTCTTTGCAATAGCCAAGGTGAAGAGATCTGATGACCTCCAGCATTGATAAACAAACCTCTTGATACCATTCATTATGGTGATATCAAGCTATGTTGGGCCCTGAGCCCTTTATATGTAGATTTTCTAATGGCTGTGATGAAGAGCTTCGATGACCTCCAGGCTCCAGTCTCCAGCATTGATGAAGCCCTAGGTTTCATTCGGTAGTTGGTGATGTCGGGTTTGGAGATTTTGTTATATGGATCAGCAAGACCTTCCTTTCAGTGTAGTGTAGCGTTGTATGTTACTGAATCCGGGGGAGAAGCAGTAGCGACTTTGTAGCTGTTGTCACATAACAGGGGCTGTCAGGTGTTGAGCTTGGGGTAGAACCTGTAATTTACCCAAAGTTTACACCTTATAGTAACCTCCTAGACGTTGAATTGTGTCGGATGTTTATTGTGTATTGCACGCTTGAATGCACTATATGTTAGAAGTTGGAAAATTGTTGTGGCGGTTCCTTACTGTAAATAAATCTGTGATTTCGCCTTGTGTTTTGATGCCTTGGAAATTGGTAACTGTGTTTGTTGTGTTGTTTCTGTATTGAGTTGTGGCTGATGATGAGGGTGCTTCAGATTTTGTTCTGACATAATATTTCTCCACTGTATTTTATACCAATAAAGGTCTAGCACCTTCTCTTTAGAAATTATGTAAGTAGAAGATAGGATTACCTTAGAGCCCTAAATTATAAAAACTGGCAGGCCTCTCAAGTATGGCTACAACTTAGCCGATCTACAACAAGATGGAAACCAACCACAGAAAACCAGTCTTTCCTGTGAAGTTTTTATCAGACAACTAAGTGAGGATGCGCTCTAGGGTGGTGGTTATTTTGTCCATGTATTTAAGTTCAACTGAACTATCACATTGGATGAAACTACCATTTCATCAACATAGTTAACTGTGCTACACTTCTGAGTACCCTGCTTTATTGGCCACTATACAGGCTCCCGTACTCTGACGACATCAAATGGGTGCCGAGATAGCTCCTAGATGTAGGGCTTACTTTCACTTTCGTTTCATTTGGTAAGATTGAGTTTAAGTGTGTAACATGTTGTTAAAGTTTTAATGAAAAAGGGGCAGTTCGTTTAAATTCATGTTTCAAAACCTTTTTTGCCTCCCATCATTGGGGGCGTCAGTGGGGCAGGCGGGCCGAAAATATGTGCCGATGTTAACGTTCGTCCAACACACTTTCTGAACCGTGTATTGAAAATGCAGGTGGAATGTTCTAACAATTCGGAGATGTGAGAGGAATTCGCTCAAAGATTCTACTCATGTAAAACATTTGGCCAGGAAATCATTCTCAATAACTTTTAGGGAAAAAGAAAAGACAAATAGCGGACGAATATATCGTGTATATAATTTTTTGTGTGCAAATCTTTGAGTCGGTGTGTAATGAAAGTCATTCTATGGCGACAGTTTTTGCACGGGTATAATTACACTTGAACATGTTCGAGTGAATTTCAGTTTCATATGCTTTTTGACCTTTTTAATTACTTATTTTGTACATGTTAGGTGCAAATTCTCCAATGTATTTACGCTTAGTATTACCTCTGTTTTATAGTATTATGTATAAAACGTTTACAGAGGTAGCATTTCATAAGAGCTGGCAAAACTGCTAACCAATTACTTGTTCTCTTTACTCATTACTATATCCTCAATTTACAACCAGAATTACAGCAAGATTGATCGAAACAACAAGATGTTTAAGCAACACTGCTTGCAAGGCCAAAGCATGAGGATTTTCAGCACAGGCCAATCCATCATGGTTTGGGATTACTAGATGAGAAGCAACACTGTGAGGAGGATAACGCTGATCGTGCGGCGGCGCCTTTGAGCGTGAGGGCGCACCTGACCCTGAGCACGGCGTACCCGAGCACCCTGTAGAAGACGACGAAGCCCACCATGACGCCCACGTTCCTCCACCTGCACTCCTCCCCGATCCCCTCCCGACGGAGCACCTCGTCGCCGGTCGCCACGCACACCCCCATCACCTTCGCCACGCACCTCCCTCCGAACTCGTTCAGCAGCATCGCCTCGAACGGCCACTTGAACAGCGACAGGTAGTGCATGGGCACCCAGTAGGACGGCATGGCGGACCTGGTGATGAAGTAGCCGGAGAAGAGGAAGAAGGATCCCATCACGCCCTGGATGGCCGCGTTCCCCACCACGAAGTCCGGTGCCGCTGCCGCGAAGCACACCACCACCGAGTTCGCCGTGTACAGCACCAGCCAGATGAGCAGCGTGAAGTACCCGAACGCCGGCGCCGTCCGCCGCAGCCCCGTCAGCCAGTACGCCGGCGCCGCGAACACCACCGCTAGGACTAGCTGGAACGGTAGGAACACGGCGGCGTTAGCGACTGCGTAGGAGGAGACACGGTACGCGCCCGAGGAGGTCTCCTTGGCCAGGATCTCGCGCTCCTGGAGGAACACGGGGAGCGCCTCGGTGGTTGAGGAGAGGAGGAAGGTGAGGAGGAAGGCGAAGAGGCCGACGCGCTCCGCCGCCTTGTCGTCGCCGAGGTCGTAGAAGATTGAGCCGAGGGCGAGGCCGGCGATGAGCATGCACACGGTGCGGCACGCAAAGAGCTGCCGCGTCCGCGCCACGTTCTTGAAGAATCGCTGGGACAGCACCGCCACCTCGCGCGGCCACGAGTTGGCGTACCCGTCGCCGTGGCCGTGGCCATGGTTTCTGCCGAGCCGCTCGTCGTCGGCGTCCGCCTGGATTAGCTTGTGCTGGTGGAAGAGCTGCTGCAGCGTGCACCTGTCGCGGCGCTGGTGCCGGTGGAGGTGGAGGCGGAGGTCGTCGACTGAGTCGATCGCGAACTCGACGGTGTCCACGTGCGGCGGCAGGCAGAGTCCGGCATCGGCGAGGAGGGAGCCGAGGGCGTCGACGCTGCCGTGGTGGAGGACGGAGCCTGCGGCGAGGAGGAGGACAGCGTCGAACATCTTGACGATGCGCGCGCCGGGCTGGTGGATGCTGAGCACCACGGTTCGTCCCCGAGGCGAGTCGGCCATAGCGCGGAGCGCGGTCACGATCTGGAGCGCCGATGCGCTGTCGAGCCCGGAGGTGGGCTCGTCGAGGATGAGCACGGCGGGGTCGTGCACGGCCTCCACGCCGATGGACACGCGGCGGCGCTCGCCGCCGGAGAGGTCCTTGACCCTGGCGTCCGCCACGCGGGACAGCGCGAGGTCGGTGACGAGCGCGTCCACGGCGTCCGGGTCGTAGGCGGCGGGGCCGAGGCGGAGACGGGCGCTGAAGTGGAGCGTCTCGCGGACGGTGAGGAGCGGGAAGAGGACGTCGCGCTGGGTGACGTAGCCGCAGAGGCGGCGGAGGGAGGCAGCGTCGACGGGGCTGCCGTTGACGCGGAGGTGGCCGCTGCTGGAGGGGTGGAGGCGGCCGGACAGGACCTCGAGAAGCGTGGACTTGCCGGCGCCGCTGGGGCCGACGATGGCGAGGAGCTCGCCTGAGCGGGCGCGGCAGGCGACGTTGCGGAGGACGAGGCGGCACCGGCTGCTGCCCATGCTGGTAGGAGGAGCGCCGCCGGGAATGGCTGGGGTGGAGTCGAGGAGGAGGTCGTCGGGCCTGCTCCAAATCTTGAGAGGGTGAGGCCGGCTGGAGACGGTGATGTGGTGGTTGATGCCGCCGGCCTCCACCTCGCACCCATCTCTTCCTCTCTTCATTGGTTCGATCGGCTTGAACCAGAGAAGCTATAGAGCTTCTTCTTCCTCCTCTGTCTGTCTCTCTGGCTTTAGCCTAGGTTTGTCCTCCTTGGTGTTGGCCAGCGTCAACTCAAGTGAAGCTTGGAGGATTGCACGACATTGCCGAGCTCAATTTGGATGCTTCGTGGGTGTGGTGTGGGAGTGTGAGCTTGCATTGGAGTGGAGTGGCACATGATAGTGCGAGTAGTGGGTACGTGCTGCATACAGATCGATCGAGCTGGTCCTCTTCTTGGAAGGTGGCAGGCTTAAGTAGGGACTGAATTGACCACCATGCCCTCGTCAGCAAATTTAATTAACCAGATCAACTAGCTAGGGCTTCTTTGTGACATTCTAGCTTAACTGATAAAGGTGACAATTAAGTTCAATCAGGTAATCAGCATGGAATTTGCATAATCATTTATACTGGTTGGTGAGTTGCAAGAGGGTCGCCGATAAGAGAAAGAAATATTCACAGTGTAAATTTTTGTTCATGCAATAAAAAATAATTATTCACGAGGTTTCAAAAAATGTTCACGCAATACATATTCATCAATGACATCACTTTATTGAGAAATTAACTTAATTAACCATCAAACTATTTCCAAGCCAATTAAAAAATTGTTGTTACTCTGGCAACCATCTATTTTCATCTGTTCGTTTTTGAATTGAAGGAATGAATAATAAACTATATATATTCATAAGATCGGCCAAAATAGTGTAACAGAAATAAGTGTTTCAGATAATTGCTATCAATCGGACGTGTTCTAAGAACATCAAGGTATTTGAACTTCTTGTTGACATGGACAGAGTATGGAAAACCTCCAAAGAATTCTGACATAGATGAGTTCCGAATTAAATGCTTTAAAGATGATCTTTGGTCCCATTGTAACCTCCTCAAGGGAATAGTAATTCACTTCTTTAGCTATAGGACCGGGGATTCTTTATCATGTTGTTGTTCCAGGTTTGTACACGATGACATTGTTTGTAGGTGGATAATCTGTACCATGAAATTTGAATTTCTTATTCGTGTCTAGAAACTGCAAACAAGATCCAAGGAACATACAAAGTTTTCTTAGGAACACAAATCCAATAGGATCTTCATGCCTTATTAGCCCTTACT
Source organism: Poa annua (assembly GCA_026929855.1). Taxonomy (NCBI): domain Eukaryota; kingdom Viridiplantae; phylum Streptophyta; class Magnoliopsida; order Poales; family Poaceae; genus Poa; species Poa annua. The sequence continues at coordinate 85,434,794 of CM049432.1, forward strand.
ACTTCAGGAAGAATACATATGGTTCAATGCAATGTATAACTGATTATTTTTCTAATTCGTTTCCCCTTCAAAGTTATTATTTCTTTCAATAAATGGATATATCTAGAAGAAAATAGGGAATTCTGTATCTTAAATTAATTCATCAAGTTGATGAGAAATTCATGGGAGATCGACTTGGTCATACTAACTTGTTAAACAACAAACTGTTCGAGGAAGAACCAAACAAGGAGGGAATGTTTAGAAGTTTCATATCAAATGGATCTGAACTACCATCTACTTTTTTCTCATTTGTCTAGGAAGGAGAGAACTTTATGAGGTCATGTGGTCGATCACACTATATCGGTGGTTATTGCATCAATACATTTTATTTTTTGCAACTCTAGTACTAACTATTCTCCATCAAAATGGGCTTCATAATATTTAATTCCTTATTAACCCTGTGTAGAAATTGTTATCCATATGACAGAAATTTAATGTTTGGAGGCTTTTTGTTTGATGACAAAAGTATGCTTACATTTTTCTGGTTTTATATTGCTTATGATGTAATTCATCTGTTCTGAATTATGACAACTCACGGTAACCTAACCAAACCAACCGATTACAGTTGATGTTGTAGGCGATGATTCTAGCGGTTATAAAGCAAAAAAATGGAGAGTTTGTTGCCGACAAGGTGGTGCATCTTGACTAATTTCCCAGGGATGCAATGCAATGCAAGTACAGTATATTTGTATATAGTTTCTTGCTGGGATCACATGCATGGGGACGTAGGACATGTATGTTATTTCAGAAACTTTGTATTATTGTATACCTGTCTGCTCCCCTGCATGCATGCCCAGCCCGTGATAACAAGTATCTGTACGCATGCATACATGTCCGTTTTACAAAGTATACGTAACTTAGCGCGCGTGCATGCATTAATTTCCGTGTGAGAGAACACAGATGCAGGCATTTGCGCTGCAAAAACAGAAGATATTTTTAGCTCCGCGTGCAATTTTTGGCCGCTACTCCAGGTTCAGAGCTATAATCATGCATGGTGTCACGAGTAGCCTAGATGATGATACGAATACATGATGTTCCAACTTCATACATGTGTACGTACATAGGTATAGTCATACAAAAACTAATCATTACTTGATTATCTATGCATACATGTGCAACTAATACTAGTTGTATATATCTCTCTATTTTTTCGGTTTTTCGGCTCCCTAAGTCGACCATAGCTTTATGCCGGGTTTCGATCGGTGTCCTGTCTATCATAATGGAAAGTATATCATATATAAGACTATTTTAGTATTATGTATACATCTTTTTATACAATATGTAATTTTATTAACATACTTCTCTCTTATGTACATATATGACTGTATTTCGAGTATATAGTGTAAAATATGAGCATATAGCGTTGAGATATCTTAGATATATGAACATAATTAAATTGATAAAATGTTAGAAATACATCTGTGTGGTGGTATATGAGTCGTGGGTATAGTTACATCCCTAAATATGAAGCATTTGTATTCAAAAAAGAAATATGAAGCATTTAACTAGGATATTTTTACTTACCTAAGATATATCATACTCACTCCGTCCATAAATAAGTGTCTCAAGTTTGTCAAAAAGAAGATGTATCTAGACATGATTTTATCTAGATACATCTTCTTTTTGACCTCATATAAGACACTTATTTGTGGACGGAGGGAGTACCAAAGTATATATACCTCATATATATCTAAGATATTTATATTTACCTAAGATATATATATATATATATTTATATAGTCTATAACTCTATATACTTGTGGTGGAGAAACTTGTGGTGGAGGATGGCCAGCTTGGACATGCATGCATGCAATGCTCTGATTGAGAGATCAAATTCGTGGCCAGGATGAGTTTGTCAGTTTGAAGTCGTTGGCCGGTAGCTTTGACGGATGATCGGTGGAGGCAGCCGATCCATCCAATATCTTTGCTAGTGGAAGTGGAGCCAAAGGCCAAAGCAAGCATGTCCACCAGCTGATCTGGGTTTGTTGGCAGCTTGCCTCCCGTGACCCTCCCTCCGCTCTAGGCCATCCCTCCCGTGACCATCCTATCTCCACTCTGTCTGCATACTTCTTTTCTTTTATTTTCCAGCTTGCTTGTCTCCTTTCAGCTGTTCTGCACATATATTTTACTTACGGGACTGTATTTTGGTAGATTGGGTGGGTGTATTGCTTGTTGGGTACACATGTTCCCGATTGTGCTGCACAGTCTGATAGAATCTCGATGATTTCTGCATAGAAAACCGTCTGCTGAGTAGTGTTTATTATTCCTACATACCTGGCACAGACAGCGGTGTGAGTGAGGAGCAACTGGTAGTCGCTCAAGTTAATTAGCGAGCTGGACGAGATCGGAATCGAAGCATCCTCCAAGGTGGAAGTATGATCGATGGCAGCGCCGTCGCGGACATCGATCCAGAAGTTCTGATCGTCAAATTTGTTGACTGTTGTGGTCGCTACCAGCAGAAAGCTCGGCCATTGAACCTCATACAGGTCGAGCTTGAGGCTGCCGTTTAATTAGCTCATCGGCTGAAAGCCTGAAACGATCACAGACAGGGGCCGAGGTTCGGAGCTCATAATTTCTGTCACCGCCAAGTCCACAGCCCAGTAGACTATAGAGCCCATCTCCCGTGGGAAACAAAGTTGGAACAGAGGTTCGTTTGGAGGGAGCAAAAGGTTCAGCGGCTCTTTAGATTTATAGGATTTTCAAAAGATTTATGTAGAATTAAAACCCTATAACAAAAATATGTCGGGCAACTATCCGTCGAGGAAGATCACGACACGGTGTGCTTCAGTCTAGCTGGAACGTGTTGTGAAACTTCCTCCCCACCGCAAACTGGGACCCACTTTCTCTCGCCCTGGCTCGAGGGCGCCGCACCGTCAAATGATAGTCGCTCACCCTATAACTCAAACGGAGAGGACAATTAGATGAAGTAAGCATGTTATAAAATAATGTCAAACTAATCGAGCCAACTAGACGAAGGGAGAATGTTAGACAATAATGCCAATTTATCTAAACCAGCTGAAGTAAGCGGACAATTTTTTGTCTTGTTCGGATGAAGCATCTTCAAGATGAGTTCCTTGATGGATGCTTAGTACTAATTATCGGCATAACACTGCCACCGGCACTTACTTTATATAGGTGTTGCTTTTGGGGAGTGTTAGGGGAAACCAGGAAAGCTCTTGTCCTCCATTAGTCCAGAGTCCATACCTTCTTGTCAGGGCCGGTCCGGAGGGGGGGGGGTCAGGGTGTGCGGCAGCCCCGGGCCCCCAAAATCTAGGGGCCCAAAATTTTATATACTATACTATATATTACCTATATATTATATGTGTATACGTTAGAATAAATCTATTGATACGCATACTACTAATAAATGCATTTGCAAGGTATTGACAACATATTTTTTAATATGTACATCCATTATTATTATTACGATGTTCATATTAGGGGCCATAAATTTTAGTTTCGCCCCGGGCCTCCAGAATCTCAGGACCGGCCCTGCTTCTTGTGCTGCTGTTCAGTTGTACTCTGGTGGAGCCAAGTTGGTGTTCAGGTATCCAGGCTCATTCTTTTCCATGTAAGATAACAATAGGAGAGCACTCTGAATTTTCACACAGTATATTTAGACCAGGATTCTGAATCCACACGTTCCTTTTTTTTCTAGATCGATGACATTTACTTATCTTTCAAGGGAGTTAGTTTCTTTTTAAAAGAGCCTTTCGAACATCAAATGATATGGCACATATTTGTGGACTGAACTTCGTTGGATGGCTTGTGAATTCGGTCGATGGTGTATCTACGACCATTAATTTCTTTGCTTCCACCATTCACATGGATCAGTATCCCGTTTTCCATTCGAACTATATCCACACATCCTCTGGGCTCTGGCCACGCGGCTTTGTTACAAGTTCTCCTACTAGCTTGGAATTTGGGTTTAATTATTCTTTAGGCCTTATTCGTTTCCGCCCACCCTAGCCGGGTTCGGGACGAAATCCCGGTCGGTGAGTCGGGATCAGATCCTCGGGGGTTAAATCCGAGTGATCTCTTTTAATGCATTTGGTTATACCCGGAAGGTATTCCACCCCGTCCTTATCCTGTCCAATCCCGCTCATCTTGCCCGGGAACTAAACCACGACCCTTATCTCGTGGAACGAATCCATGAGACGCCACGAGACCATCTCTCTCGCCCGACCAGCCCAAATTTCTCCCCTGTGGTTTGGGGGCGGCCGGCTGTAGCGGCGGCGGAGGGACGGCGTGGACCTCGGCGGCAGAACCAAGGATAGCGGCGCTCCCCGGCGTCCTCCCTACCTCGACCCAGATTACGCGCCTGGCACAAACCCCTAACATCCGCGACATCTCCCGCCGCCGCCCACCGGAGAAGGACGTCCGTCGCCGATAGCAGGCACAAGGTGGCCGTAATCTGCAGCGGCAAGTGGGGCAGCGTTGCTTCCTGCCTTCTCGCCTCCAACACCGCCAATTTTGGTCTTTCTACTCGATTTCGGCAAGCTCTTGCAGGCGAGAAGAAGCTGGGGAAGGTGATCGTGCTGAAAAGGTGGAAGGAGGGCGCCAGCAACATCCTCGAGGTCGGCGGCCCGCCGGCCGCAAGATCGACGAGAATAAGCTGCTCTCCAAGAAGAGCAGGCGTTCAAGCCCCTTCCCTCACCCTGATCCGCGTTGTGAGGGATTAACTGAACGGACTAAAAAGACAGGGAAAGGAAGAGTGGGGATTGGGGTGACGTGTGGGGTTCACCCAATCCGCGCGTGTGTTACATCCACTAGGGGATCTAATCCCAATGAATCGAATAAGGCCTTAGGGGGACAATCCTATGAATACGAAGTATAGAAAGCCCACCTCTTCCATTTTAGCCTGTTTGGTCAAGTCTATTAGTCCTACAGAGCAGGCTTCACGAATTTATCTCCATGTATATATATTGTTTCCTTGCTGGTTGGTTATCTTGCAGGCTTTGCTAGCTTATGTATTATTTTTGAATTTTTTGCGTGTGTTTGTAAAATAGTGTTTGTCCAGTTTCTTTTTCCGAGAAGGGGAGCGAGGCTCCACGCCCCCAAATATATTACCATTTCCTTCACTAGATTATGCTTCAGAGTTCAGACCAACAAACGTAAATCACATCATCTAACAAAATTAAATTTAACTCAAACGGAGAGGACAATTAGATGAAGTAAGCATGTTATAAAATAATGTCAAACTAATCGAGCCAACTAGACGAAGGGAGAATGTTAGACAATAATGGCAATTCATCTAAACCAGCTGAAGTAAGCGGACAATTTTTGTCTTGTTCGGATGAAGCATCTTCAAGATGAGTTCCTTGATGGATGCTTAGTACTAATTATCGGCATAACACTGCCACCGGCACTTACTTTATATAGGTGTTGCCTTTTTGGGGAGTGTTAGGGGAAACCGGGAGAGCACTTGTCTTCCATTAGTCCAGAGTCCAGACCTTCTTGTGCTGCTGTTCAGTTGTACTCTGGTGGAGCTAAGTTGGTGTTCAGGTATCCAGGCTCATTCTTTTCCATGTAAGATAACAATAGGAAAGCAATATGAATTTTCACACAGTATATTTAGGCCAGGATTCTGAATCCACACGTTCCATTTTTTTATTTTTATTTTTCTAGATCGATGAAATTTACTTATCTTTCAAGGGAGTTAGTTCTTTTACAAAGAGCCTTTCGAACATCAAATGATATGGCACATATTTGTGGACTGAACTCGGTTGGATGGCTTGTGAATTTCAGTCAAGGGTGTATCTACGACCATTAAGTTCTTTGCTTCCACCATTCACATAGATCAGCATCCCGTTTTCCATTCGAACTATATCCACACATCCTCTGGACTCTGGTCAAGCGGCTTGGTTACAAGTTCTCCTACTAGCTTGGAATTTGGGTTTAATTATTCTTTAGGGGGACATCCTATGAATACGAAGCATAGAAATGCCACATTCATTTTAGCCTGTTTGGTCAAGTCTATTAGTACTCCTACAGAGCAGTACTCACGAATTTATCTCCATGTATTGTTTCCTTGTTGGTTGGTTATCTTGCAGGCTTAGCTAGCTTATGTATTATTTTTGATTTTTTTGCGTGTGTTTGTAAAATAGTGTTTGTCCACTTTTTCCGAGAAGGGGAGCGAGGCTCCACGCCCCCAAATATATTACCATTTCCTTCACTAGATTATGCTTCAGAGTTCAGACCAACAAACGTAAATCACATCATCTAACAAAATTAAATTTAACGCTATAGGCAAAACCGTTTTTTTTTGTAAGCTCATATACATTACGCAGCGTGCAGGCCCCATTCTCAGATCTAACAATAGATTTTTTTGCGGATTAAATTTAACAGTAGCTTTAACCTCATGTCATCTTCGTTTTCCTACAGCACTAGCCATATCATAAATTAAGTTGCTCGGATGAATCATTACGAACTAGCCAGCATGAACTTGACAAGTGGTGTCATGTGCTTGGCGATAGTTGTTATATCCATCATGGCAGTAGTCACCAAGGTTGCAAGAAGAAGGTCTATGTACACTAGGCGATCTCCACCTGTTCTGAATGGCATTGCAGTCCTACGACTGGTGCCTAAGCTTTTCATAAAAGATCTACCAGCTATAATGCATGATCTACATGCGAAGTATGGTAGCGTGTTCACAGTAAGTTTGTTTGGACCTAAGGTGACAGTCTTGATTGGACCAGAGGTCTTAAATCATATCTTTCAAGGGTCAGAATTGGAGATTAGCCGTGGTAAGTCATTCGACTTCACTGTACCTATGTTTGGCCAAGGTGTTCTCTATGGCACAGATGCTGCCACTCGAAATGAGCAGATCCGTTTCTTTATTGATGCATTAAAGCCATCCAAGCTGAGGATCCATGTTGATCCCATGCTTCAAGAAGTAGAGGTACCTCCAAAACTGAATCTGAAACCCTCTTTACTGTATTATCATGTTATGTAGTTGAAGCAATGTGTGTGTATTAGTTCTGGAACTTTTTTTTTACGAGTACAACTGTACAAGTACTGGAACTTTGATATACATTTATTTTTTATTTTTACTCATACTAAAGTGTTTTTTTTCTTGGTCTAGTATATCACTTACATTTCTTATCTCTGTTAATATATATCAAAAATTTGTTTGTTGTAAGGGACTACTATTTTTTTGTTCTTCTTGTTGTGGTAGAATCATCTTAAGACTAATGACGTATCACATCATATTGAGCATTCAAGAATTGATGTATATACCTATTCAACTATTCTAGTGACAACCTCTAGGTAAATATTGCAATAATTATACATGTTTCACTATGAAAAATTCAACTAGAAAATTTCTTGATTTATATCTCTTATTTAAAATATTTACTAATGAAGATGACGTACAAGTGGGACATAGCTTGGTGAAATTTCTGGCCATGTGAATTTCTTGCAACTTTCTAAGTAGTCCAGTTGCTAGATAGACTCTCACATATCGTCAAATGAAATATGCATGAGTGTGTGTTCATCTTGATGTTAAATAACTTACCTTGTCATCCTGCATTATGTGGCAGGCTTACTTTTCCAAATGGGGAGACGAAGGCATAGTTGATCTTAAATCTGAATTTGAGCAGATACTGATGTTGATTGCCAGCCGATGCCTACTAGGAAAAGAGGTTCGAGAGAAGATGTTTGATGAGGTCTATGCACTGTGGGGTGATATAAAAAATGCGGTGAACTTATTGAGTGCCTTATTCCCATACATCCCAATTCCAGCAAACAAGCGGCGTGACAAGGCACGAGTCGAGCTCACTAAAATACTATCGACGGCGATTAGGTCACGCAAGAGCTCTGGGCGAGTCGAGGATGATACCCTGCAGAAATTGGTTGATTCCAGGTACAAGGATGGCCGCTCTACCACGGATGAAGAGGTCACTGGCTTGATCATCGCATTGCTCTTTGCTGGAGAACACACTAGTTGCGGAACTTGTACATGGACCGGAGCCTGTCTACTAACCAATGTGAAATGGTTGGCTGCTGCCACGGAGGAGCAAATTCATATCAGTAGGAAATATAAGGGGATAATAGACTACAATGCCTTGCTAGAGATGAGCACCCTGCACAATTGCATCAAGGAGACATTACGGATGCACTCTCCAGCACAAGTGTTAATTAGGAAGGCACACAAGAAGTTCATCGTGAAGACAAAAGAGGGGAAAGAGTATGACATTCCAGCAGGGCGTACAATCTTAAGTCCCGTAGTAATCAACAACAACATACCTAGCATCTTTAGGGACCCTCATCTGTATGATCCGAATAGGTTTGGTCCTAATAGACAGGAGGACAAAGTCTGCGGAAGGTTCTCTTACACTTCTTTTGGAGGTGGAAGATTGGCCTGCATTGGTGAGTCTTTTGCGTACCTACAGATGAAAGTTATTTGGGGTCATTTGCTAAGGAACTTTGACCTCAGACTGATGTCTCCTTACCCCAAGGCCGACTGGTGCAAACTTTCGCCAGGGCCTCAAGGAAAATTAATGGTAAGTTACAAGAGGCGTTGTCTACCTAGCACCTAATTTTAAAATTAGGCTGCACTTGTTTTCAGATTGTTTGTATCCGCGCATGTACATCATTATCATGCATGTTTTTTTGGATGTACCCAATGTTTATGATATAAGATCGTTGATATGTATATGCTGCATTTTGTTTACAATATTTTGGTAATTTCGAGTTTCCACCTTGAATTACTATTGACTGGGAGTGTCTTGAATGTGTTTGATCCTCTTAAAATGTTAGGAGTAGTTCCTATTCGGTAGCAACATCTATTGCATCGAGTTCATGTCATTGCCTTAGAGAAACAGAGAGGGAAAGGGAGGATCTGAGGGCATACCTTGGCTCTGGCTCGACGAGCTCGAGTCGGAAGCCATGGTTGTTGATGGTGACGGTGACGGAGTGACGGAGGCAGCGGTGATGCTTCCCGTCGGCTCACGCTAACCCTATATCGGTTGGGTTGTTGGTGGGGTGGCGGCGCACGTTCAACCTCGTGATCTGTGCAGGCCGGCCCCCCACCCTTTATATAGCGCGGGACAGGGGCCACCGACCATTAAGGGTTGAGCGCCCCCGATCAGGGCGCAGTCAAGGGGATCGATTAGCCGTTGGGCTAATACGACCAAGAGATCAATCTAACATTCTCCCCCTTGATATCAACTTTTACTTTTAACCTTTTACTTTACTCGTTTCATCACGGATTAATACATAGAGCATGTTTCATCGTTACAGCTCAATTGCCGATAGAATCAGACAACCACTATATATTTTTCTGTGTTGAAACAAATCTTGTTACTTTTGGGCCTCTGTAATCCAGTAATCATAGGCTTTCCATTAAACCCATGTTGGCTGTGTGTTTCTTGAACACACTGGGAGGTAAGCCTTTCGTTAGCGGATCCGCAAGCATATTATTTGTCTTTATATGCTCGAGACTTATAGTTTGATCCTGTATTTTATCTTTCACAACATAATACTTTACATCTATTGCCTTTGTAGCATTACTCGACTTGTTTTTGTGAGCATAGAATACTGCGGGCTGGTTGTCACGGTACATTTAGTGGTTTGTCAATGCAATCTACCACTTTCAAGTCGGGTATAAATTTCTTTAACCATACTGCCTTCCCCGTGGCCTCATAACATGCTAGAAACTCTGCATATATCGTGGACGATGCCACTAATGACTGTTTGGAGTTTTTCCACGAAGTACCCTCTTATCTCCAGTGAATCAGATCTTCTATATGTTAGCATGAGGTCTTTTGCGTCTTGCACATAACGCAAAGCTTTCTTTACCATATTTCAGTGCTCTTGGCCTGGATTTTCTTGATATCCACCGAGTACCCTGGTGATAAAAGCTAAATCAGGGCGAGTGCACACTTGTGCATACTGTAGGCTTCCAACAGCCGAAGCATATGGTACTGTTTTCATTCGATTGATCTCATATTGGTTCTTGAGACATTGAAATTTCCCAAAACTGTCGCCCTTGACTATAGGAGCAGGTGAAGTACTACTTTTGTGCATATTATATTTCTTTAAAACCTTTTCTAAATATGTCTTTTGTGATAGTTCTAGCACTCCATTCTTTCTATCCCGATGAATTTCTATGCCCAAAACATAAGAAGCTTCACCAAGATCTTTCATATCAAAATTCGAGGACAAGACTTCTTTGTTTCTAGTAGTAGACTGACATCATTACTCGCAAGCAGAATATCATCCACATACAGAATTAGGAAAATATATTTCCCACTTTAAACTTTGCATAAATGCAGTTGTCCTCAACATTCTCTTTAAATTAAAACTTTTAATTGTATTATTGAACTATAAATAGCACTGTCTAGAGGCTTGCTTTAACCCATAAATGGATTTCTTTAGGCGGCATCCCATATGTTCCTTCCCCTCCATGAAAAAACCCTTCAGTTGCTTCATGTAAACATTCTCTTCTAAATCTCCATTTAGAAATGTCGTCTTTACATCCATTTTATGTAACTCTAAATCAAAATGAGCAACTTGTGCCATGATGATTCTGAAGGAATCCTCACATGAGACCAGAGTAAAGTCTCATTGTAATCTACTCCTTCTCTTTGCGTAAAGCCTTTTGCCACAAGTCTTGCTTTATACATTTCTACTTTCCCATTGGAGTCATACTTTATTTTGTAGACCCATTTGCATCCTACTGTTTTGGCTCCTTTAGGAATTTCCTCTAAGTCCCAAACATTGTTAGAACTCATTGATTCCATCTCATCTTCCATAGCCTCTAGCCATTTCGAAGAGTGACCGCTACTCATGGCTTCTTCATATGAAGTGGGATCTCCTTCCATATGAACTGTTTCTGTGTTATAAACTTTATAATCACTAGAAATAGCTGATTTCCTAGCTCTTGTAGACCTTCTAAGAGTCTCATTCTCTGGCACATTATGTGTCTCAATTTGCGACTCTTCTTCTATATGTGGATGTCGCCGCTCCCTTTCATGCTCAACAACGGGTTGAGTCGGCTCCTGACGGACAGGTTCCGAATCGTGCCTCGTTATGATCACGGGTGGAGTTACAACATGTGCTTGCATCACAAACTCTAGAATTGTCGGTGCAGGTATAACAGATAGGGGGAAAAATGGCTCATGGATCGTCGGAAAAAGGTGCACACACACTCTTCTTCTCAAGATCAATTTTCCGGCCTACCATGCTCCCCCTCATCATTTCATCTTCTTAGAAGACCGTGTGTCTCGTTTCTACAAACTTTGTCTATCTGTCTGAACAGTAGAAACGATAACCTTTTGATCTATCAGGATAGCCAATGAAATGGCAAGTCACTGTTTTGGGGTCTAACTTTGCAATATGTGGATTAAAAACTTTTGCCTCAGCTGGGCTCCCCCAGACATTCAAGTGGTTTAGAGAAGGAACTCTCCCTGTCCACAACTCGTACGGTGTTTTGGGCACCGATTTACTTGGTACTCTGTTGAGAATGTGAATGGCGGTTTTTGACGCCTCCATCCATAGTCCCAATGGCAGTGTGGAATAACTCATCATACTGCGCACCATATCCATAAGAGTACGGTTACGCCTTTCAGCTACTCCATTTTGCTGAGGTTCGCCCGACATAGAATACTGGGCGACTATTCCATTTTCCTGTAAGAACCTTACAAAAGGTCCGGGTACTTGACCATATGGAGTGTGCCGACCGTAGTACTCCCCCCCACGGTCGGACCTGACTATTTTAATTCTTTTATCATGCTGATTTTCACTTCAGCTTTGAATATCTTAAATTTGTCCAATACCTCAGATGTTTCTTTAATTGGATAAATATAACCATATCGGGAATAATCATCTGTGAATGTTATGAATGAGTCATAGCCATCCACACTTTTCACCGGAAATGGTCCAAAACATCGGTGTGAATAATTTCTAGTGTCGATGTGCTTCGGTTTGCGCCCTTTTTAATTTTCTTTACGTAGTTTCCCTATATGCAATCTCTGCATTGTTTGATATCTGAGAACTCTAACGGAGGAAGAATATCATTTTTAACGAGGCTTTCTCTTCCCCTCAAAATATGTCCTAATCGACAGTGCCATAACTTCGACGAGTCATGAGCTTTCTTTTCTTTTGTTCTTTGTTCGGCAAGGGAATTTGTTCATTCACATTGCATACAAAATGCACTTTTTCACGCAAGGATAACAAATAAAGCTTATCATGAAGTAAAGCAATACCCACACAAGCATCTTTGAACCATATGGCACACTTGCCATGACCAAAATAACATTCAAAACTGTCTTTATCCAAACATGATACACTTATTAAATTCTGTGAATGGAAGACACAAATAAAATATATCTAAGAAAAATATTGAAACCATCAGCTAGCTCCAAGGAGACGTCGCCAACAGCCTCAACTTGTGCTTGAACTCCATTCACGACTTCAGTGTGTCTTTCGCTTCTTTGCAAAGTCCATGTCAAATGGAATCCTTGTAAAGAATTTGCAACATGAACAGTTGCACCTGAGTCAATCCACCAAGTAGATTTTGAAAATTGTGTATGCAGGGATTCATTTACAAAAGAAATTGTGTCTATTTCTTTCTTTGCCGTTATGCTCTTGAGCCAATCAGGGCAATCTTTCTTGTAGTGCTCTTTCTTCTTACAGTGGAGGCATGTGTCTTTGTCCACTGGAAGCTGGTTGTCATACTGGTGACATTTGCCATATGGCTTATACTGATGATGACTTTTGCCATACGGCTTAGAAGGAGAACTGTTGTAGTGCTTGTTCTTGTTGTCCTTCGCGTAGTTCAAAGAGCCCCCATTATGGGACTTCAACCTTTCCTCTTCTTGAGATAACATGGCGATGGTCTTTTCAATGCCCCACTTTTCATGTGACACATTGTAATTGACAACAAAGTTGTCAAACTGTGGTGGCAATGAAGCCATCACCAAATGAACTATCAGTGCAGGCTTGAGCTCTAGATCAGCCTCCATGGACTTGAGCTTAGCCGCCATGTTGCACATCCGGAGAATATGCTCCCTTATGCCATGGGCACCTCCATGATACTTTTCTGTAAAGTCATACACTTTTTATTCGTGTTCACCCACTTTTGGTTTTGTAGGGTGTATGACATCTCTACTGGACCATGGTCCAGCAACTTTTTCTGCCAAGCAGATTCATCATTAGTTGTCTCTCTTGCTGGCTCTGCTGGCCTGACTGGCTGTGGAGCATTACAACCCAGTCAACTTCGGCGCAGACAAAAGCCAGTTCGACTTTCTTCCACCACTCAGCGTAGTTATCACCCCTGAGCGTCGGAACATCCTTCAGGCAACTCATCAGGTGGAAACTTCCTGAAACCATAAGGATGTGAGATAACAAAAAAACAATTGCATACATTTTGAAAGTGCATGGTTGCCCCCATGCGTGGTTTTGGTAATTAATGACAATCCTTATGGACTAATGTTTACATTGAGATATTCTTATAGATCTTGTCCATGGGAAAATATAGGAGTTCATGTGTTGGACTCTTCAAGATGACATAATGACCAATGCTCTATTCAAGGGTTAATATGAAGAATGGTCATGTATAGAGTTGAGATCATCGCAAGTATGGCTTGGAATAGAAGATTGAGTGAACAATCATGTTTACCCCCAAGCCATCTTACACATCAAGAGAAGAAGATGAAGAGCAAGTTCAATATGATGCATCTCAGAAGATATCTTTTGATTGAAGCTTGCAAAGGAGACATGAAGACGAAGCTTAGCGAGGCCCTCCCATAATGGAGTATGGGGGAGCATTTGGAGAAGTCCTCATTAAGCATGTGCTAGCAAGCACAATCAAGAAAGATGTTTCAACTTGAGAGAGTCAATATCGTCATCATCGAGCTCAAGTGGAATGCGCAAGGCAAAGGTATGGTCTTGATAGGTTTTCTATTTTACCGGTCTCATGGTGTTAGTGGGAGACCGGGTTTTAGGATAGATGGCGTACTATCAAGAGGGGCTCTCGAGTGAGTAACTTGATCGCATCTTTGTGGAGAGCTCAAACCTTTGCATACTTGCCATTTCATCTTTCTTGGTTCTTACTTGGTTTTTCTCCTTGTTGGGTTTTGGTGCTTGTTGTGATCTTCACGACAAGCCCAAGTTCACCGAAAACGAATTTCATATGGAAAACTTGTTGCGTTTTCGGTTTTGGAGGTTTGCCGATCATTCCTTTTTAGAGATATTTTAACCTCCTCCATTTGGTTTTATCTTCCATTGTTGGACTATGAGGTTTATCTGCATGATCTTGTAAAGCTCTTCGTTGTGATTCCAACGAGCCAAAAATCATCGAAAACGGAGTCCGGATGGAAAAGATATTGACGTTTTCGTTATCGGTTTTGCTGCAGTTTTTCCTAGGCCGGAGTCTCCGGTCCTAGACCGGAGTTTCCGGTCTGTGCAGGACCGGAGTCTCCGGAATCAACGTTTTTCTCCAAACGTTGTTCAGCTCCTGCTGGGGGGCGGAGTTTCCGGCCCTAGAGGCCGGAGTTTCCGCCCATGGATGAACTTTCCGGCCTAAGGCACCGGAGAGTTTGCCCAAGCCTCGGCGGTGTTGACAGTGTTCAGCCCCTGGTGGGGGCCGGAGTTTCCGGTCCTAGTAGGCCGGAGTTTCCGCCCCTGGCCGGAGTTTCCGGCCCTAGTGACCGGAAACTCCGGTGTGAAGTTTTCCTGCAACGGCTCTTTTTCGTGGGACCTATAAAAAGGCCCCTTCTTCCCCAGAGAGAGCAGCTCTTCCAAGCACGAGTTTTCCCCCTCTCTCTCCTCCATTGTTGACCTTGGAAAGCTTTCCCCTCTCTCATTTCCTCCCATGATTCTTGCATATCTTTGAGGGATTTGAGAGAGGAGATCTAGATCTACATTTCCACCAATCCATCTCTCCTCTAAGTGAGGGGAACCTAGTAGATCTTGATCTTGGAGTTCTTGGTGCATCTCCTCTTTGTTCTTCCTCTCTTATTCCCCCATAAGCATTTGTTGCTTTGTTGGAATTCGAGAGTGAAGGATTTGAGCACTTGTGCTCTTGCCTTTTGCATTTGGTGCATCGGTGTGCTCTCCACGAGGATTCGTGGAAGTTGAAAGTTTGTGAGCTTGTTACTCTTGGGTCCTTGGACCCTAGACGCCTTTGTGGTGGTTGGACCCTTGTGTGGTCACTTGAAGCCGTTCGGGAGCCCCCAATCCCATTGTGGGTTGTGCCCCGGATTGTTGTTGGAGGCCGTTCGGGAGCCCCCAATCCCATTGTGGGTTGTGCCCCGGATTGTTGTTGAAAGGCTCCGGATTCCGCCTCGAAGGAATTCCGATAGTGGAAGGTGAACCAAGCCTTTGTGGTGCGGTTCATCGGAGAAGAAGGTGAAACCTTTGTGGTTGTTGAACCGTTGTGTCGGTTCACACCTCTCCAACGAGACGTACTCCCTTAACAAGGAGGAACTCGGGAATACATCCTCGTCTCCGCGTGCCTCGGTTATTTCTATACCCGAGCTTTTACTTATGCACTTTACATTGTGATAGCCTTCGTGCTTGAAGTATTCTATATTGTTATCACCTTGTTGTTTGTCTTGCTTAGCATAAGTTGTTGGTGCACATAGGTGAGCCTAGTTTATTTAGGTTGTCGGCTTGTTAATTTAAACACCTAGTTTTATTCCGCAATCAATAAGTCTAAACCGGAAAAGTTTTAAACCGCCTATTCACCCCCCCCCTCTAGGCGACATCATTGTCCTTTCAATTGGTATCAGATCCTGGGCTCTCTTTTTGGGCTTTACCGCCTAGAGAGTAAAAGATGTCGTTTAGGGAATTAGTGCACGATCCCACTTTTATATTTGATGGCACAAATTTTGATGTGTGGAAAATTCGCATGCTTAATCTATTTAGGGCCATGGGTCCAAATTATGTTAAGAGGATTGTAGATGTGTGTTTATCTCCTCCAAAGGATTCTCATGAATTATCTTTAGAGGATGAGATAAACTCTCATCTCGAGACTCAAGTTACTAATGGTCTTATGTGTGTTTTGACCGATGTAGTTCTTGCTTCAATCATGCCTTTTCGAAATGCACATGAGCTTTGGACCAAGCTTCAAGATATATATGAAGTGTCCAAAATTATTGAGGATGATTTTTCTTCCTCCACCTCCGGCCGTGATGAGTTCACAACTTCTTCCACTTCACCAACATGTGATTTGTCACACGGTAACGATATGGTGAGTGGCGATAGAAATTGCATTGGTGATGGTGAACTTACTATTGATTATACCTATTCTCTATCACATTGCAATCTTCTATCTTTGAACTTAAAATCTTCTAGCACTCCAAATGTCATACATGCTAGAGTTGATTGTCCTTGCATATCAAGTAATAGTTGCTTAACTAAATATAATGATGATATGCTCTCTATGTCTTGTTGTGTTGAAAATTACTCTTCCATATCCTCTAGTATTTGCATGACTAACAATGTAGAGGAATCCCAACAACTGTTGGAACAAGACATGGACCTCAATGGAGCTTCAAGTATTTCTTCATCCTCCTCACCCATTAATCATGTTTGCCTTATGGCTAAGGATTCCGAGGTATCTCCCACCTCGAATCCAAATTGTGATGATGTGGATGAGGATTCTCATGAAGAAGGTTTTGACTTTGAATCCTTAACCAAGATGGGTGAGATGGTACTTAGTGTTCTCCCCAAAGGTAGTAAAGCTATCCCTCCTCTTTGTAAAATCATTGATTATGTTACTAAGAGTAGGGAATTCATTGAGGATTTGGAAAGTCAATTTGATGAGAAATGTCAAATTGAGAGAGATGACTCTATCACCATAGCTTCTTTGAAAGCTTCTCTTGAAGAGGAAGAAGAGCTTAGGGTTTCTCTTGAAGAGAAACTTGAATCCCTTGATGAGTCTAATGATCTTATTATTGCTAAAATCATTAAGGAAAGAGATCATGCCCTTGCTAAGTATAAAGTGCTTAAAATTGAAAAAGTTGAATTTGGTGTTGGCAATGCTAGACTAAATGAGGACATATAGAGACTTGACAAAGCTCACAAGGCTTTAGAAAGTGAACATTCTCTCCTTATCAAGTCTCATGATCAACTCCAAACTCAACTATCTAAGAATGACAAGCTTGTCAAATTGTCTTCTTCCATCTCTACTATTAATGATGCTTGTGCTACTAACTCCACTTCTTGTGAAGCATCTATTTTGAAGGAGAATGTTGAGCTAAGGGCTCAACTTGAGTTGCTATCTAATAAGTATGGGAAATTGGAAGAAAGTCATGAAAAGCTTTCTAGCTCTAATGATGATCTTCTAGCATCCCATGCTAGGCTAAAGTTAGCTCATGAGGCTATTATGTCAAAGGTAACATCTTGTGAGTCTCATGTGGACAATGGCACAATTTCTACTCTTAATGCTATATTGTCAAATGCAAGTCCTAGTGATTCATCAACTCATAATGTTGCTACATCCTGTGATGAATTACTTTCCATGCCTTGTTGCTCTAACAATGAAGCCTCTACTTCCTCTAGTTTTTGTGTTGATACTAACCATGTAGAGGAATTAAATGAGCTCAAGGCCCTAGTCACTTATTTGAAGAAAGACTTGGAAAAGCGTCATGTTGGGGATTCTACACTTGACAATATGTTGAGTGTTCAAAGACGCCCCAATGACAAGAGTGGACTTGGATTCAACTCCAATATCAAGAACAAGTCCAAGCTTAACAAGAAGAACAAGGGCCAAGAACAAGTCAAGGATTCGGCCAAGATTGTTTGCTTCAAGTGCAAAGTTGAAGGGCACCATGTTAGATCTTGCCCTTTGAAGAAGAAGGCTCTTAGTGAGAAGCAACAAAGGGAAGAAGACTCAAGTTCAAACTCAAGCTCCTCAAGTTGAAGAACGGTCTCTTCCCAAGAAGAATCAAGCTACCCCTCCTCAAGTCAAGACTCCAACTAAGAAGAGAGGAGGAAGTAGATGTTGCTACCTATGACGTGAGAAGGGTCACCTTGCTTCTTCATGCACAAATGGTACCTTATCCAACCCCATTATAGTTGATGATGTTTATTCTCTTCGGAAGGATAAGGTTGGCAATGTGTTTGCCAAATTTGTTGGTACTCAAAGTGGTGTCAAGAAAAGAACCATTTGGGTTGCCAAACCTATTGTGACTAACCTCTTAGGACCCAACTTGGTTGGGGACCAACAAGCTAAAACTTGATCAATAGGTGTTGTTGGAGGACATTTAAGACTTGGATACACTATGAAGAATTAAGGGATCTTCATCAATTATATTCTCTCAAGTCAAGTCATATGGATTATATTGTTCTATCTCATATCAAATGTTTCTCCTTGCGGTAACTTTTATTTAAATCATATATACATTGAAAGTTGCTTGCACCCTTGCATGTGTTAGGTTTAGTACCTTGCTAGAGTTTGTATGTGTTGTGCTCTCTACTTACTTATTTTGAGAAACCAAGTATGTGTACTTTGGTTTGCACACCATCTACTTGTTTTGATCCCTATTGCTTTTATTTGCTATCTTATCTTGTTGGCTCTCCTTGAGAGATAAATGGACTATCCATTTTTGGAGAGTGATATGCTTCGTGCACTTTACAATCCTAAAAATGTGTGTACATGAGGAATACCACTTAGTGTTGATATATCAATATTATCTATTCTCTTTGTGGTATGTCATGCTCATGAGAAATTCAAATTATATAATGTCCATTAATTTCTCTAGTTGTTTTTGTTTGCCTCATGTGTTAAAATAAATGGATTATCACATTATGGGGGAGTAATAAGCTATGTGCATATTACAAGCCTAGAAAATGTGAAAATGTGAGGTTTTGCCACCTAGCACTGATATTGCTAATTATCTTGTTCCTATGTGGCATGTTGCTCAAACAAGTTTCCATTTACTTAAATGCTCTTTGTCTCTCACTCTTTTGGATCTTGTTTGTGAAGGATGTTCTTGATATGGCTTTCCCTAAATATGTTCTCATATATCTTTTTGGGAAGCCAATTGATTCAAGCTACTCCTTGGAGTTGCTTTGCATTATCACATGATTTGTGAATCTATCAAGAATATCTATCTAAGCATGGCTTTTAATTCCTATACTTTGCCACATGCTTATGTTTTGTGAATATGGTCTTGAATATATCTTTGCAATCCACGCCCGAGAAATATCTCCATACATTACTTGTCGTGACAAGTGATAATCATAATTTGTGGTATATATATTGATCATATTCACTTTGACTCTTGCTTTGAATTGCCTTATTTGATTGCCAAGAATTTAGTTTGATCTAACTTTCTTTTGTCTTCCTTGTATCTTTTGGATCCTTTATTGCTCTACTTGAAATTTGTTTTGTGCTTTCTTGAGTTGGGACTTGCAATGAACCAATTCTTGTGCATTGACCTTCAAGAGTCATACTTCTTAATAATGCACTATTCTTTGGGAAGCTATCCTACTTTGAGTAAAAACACCGTTCTTTAAATTGGTATTGCAATTTCTTGCCTTTCTTGAACATGACTAGTGTTTGAATATATATATGAAGAGTGATGATCTCATTTGTGTGCATTTTGTATTCAAATGCAAAATCATAAATAATGTACACATCTTGGGGGAGCAATCCTATATGCTTTAGAACATTAGTTGTCTTCATATGATATTTGATCCCGATGACATGTCTCCTTGGAAGACAAACATTTTTCGTCTTGGTACTTTGTGCCACCATGAAAAGTGTAGAGGTTTTGGTTTATTCCTTGATGATATGTTCATCAATTGGTTTCTTGATTTCATTAGCATCTTTTCAAAGTGGTATCTTCACTCATGTGTTGATTTGGGTATTTGATATAATGTGGACAATTTGTTTTATTGTCACACTTGTGTGTGCCTTGTTGGTTTACTTGGTGTTTTGTCTAAATTATATCTCGTTTGGTTCTTGAAAGTCATGTGCATGCATTTTTATTATATGTATATCTTATGGCATGCTTACTTTCGTTGATCCAATATATAGGATAAACTCCATCAAATCCTATATGGCTAAGATGTGCATGAAATTCAATTTCACATTAATATGCACATATTTATGTGGAGTTTGTCCTATGTATTGTAGTTGCTCTAACTACTTTGGACCCAATGAGTTTGGGTACCTTTTTGTACTTGAATTTGTTTTAGGTATATTGGAGATGCATTGGAAGCTTGTCTCATCTAAAAGGAATGTGTTGTCACCATGTGCTTATTGGAGCCAAGCTTGGATGATCATGAGCTCCTATCTTCTACATCACCAATGCTATCTTGGTAACAAGTATCTACCTCATGCATACATTTCTAGCTTTCAACCTTGTGTAGGTTGTTTCTTGGCATGAATCTTTTTGTTGCAATTGATTTGGCTCTTGAAAAACATCTTTATTGCAAATATGAGTAAGCCGGGATGATTACATATAAGGGGACTATAATTCATTTCTATGATTCATCGATCCCAAATATGTTAATCTAGCACTTTCTACTCTATGTCTCGCATATGCAATATTGATTGTTTTCTTCAAATCATTTACCTTTTGTGATACTTGTTATCTCTCTCGGAGCATCCCTTTTATCACCTTATCCCTTGTGGATATTTTGATGCTATGATGAGTGTGTGTTGGAAGTTCATCTATATCCCTTTAAGATAAAATTGAGCTTTGTACTATGCTTTTAAGCAAAGATCTTTTTTGTATATTTATGACTTCCTCTTGGATATCATGGTCTTTACCCTTGTATCTATCTTGTGTGTACATGTTTATTTATAGACCCATATCTTAGTGATTTGTGTCTACTTAGAAACTTATACACATGATAATAGTACATCTTTAATTGATATTCCAATTCTTTAGTTACCACCTCTTATTGCTTTTGACTCTTTGGTGGTCTCTAAAAAGCACAAGCTTTAGTTGTCATGTGTTATGATTGGTGCATTTTACTAAGCTTGTGGAGCTTTTGTTATATCTCTGTTGTGTGGGTATGGGAAAGACATGATATGCACTATGTGCAACTCCTCTTGAAAGACTATGTTGATGCTTTGGCTCATCCTTGTATTAGTCTCCTAAAATGTCTTTGTATCTCACACCCATCCTTTTATTTTCCGCTCCTTGCTCATGTTGCAAAACATTTTATTTGTTGCAAATTGTTTTGCCTTCTTTTCTCAGTTATATTCTCTTGCATGGGCTTGTGTTCGAATTTATCTAGGAGGGAGTGAGGATTCCATGTTGTGCACACTATATTGAAATACAAATCCTATTTGTGCACGTACCTTGGGGAGTTCCCTCATGATATTTAGAACATTTTTTGGATCCTTTTGATTGATTGCTTCTTTCGTTGAAGTATCTTTCTATTTGATATTCTCTTGCAATCTTTGGATCCTAAATATAGTTTGATCTCCCTCCATCTATTCTTCATTGGATATGTGCATTTAATTTCACTCACATTATGAGAAATTCACACTTTATGGGGGAGCTCGTATTATATTAGCCTTCTTACTTTTCACCCATTTCGGCAATCAATGCCAATGGGGGAGAAATTTAGAGGGTTTAAGGGAATATGGGTTTCCTCTCTTGCGGTTATCTTGCATCCTTGCTCTTTGTGTTGCATGGCTGCTTAAATTCATTATATAAACCCTCGTAAAAGGGATTGTCATCAATTACCAAAATGGGGGAGATTGAAAGTGCATGGTTGCCCCCATGCGTGGTTTTGGTAATTAATGACAATCCTTATGGACTAATGTTTACATTGAGATATTCTTATAGATCTTGTCCATGGGAAAATATAGGAGTTCATGTGTTGGACTCTTCAAGATGACATAATGACCAATGCTCTATTCAAGGGTTAATATGAAGAATGGTCATGTATAGAGTTGAGCTCATCGCAAGTATGGCTTGGAATAGAAGATTGAGTGAACAATCATGTTTACCCCCAAGCCATCTTACACATCAAGAGAAGAAGATGAAGAGCAAGTTCAATATGATGCATCTCAGAATATATCTTTTGATTGAAGCTTGCAAAGGAGACATGAAGACGAAGCTTAGCGAGGCCCTCCCATAATGGAGTATGGGGGAGCATTTGGAGAAGTCCTCATTAAGCATGTGCTAGCAAGCACAATCAAGAAAGGTGTTTCAACTTGAGAGAGTCAATATCGTCATCATCGAGCTCAAGTGGAATGCGCAATGCAAAGGTATGATCTTGATAGGTTTTCTATTTTACCGGTCTCATGGTGTTAGTGGGAGACCGGGTTTTAGGATAGATGGCGTACTATCAAGAGGGGCTCTCGAGTGAGTAACTTGATCGCATCTTTGTGGAGAGCTCAAACCTTTGCATACTTGCCATTTCATCTTTCTTGGTTCTTACTTGGTTTTTCTCCTTGTTGGGTTTTGGTGCTTGTTGTGATCTTCACGACAAGCCCAAGTTCACCGAAAACGAATTTCATATGGAAAACTTGTTGCGTTTTCGGTTTTGGAGGTTTGCCGATCATTCCTTTTTAGAGAGATTTTAACCTCCTCCATTTGGTTTTATCTTCCATTGTTGTACTATGAGGTTTATCTGCATGATCTTGTAAAGCTCTTCGTTGTGATTCCAACGAGCCAAAAATCATCGAAAACGGAGTCCGGATGGAAAAGATATTGACGTTTTCGTTATCGGTTTTGCTGCAGTTTTTCCTAGGCCGGAGTCTCCGGTCCTAGACCGGAGTTTCCGGTCTGTGCAGGACCGGAGTCTCCGGAATCAACGTTTTTCTCCAAACGTTGTTCAGCCCCTGCTGGGGGGCGGAGTTTCCGGCCCTAGAGGCCGGAGTTTCCGCCCCTGGATGAACTTTCCGGCCTAAGGCACCGGAGAGTTTGCCCAAGCCTCGGCGGTGTTGACAGTGTTCAGCCCCTGGTGGGGGCCGGAGTTTCCGGTCCTAGTAGGCCGGAGTTTCCGCCCCTGGCCGGAGTTTCCGGCCCTAGTGACCGGAAACTCCGGTGTGAAGTTTTCCTGCAACGGCTCTTTTTCGTGGGACCTATAAAAAGGCCCCTTCTTCCCCAGAGAGAGCAGCTCTTCCAAGCACGAGTTTTCCCCCTCTCTCTCCTCCATTGTTGACCTTGGAAAGCTTTCCCCTCTCTCATTTCCTCCCATGATTCTTGCATATCTTTGAGGGATTTGAGAGAGGAGATCTAGATCTACATTTCCACCAATCCATCTCTCCTCTAAGTGAGGGGAACCTAGTAGATCTTGATCTTGGAGTTCTTGGTGCATCTCCTCTTTGTTCTTCCTCTCTTATTCCCCCATAAGCATTTGTTGCTTTGTTGGAATTCGAGAGTGAAGGATTTGAGCACTTGTGCTCTTGCCTTTTGCATTTGGTGCATCGGTGTGCTCTCCACGAGGATTCGTGGAAGTTGAAAGTTTGTGAGCTTGTTACTCTTGGGTCCTTGGACCCTAGACGCCTTTGTGGTGGTTGGACCCTTGTGTGGTCACTTGAAGCCGTTCGGGAGCCCCCAATCCCATTGTGGGTTGTGCCCCGGATTGTTGTTGGAGGCCGTTCGGGAGCCCCCAATCCCATTGTGGGTTGTGCCCCGGATTGTTGTTGAAAGGCTCCGGATTCCGCCTCGAAGGAATTCCGATAGTGGAAGGTGAACCAAGCCTTTGTGGTGCGGTTCATCGGAGAAGAAGGTGAAACCTTTGTGGTTGTTGAACCGTTGTGTCGGTTCACACCTCTCCAACGAGACGTACTCCCTTAACAAGGAGGAACTCGGGAATACATCCTCGTCTCCGCGTGCCTCGGTTATTTCTATACCCGAGCTTTTACTTATGCACTTTACATTGTGATAGCCTTCGTGCTTGAAGTATTCTATATTGTTATCACCTTGTTGTTTGTCTTGCTTAGCATAAGTTGTTGGTGCACATAGGTGAGCCTAGTTTATTTAGGTTGTCGGCTTGTTAATTTAAACACCTAGTTTTATTCCGCAATCAATAAGTCTAAACCGGAAAAGTTTTAAACCGCCTATTCACCCCCCCCTCTAGGCGACATCATTGTCCTTTCAATTGGTATCAGATCCTGGGCTCTCTTTTTGGGCTTTACCGCCTAGAGAGTAAAAGATGTCGTTTAGGGAATTAGTGCACGATCCCACTTTTATATTTGATGGCACAAATTTTGATGTGTGGAAAATTCGCATGCTTAATCTATTTAGGGCCATGGGTCCAAATTATGTTAAGAGGATTGTAGATGTGTGTTTATCTCCTCCAAAGGATTCTCATGAATTATCTTTAGAGGATGAGATAAACTCTCATCTCGAGACTCAAGTTACTAATGGTCTTATGTGTGTTTTGACCGATGTAGTTCTTGCTTCAATCATGCCTTTTCGAAATGCACATGAGCTTTGGACCAAGCTTCAAGATATATATGAAGTGTCCAAAATTATTGAGGATGATTTTTCTTCCTCCACCTCCGGCCGTGATGAGTTCACAACTTCTTCCACTTCACCAACATGTGATTTGTCACACGGTAACGATATGGTGAGTGGCGATAGAAATTGCATTGGTGATGGTGAACTTACTATTGATTATACCTATTCTCTATCACATTGCAATCTTCTATCTTTGAACTTAAAATCTTCTAGCACTCCAAATGTCATACATGCTAGAGTTGATTGTCCTTGCATATCAAGTAATAGTTGCTTAACTAAATATAATGATGATATGCTCTCTATGTCTTGTTGTGTTGAAAATTACTCTTCCATATCCTCTAGTATTTGCATGACTAACAATGTAGAGGAATCCCAACAACTGTTGGAACAAGACATGGACCTCAATGGAGCTTCAAGTATTTCTTCATCCTCCTCACCCATTAATCATGTTTGCCTTATGGCTAAGGATTCCGAGGTATCTCCCACCTCGAATCCAAATTGTGATGATGTGGATGAGGATTCTCATGAAGAAGGTTTTGACTTTGAATCCTTAACCAAGATGGGTGAGATGGTACTTAGTGTTCTCCCCAAAGGTAGTAAAGCTATCCCTCCTCTTTGTAAAATCATTGATTATGTTACTAAGAGTAGGGAATTCATTGAGGATTTGGAAAGTCAATTTGATGAGAAATGTCAAATTGAGAGAGATGACTCTATCACCATAGCTTCTTTGAAAGCTTCTCTTGAAGAG
Source organism: Poa annua (assembly GCA_026929855.1). NCBI lineage: Eukaryota > Viridiplantae > Streptophyta > Magnoliopsida > Poales > Poaceae > Poa > Poa annua. Next base: position 85,459,970 of record CM049432.1, read on the forward strand.
GAAGAAGAGCTTAGGGTTTCTCTTGAAGAGAAACTTGAATCCCTTGATGAGTCTAATGATCTTATTATTGCTAAAATCATTAAGGAAAGAGATCATGCCCTTGCTAAGTATAAAGTGCTTAAAATTGAAAAAGTTGAATTTGGTGTTGGCAATGCTAGACTAAATGAGGACATAGAGAGACTTGACAAAGCTCACAAGGCTTTAGAAAGTGAACATTCTCTCCTTATCAAGTCTCATGATCAACTCCAAACTCAACTATCTAAGAATGACAAGCTTGTCAAATTGTCTTCTTCCATCTCTACTATTAATGATGCTTGTGCTACTAACTCCACTTCTTGTGAAGCATCTATTTTGAAGGAGAATGTTGAGCTAAGGGCTCAACTTGAGTTGCTATCTAATAAGTATGGGAAATTGGAAGAAAGTCATGAAAAGCTTTCTAGCTCTAATGATGATCTTCTAGCATCCCATGCTAGGCTAAAGTTAGCTCATGAGGCTATTATGTCAAAGGTAACATCTTGTGAGTCTCATGTGGACAATGGCACAATTTCTACTCTTAATGCTATATTGTCAAATGCAAGTCCTAGTGATTCATCAACTCATAATGTTGCTACATCCTGTGATGAATTACTTTCCATGCCTTGTTGCTCTAACAATGAAGCCTCTACTTCCTCTAGTTTTTGTGTTGATACTAACCATGTAGAGGAATTAAATGAGCTCAAGGCCCTAGTCACTTATTTGAAGAAAGACTTGGAAAAGCGTCATGTTGGGGATTCTACACTTGACAATATGTTGAGTGTTCAAAGACGCCCCAATGACAAGAGTGGACTTGGATTCAACTCCAATATCAAGAACAAGTCCAAGCTTAACAAGAAGAACAAGGGCCAAGAACAAGTCAAGGATTCGGCCAAGATTGTTTGCTTCAAGTGCAAAGTTGAAGGGCACCATGTTAGATCTTGCCCTTTGAAGAAGAAGGCTCTTAGTGAGAAGCAACAAAGGGAAGAAGACTCAAGTTCAAACTCAAGCTCCTCAAGTTGAAGAACGGTCTCTTCCCAAGAAGAATCAAGCTACCCCTCCTCAAGTCAAGACTCCAACTAAGAAGAGAGGAGGAAGTAGATGTTGCTACCTATGACGTGAGAAGGGTCACCTTGCTTCTTCATGCACAAATGGTACCTTATCCAACCCCATTATAGTTGATGATGTTTATTCTCTTCGGAAGGATAAGGTTGGCAATGTGTTTGCCAAATTTGTTGGTACTCAAAGTGGTGTCAAGAAAAGAACCATTTGGGTTGCCAAACCTATTGTGACTAACCTCTTAGGACCCAACTTGGTTGGGGACCAACAAGCTAAAACTTGATCAATAGGTGTTGTTGGAGGACATTTAAGACTTGGATACACTATGAAGAATTAAGGGATCTTCATCAATTATATTCTCTCAAGTCAAGTCATATGGATTATATTGTTCTATCTCATATCAAATGTTTCTCCTTGCGGTAACTTTTATTTAAATCATATATACATTGAAAGTTGCTTGCACCCTTGCATGTGTTAGGTTTAGTACCTTGCTAGAGTTTGTATGTGTTGTGCTCTCTACTTACTTATTTTGAGAAACCAAGTATGTGTACTTTGGTTTGCACACCATCTACTTGTTTTGATCCCTATTGCTTTTATTTGCTATCTTATCTTGTTGGCTCTCCTTGAGAGATAAATGGACTATCCATTTTTGGAGAGTGATATGCTTCGTGCACTTTACAATCCTAAAAATGTGTGTACATGAGGAATACCACTTAGTGTTGATATATCAATATTATCTATTCTCTTTGTGGTATGTCATGCTCATGAGAAATTCAAATTATATAATGTCCATTAATTTCTCTAGTTGTTTTTGTTTGCCTCATGTGTTAAAATAAATGGATTATCACATTATGGGGGAGTAATAAGCTATGTGCATATTACAAGCCTAGAAAATGTGAAAATGTGAGGTTTTGCCACCTAGCACTGATATTGCTAATTATCTTGTTCCTATGTGGCATGTTGCTCAAACAAGTTTCCATTTACTTAAATGCTCTTTGTCTCTCACTCTTTTGGATCTTGTTTGTGAAGGATGTTCTTGATATGGCTTTCCCTAAATATGTTCTCATATATCTTTTTGGGAAGCCAATTGATTCAAGCTACTCCTTGGAGTTGCTTTGCATTATCACATGATTTGTGAATCTATCAAGAATATCTATCTAAGCATGGCTTTTAATTCCTATACTTTGCCACATGCTTATGTTTTGTGAATATGGTCTTGAATATATCTTTGCAATCCACGCCCGAGAAATATCTCCATACATTACTTGTCGTGACAAGTGATAATCATAATTTGTGGTATATATATTGATCATATTCACTTTGACTCTTGCTTTGAATTGCCTTATTTGATTGCCAAGAATTTAGTTTGATCTAACTTTCTTTTGTCTTCCTTGTATCTTTTGGATCCTTTATTGCTCTACTTGAAATTTGTTTTGTGCTTTCTTGAGTTGGGACTTGCAATGAACCAATTCTTGTGCATTGACCTTCAAGAGTCATACTTCTTAATAATGCACTATTCTTTGGGAAGCTATCCTACTTTGAGTAAAAACACCGTTCTTTAAATTGGTATTGCAATTTCTTGCCTTTCTTGAACATGACTAGTGTTTGAATATATATATGAAGAGTGATGATCTCATTTGTGTGCATTTTGTATTCAAATGCAAAATCATAAATAATGTACACATCTTGGGGGAGCAATCCTATATGCTTTAGAACATTAGTTGTCTTCATATGATATTTGATCCCGATGACATGTCTCCTTGGAAGACAAACATTTTTCGTCTTGGTACTTTGTGCCACCATGAAAAGTGTAGAGGTTTTGGTTTATTCCTTGATGATATGTTCATCAATTGGTTTCTTGATTTCATTAGCATCTTTTCAAAGTGGTATCTTCACTCATGTGTTGATTTGGGTATTTGATATAATGTGGACAATTTGTTTTATTGTCACACTTGTGTGTGCCTTGTTGGTTTACTTGGTGTTTTGTCTAAATTATATCTCGTTTGGTTCTTGAAAGTCATGTGCATGCATTTTTATTATATGTATATCTTATGGCATGCTTACTTTCGTTGATCCAATATATAGGATAAACTCCATCAAATCCTATATGGCTAAGATGTGCATGAAATTCAATTTCACATTAATATGCACATATTTATGTGGAGTTTGTCCTATGTATTGTAGTTGCTCTAACTACTTTGGACCCAATGAGTTTGGGTACCTTTTTGTACTTGAATTTGTTTTAGGTATATTGGAGATGCATTGGAAGCTTGTCTCATCTAAAAGGAATGTGTTGTCACCATGTGCTTATTGGAGCCAAGCTTGGATGATCATGAGCTCCTATCTTCTACATCACCAATGCTATCTTGGTAACAAGTATCTACCTCATGCATACATTTCTAGCTTTCAACCTTGTGTAGGTTGTTTCTTGGCATGAATCTTTTTGTTGCAATTGATTTGGCTCTTGAAAAACATCTTTATTGCAAATATGAGTAAGCCGGGATGATTACATATAAGGGGACTATAATTCATTTCTATGATTCATCGATCCCAAATATGTTAATCTAGCACTTTCTACTCTATGTCTCGCATATGCAATATTGATTGTTTTCTTCAAATCATTTACCTTTTGTGATACTTGTTATCTCTCTCGGAGCATCCCTTTTATCACCTTATCCCTTGTGGATATTTTGATGCTATGATGAGTGTGTGTTGGAAGTTCATCTATATCCCTTTAAGATAAAATTGAGCTTTGTACTATGCTTTTAAGCAAAGATCTTTTTTGTATATTTATGACTTCCTCTTGGATATCATGGTCTTTACCCTTGTATCTATCTTGTGTGTACATGTTTATTTATAGACCCATATCTTAGTGATTTGTGTCTACTTAGAAACTTATACACATGATAATAGTACATCTTTAATTGATATTCCAATTCTTTAGTTACCACCTCTTATTGCTTTTGACTCTTTGGTGGTCTCTAAAAAGCACAAGCTTTAGTTGTCATGTGTTATGATTGGTGCATTTTACTAAGCTTGTGGAGCTTTTGTTATATCTCTGTTGTGTGGGTATGGGAAAGACATGATATGCACTATGTGCAACTCCTCTTGAAAGACTATGTTGATGCTTTGGCTCATCCTTGTATTAGTCTCCTAAAATGTCTTTGTATCTCACACCCATCCTTTTATTTTCCGCTCCTTGCTCATGTTGCAAAACATTTTATTTGTTGCAAATTGTTTTACCTTCTTTTCTCAGTTATATTCTCTTGCATGGGCTTGTGTTCGAATTTATCTAGGAGGGAGTGAGGATTCCATGTTGTGCACACTATATTGAAATACAAATCCTATTTGTGCACGTACCTTGGGGAGTTCCCTCATGATATTTAGAACATTTTTTGGATCCTTTTGATTGATTGCTTCTTTCGTTGAAGTATCTTTCTATTTGATATTCTCTTGCAATCTTTGGATCCTAAATATAGTTTGATCTCCCTCCATCTATTCTTCATTGGATATGTGCATTTAATTTCACTCACATTATGAGAAATTCACACTTTATGGGGGAGCTCGTATTATATTAGCCTTCTTACTTTTCACCCATTTCGGCAATCAATGCCAATGGGGGAGAAATTTAGAGGGTTTAAGGGAATATGGGTTTCCTCTCTTGCGGTTATCTTGCATCCTTGCTCTTTGTGTTGCATGGCTGCTTAAATTCATTATATAAACCCTCGTAAAAGGGATTGTCATCAATTACCAAAATGGGGGCGATTGAAAGTGCATGGTTGCCCCCATGCGTGGTTTTGGTAATTAATGACAATCCTTATGGACTAATGTTTACATTGAGATATTCTTATAGATCTTGTCCATGGGAAAATATAGGAGTTCATGTGTTGGACTCTTCAAGATGACATAATGACCAATGCTCTATTCAAGGGTTAATATGAAGAATGGTCATGTATAGAGTTGAGCTCATCGCAAGTATGGCTTGGAATAGAAGATTGAGTGAACAATCATGTTTACCCCCAAGCCATCTTACACATCAAGAGAAGAAGATGAAGAGCAAGTTCAATATGATGCATCTCAGAAGATATCTTTTGATTGAAGCTTGCAAAGGAGACATGAAGACTAAGCTTAGCGAGGCCCTCCCATAATGGAGTATGGGGGAGCATTTGGAGAAGTCCTCATTAAGCATGTGCTAGCAAGCACAATCAAGAAAGGTGTTTCAACTTGAGAGAGTCAATATCGTCATCATCGAGCTCAAGTGGAATGCGCAATGCAAAGGTATGATCTTGATAGGTTTTCTATTTTACCGGTCTCATGGTGTTAGTGGGAGACCGGGTTTTAGGATAGATGGCGTACTATCAAGAGGGGCTCTCGAGTGAGTAACTTGATCGCATCTTTGTGGAGAGCTCAAACCTTTGCATACTTGCCATTTCATCTTTCTTGGTTCTTACTTGGTTTTTCTCCTTGTTGGGTTTTGGTGCTTGTTGTGATCTTCACGACAAGCCCAAGTTCACCGAAAACGAATTTCATATGGAAAACTTGTTGCGTTTTCGGTTTTGGAGGTTTGCCGATCATTCCTTTTTAGAGAGATTTTAACCTCCTCCATTTGGTTTTATCTTCCATTGTTGGACTATGAGGTTTATCTGCATGATCTTGTAAAGCTCTTCGTTGTGATTCCAACGAGCCAAAAATCATCGAAAACGGAGTCCGGATGGAAAAGATATTGACGTTTTCGTTATCGGTTTTGCTGCAGTTTTTCCATGGGTCCAAATTATGTTAAGAGGATTGTAGATGTGTGTTTATCTCCTCCAAAGGATTCTCATGAATTATCTTTAGAGGATGAGATAAACTCTCATCTCGAGACTCAAGTTACTAATGGTCTTATGTGTGTTTTGACCGATGTAGTTCTTGCTTCAATCATGCCTTTTCGAAATGCACATGAGCTTTGGACCAAGCTTCAAGATATATATGAAGTGTCCAAAATTATTGAGGATGATTTTTCTTCCTCCACCTCCGGCCGTGATGAGTTCACAACTTCTTCCACTTCACCAACATGTGATTTGTCACACGGTAACGATATGGTGAGTGGCGATAGAAATTGCATTGGTGATGGTGAACTTACTATTGATTATACCTATTCTCTATCACATTGCAATCTTCTATCTTTGAACTTAAAATCTTCTAGCACTCCAAATGTCATACATGCTAGAGTTGATTGTCCTTGCATATCAAGTAATAGTTGCTTAACTAAATATAATGATGATATGCTCTCTATGTCTTGTTGTGTTGAAAATTACTCTTCCATATCCTCTAGTATTTGCATGACTAACAATGTAGAGGAATCCCAACAACTGTTGGAACAAGACATGGACCTCAATGGAGCTTCAAGTATTTCTTCATCCTCCTCACCCATTAATCATGTTTGCCTTATGGCTAAGGATTCCGAGGTATCTCCCACCTCGAATCCAAATTGTGATGATGTGGATGAGGATTCTCATGAAGAAGGTTTTGACTTTGAATCCTTAACCAAGATGGGTGAGATGGTACTTAGTGTTCTCCCCAAAGGTAGTAAAGCTATCCCTCCTCTTTGTAAAATCATTGATTATGTTACTAAGAGTAGGGAATTCATTGAGGATTTGGAAAGTCAATTTGATGAGAAATGTCAAATTGAGAGAGATGACTCTATCACCATAGCTTCTTTGAAAGCTTCTCTTGAAGAGGAAGAAGAGCTTAGGGTTTCTCTTGAAGAGAAACTTGAATCCCTTGATGAGTCTAATGATCTTATTATTGCTAAAATCATTAAGGAAAGAGATCATGCCCTTGCTAAGTATAAAGTGCTTAAAATTGAAAAAGTTGAATTTGGTGTTGGCAATGCTAGACTAAATGAGGACATAGAGAGACTTGACAAAGCTCACAAGGCTTTAGAAAGTGAACATTCTCTCCTTATCAAGTCTCATGATCAACTCCAAACTCAACTATCTAAGAATGACAAGCTTGTCAAATTGTCTTCTTCCATCTCTACTATTAATGATGCTTGTGCTACTAACTCCACTTCTTGTGAAGCATCTATTTTGAAGGAGAATGTTGAGCTAAGGGCTCAACTTGAGTTGCTATCTAATAAGTATGGGAAATTGGAAGAAAGTCATGAAAAGCTTTCTAGCTCTAATGATGATCTTCTAGCATCCCATGCTAGGCTAAAGTTAGCTCATGAGGCTATTATGTCAAAGGTAACATCTTGTGAGTCTCATGTGGACAATGGCACAATTTCTACTCTTAATGCTATATTGTCAAATGCAAGTCCTAGTGATTCATCAACTCATAATGTTGCTACATCCTGTGATGAATTACTTTCCATGCCTTGTTGCTCTAACAATGAAGCCTCTACTTCCTCTAGTTTTTGTGTTGATACTAACCATGTAGAGGAATTAAATGAGCTCAAGGCCCTAGTCACTTATTTGAAGAAAGACTTGGAAAAGCGTCATGTTGGGGATTCTACACTTGACAATATGTTGAGTGTTCAAAGACGCCCCAATGACAAGAGTGGACTTGGATTCAACTCCAATATCAAGAACAAGTCCAAGCTTAACAAGAAGAACAAGGGCCAAGAACAAGTCAAGGATTCGGCCAAGATTGTTTGCTTCAAGTGCAAAGTTGAAGGGCACCATGTTAGATCTTGCCCTTTGAAGAAGAAGGCTCTTAGTGAGAAGCAACAAAGGGAAGAAGACTCAAGTTCAAACTCAAGCTCCTCAAGTTGAAGAACGGTCTCTTCCCAAGAAGAATCAAGCTACCCCTCCTCAAGTCAAGACTCCAACTAAGAAGAGAGGAGGAAGTAGATGTTGCTACCTATGACGTGAGAAGGGTCACCTTGCTTCTTCATGCACAAATGGTACCTTATCCAACCCCATTATAGTTGATGATGTTTATTCTCTTCGGAAGGATAAGGTTGGCAATGTGTTTGCCAAATTTGTTGGTACTCAAAGTGGTGTCAAGAAAAGAACCATTTGGGTTGCCAAACCTATTGTGACTAACCTCTTAGGACCCAACTTGGTTGGGGACCAACAAGCTAAAACTTGATCAATAGGTGTTGTTGGAGGACATTTAAGACTTGGATACACTATGAAGAATTAAGGGATCTTCATCAATTATATTCTCTCAAGTCAAGTCATATGGATTATATTGTTCTATCTCATATCAAATGTTTCTCCTTGCGGTAACTTTTATTTAAATCATATATACATTGAAAGTTGCTTGCACCCTTGCATGTGTTAGGTTTAGTACCTTGCTAGAGTTTGTATGTGTTGTGCTCTCTACTTACTTATTTTGAGAAACCAAGTATGTGTACTTTGGTTTGCACACCATCTACTTGTTTTGATCCCTATTGCTTTTATTTGCTATCTTATCTTGTTGGCTCTCCTTGAGAGATAAATGGACTATCCATTTTTGGAGAGTGATATGCTTCGTGCACTTTACAATCCTAAAAATGTGTGTACATGAGGAATACCACTTAGTGTTGATATATCAATATTATCTATTCTCTTTGTGGTATGTCATGCTCATGAGAAATTCAAATTATATAATGTCCATTAATTTCTCTAGTTGTTTTTGTTTGCCTCATGTGTTAAAATAAATGGATTATCACATTATGGGGGAGTAATAAGCTATGTGCATATTACAAGCCTAGAAAATGTGAAAATGTGAGGTTTTGCCACCTAGCACTGATATTGCTAATTATCTTGTTCCTATGTGGCATGTTGCTCAAACAAGTTTCCATTTACTTAAATGCTCTTTGTCTCTCACTCTTTTGGATCTTGTTTGTGAAGGATGTTCTTGATATGGCTTTCCCTAAATATGTTCTCATATATCTTTTTGGGAAGCCAATTGATTCAAGCTACTCCTTGGAGTTGCTTTGCATTATCACATGATTTGTGAATCTATCAAGAATATCTATCTAAGCATGGCTTTTAATTCCTATACTTTGCCACATGCTTATGTTTTGTGAATATGGTCTTGAATATATCTTTGCAATCCACGCCCGAGAAATATCTCCATACATTACTTGTCGTGACAAGTGATAATCATAATTTGTGGTATATATATTGATCATATTCACTTTGACTCTTGCTTTGAATTGCCTTATTTGATTGCCAAGAATTTAGTTTGATCTAACTTTCTTTTGTCTTCCTTGTATCTTTTGGATCCTTTATTGCTCTACTTGAAATTTGTTTTGTGCTTTCTTGAGTTGGGACTTGCAATGAACCAATTCTTGTGCATTGACCTTCAAGAGTCATACTTCTTAATAATGCACTATTCTTTGGGAAGCTATCCTACTTTGAGTAAAAACACCGTTCTTTAAATTGGTATTGCAATTTCTTGCCTTTCTTGAACATGACTAGTGTTTGAATATATATATGAAGAGTGATGATCTCATTTGTGTGCATTTTGTATTCAAATGCAAAATCATAAATAATGTACACATCTTGGGGGAGCAATCCTATATGCTTTAGAACATTAGTTGTCTTCATATGATATTTGATCCCGATGACATGTCTCCTTGGAAGACAAACATTTTTCGTCTTGGTACTTTGTGCCACCATGAAAAGTGTAGAGGTTTTGGTTTATTCCTTGATGATATGTTCATCAATTGGTTTCTTGATTTCATTAGCATCTTTTCAAAGTGGTATCTTCACTCATGTGTTGATTTGGGTATTTGATATAATGTGGACAATTTGTTTTATTGTCACACTTGTGTGTGCCTTGTTGGTTTACTTGGTGTTTTGTCTAAATTATATCTCGTTTGGTTCTTGAAAGTCATGTGCATGCATTTTTATTATATGTATATCTTATGGCATGCTTACTTTCGTTGATCCAATATATAGGATAAACTCCATCAAATCCTATATGGCTAAGATGTGCATGAAATTCAATTTCACATTAATATGCACATATTTATGTGGAGTTTGTCCTATGTATTGTAGTTGCTCTAACTACTTTGGACCCAATGAGTTTGGGTACCTTTTTGTACTTGAATTTGTTTTAGGTATATTGGAGATGCATTGGAAGCTTGTCTCATCTAAAAGGAATGTGTTGTCACCATGTGCTTATTGGAGCCAAGCTTGGATGATCATGAGCTCCTATCTTCTACATCACCAATGCTATCTTGGTAACAAGTATCTACCTCATGCATACATTTCTAGCTTTCAACCTTGTGTAGGTTGTTTCTTGGCATGAATCTTTTTGTTGCAATTGATTTGGCTCTTGAAAAACATCTTTATTGCAAATATGAGTAAGCCGGGATGATTACATATAAGGGGACTATAATTCATTTCTATGATTCATCGATCCCAAATATGTTAATCTAGCACTTTCTACTCTATGTCTCGCATATGCAATATTGATTGTTTTCTTCAAATCATTTACCTTTTGTGATACTTGTTATCTCTCTCGGAGCATCCCTTTTATCACCTTATCCCTTGTGGATATTTTGATGCTATGATGAGTGTGTGTTGGAAGTTCATCTATATCCCTTTAAGATAAAATTGAGCTTTGTACTATGCTTTTAAGCAAAGATCTTTTTTGTATATTTATGACTTCCTCTTGGATATCATGGTCTTTACCCTTGTATCTATCTTGTGTGTACATGTTTATTTATAGACCCATATCTTAGTGATTTGTGTCTACTTAGAAACTTATACACATGATAATAGTACATCTTTAATTGATATTCCAATTCTTTAGTTACCACCTCTTATTGCTTTTGACTCTTTGGTGGTCTCTAAAAAGCACAAGCTTTAGTTGTCATGTGTTATGATTGGTGCATTTTACTAAGCTTGTGGAGCTTTTGTTATATCTCTGTTGTGTGGGTATGGGAAAGACATGATATGCACTATGTGCAACTCCTCTTGAAAGACTATGTTGATGCTTTGGCTCATCCTTGTATTAGTCTCCTAAAATGTCTTTGTATCTCACACCCATCCTTTTATTTTCCGCTCCTTGCTCATGTTGCAAAACATTTTATTTGTTGCAAATTGTTTTACCTTCTTTTCTCAGTTATATTCTCTTGCATGGGCTTGTGTTCGAATTTATCTAGGAGGGAGTGAGGATTCCATGTTGTGCACACTATATTGAAATACAAATCCTATTTGTGCACGTACCTTGGGGAGTTCCCTCATGATATTTAGAACATTTTTTGGATCCTTTTGATTGATTGCTTCTTTCGTTGAAGTATCTTTCTATTTGATATTCTCTTGCAATCTTTGGATCCTAAATATAGTTTGATCTCCCTCCATCTATTCTTCATTGGATATGTGCATTTAATTTCACTCACATTATGAGAAATTCACACTTTATGGGGGAGCTCGTATTATATTAGCCTTCTTACTTTTCACCCATTTCGGCAATCAATGCCAATGGGGGAGAAATTTAGAGGGTTTAAGGGAATATGGGTTTCCTCTCTTGCGGTTATCTTGCATCCTTGCTCTTTGTGTTGCATGGCTGCTTAAATTCATTATATAAACCCTCGTAAAAGGGATTGTCATCAATTACCAAAATGGGGGAGATTGAAAGTGCATGGTTGCCCCCATGCGTGGTTTTGGTAATTAATGACAATCCTTATGGACTAATGTTTACATTGAGATATTCTTATAGATCTTGTCCATGGGAAAATATAGGAGTTCATGTGTTGGACTCTTCAAGATGACATAATGACCAATGCTCTATTCAAGGGTTAATATGAAGAATGGTCATGTATAGAGTTGAGCTCATCGCAAGTATGGCTTGGAATAGAAGATTGAGTGAACAATCATGTTTACCCCCAAGCCATCTTACACATCAAGAGAAGAAGATGAAGAGCAAGTTCAATATGATGCATCTCAGAAGATATCTTTTGATTGAAGCTTGCAAAGGAGACATGAAGCCGAAGCTTAGCGAGGCCCTCCCATAATGGAGTATGGGGGAGCATTTGGAGAAGTCCTCATTAAGCATGTGCTAGCAAGCACAATCAAGAAAGGTGTTTCAACTTGAGAGAGTCAAGATCGTCATCATCGAGCTCAAGTGGAATGCGCAAGGCAAAGGTATGATCTTGATAGGTTTTCTATTTTACCGGTCTCATGGTGTTAGTGGGAGACCGGGTTTTAGGATAGATGGCGTACTATCAAGAGGGGCTCTCGAGTGAGTAACTTGATCGCATCTTTGTGGAGAGCTCAAACCTTTGCATACTTGCCATTTCATCTTTCTTGGTTCTTACTTGGTTTTTCTCCTTGTTGGGTTTTGGTGCTTGTTGTGATCTTCACGACAAGCCCAAGTTCACCGAAAACGAATTTCATATGGAAAACTTGTTGCGTTTTCGGTTTTGGAGGTTTGCCGATCATTCCTTTTTAGAGAGATTTTAACCTCCTCCATTTGGTTTTATCTTCCATTGTTGGACTATGAGGTTTATCTGCATGATCTTGTAAAGCTCTTCGTTGTGATTCCAACGAGCCAAAAATCATCGAAAACGGAGTCCGGATGGAAAAGATATTGACGTTTTCGTTATCGGTTTTGCTGCAGTTTTTCCTAGGCCGGAGTCTCCGGTCCTAGACCGGAGTTTCCGGTCTGTGCAGGACCGGAGTCTCCGGAATCAACGTTTTTCTCCAAACGTTGTTCAGCCCCTGCTGGGGGGCGGAGTTTCCGTCCCTAGAGGCCGGAGTTTCCGCCCCTGGATGAACTTTCCGGCCTAAGGCACCGGAGAGTTTGCCCAAGCCTCGGCGGTGTTGACAGTGTTCAGCCCCTGGTGGGGGCCGGAGTTTCCGGTCCTAGTAGGCCGGAGTTTCCGCCCCTGGCCGGAGTTTCCGGCCCTAGTGACCGGAAACTCCGGTGTGAAGTTTTCCTGCAACGGCTCTTTTTCGTGGGACCTATAAAAAGGCCCCTTCTTCCCCAGAGAGAGCAGCTCTTCCAAGCACGAGTTTTCCCCCTCTCTCTCCTCCATTGTTGACCTTGGAAAGCTTTCCCCTCTCTCATTTCCTCCCATGATTCTTGCATATCTTTGAGGGATTTGAGAGAGGAGATCTAGATCTACATTTCCACCAATCCATCTCTCCTCTAAGTGAGGGGAACCTAGTAGATCTTGATCTTGGAGTTCTTGGTGCATCTCCTCTTTGTTCTTCCTCTCTTATTCCCCCATAATCATTTGTTGCTTTGTTGGAATTCGAGAGTGAAGGATTTGAGCACTTGTGCTCTTGCCTTTTGCATTTGGTGCATCGGTGTGCTCTCCACGAGGATTCGTGGAAGTTGAAAGTTTGTGAGCTTGTTACTCTTGGGTCCTTGGACCCTAGACGCCTTTGTGGTGGTTGGACCCTTGTGTGGTCACTTGAAGCCGTTCGGGAGCCCCCAATCCCATTGTGGGTTGTGCCCCGGATTGTTGTTGGAGGCCGTTCGGGAGCCCCCAATCCCATTGTGGGTTGTGCCCCGGATTGTTGTTGAAAGGCTCCGGATTCCGCCTCGAAGGAATTCCGATAGTGGAAGGTGAACCAAGCCTTTGTGGTGCGGTTCATCGGAGAAGAAGGTGAAACCTTTGTGGTTGTTGAACCGTTGTGTCGGTTCACACCTCTCCAACGAGACGTACTCCCTTAACAAGGAGGAACTCGGGAATACATCCTCGTCTCCGCGTGCCTCGGTTATTTCTATACCCGAGCTTTTACTTATGCACTTTACATTGTGATAGCCTTCGTGCTTGAAGTATTCTATATTGTTATCACCTTGTTGTTTGTCTTGCTTAGCATAAGTTGTTGGTGCACATAGGTGAGCCTAGTTTATTTAGGTTGTCGGCTTGTTAATTTAAACACCTAGTTTTATTCCGCAATCAATAAGTCTAAACCGGAAAAGTTTTAAACCGCCTATTCACACCCCCCCTCTAGGCGACATCATTGTCCTTTCACATTTAATTCAATGTTGGTATAAATTAAAGCATACAACTGTTGTGCAATTAAAACAATATCACCATTGGGCAATAAAAGAAATAAATACACCATTTAACACATAATAAATAAATCATGATAATGCTATTAACAACGTTGGTCATATAATAGCAGAATCATGATCATCTTTAATATCACTTTATTACATCTTTAAAGAATTAAAGATCACTTTATTTCTTTTAATCAATACTTTTAACTATTTGCAGCGGAAACTTTGAATATAATTCATAAACATTTATACTTTTCAGAAGCTTTTCTGTATACTTGTGTATTTTCTAAACAAATTTTCGTTGGAATAATTTGAAAAGAAAAAACTGGATGAAAATTGCTCAAAACCTGAACAAAAAACAATAAAACTGTGTTTCTGTAAAAATAAAAACAGTCAATCGGCCCACATAGGGAAATTGGCCCACGGCCGGCTGGGCGGAAGAAAACCTTCCGTCGCTCGGCCCGCGGCCTTCTCTATCGCACGCGCGGGCGCAGTTGCTAGGAGCGCGGCCCACGGCCTCTTTACTTTCGGCCCTGTAGCCCGAGGCGATTTAGGGTTTGCTCCCTGGCCGTAGGATTGAATCCGACGGTCCAGCACGCATCTCGCTGGAACAAAACGACCGAACCGGTCATTTCCGAAAACCCTAGCCCCATTCTTCTCCTTTCCTCTCCCGTGCCTCTCTCTCTCCCGAGCCCGACGGCGGCGGCGGAAAAAAACCATCTCCGGCGGCGCGCCTACGACGGAGAGGAGCGCCCGCGCGGCCAGGAGACCACCACGAGCCGCTCTCCTTCTTTTCTTCGTTCTTTAGTTCTCCTCCATCGACAAAACCCGAAGGTCAAATCGTGAAGAAAAATTCTGCGGCGCCTCCCCTGCTCCCCTTGCCGGTGTGCGCGAACTCCCGAAAGAAAGCGTGCCGCCGTCAAGCGGCGTAGCGGCGGTGCCCTTTGGTGGCGCCTTTGTGCCTGTAAGATTTTCCCTCTTCCCCTCTTTTATTGTTTAGGGTTAGGGTTTGGACAGTGTGAAGGATGAACTAAGGTTCGATCTGTTCTTTGCCCACGAGGGGTTGTGTTCTTCGTCCAGTCCCTCGGCATGCCGATGCGGGCTAGGATCGAGAGGAACAGGCGCGGCCGAGATCGGCGGCGCACTTTGCCGGCTAGCCCGAGTACATCCGGTGAACATTTCTTTGCTTTTCAATCACTACCAAAACAAAATAAGGATCTCTTGTGCTCTCATACCATTGTTAGATCCTCTTAAACTGTTAGGAGTAGATCCTATTCGGTAGCAACATCTATTGCATCGAGTTCATGTCATTGCCTTAGAGAAACAGAGAGGGAGAGGGAGGATCCGAGGGCATACCTTGGCTCTGGCTCGACGAGCTCGAGTCAGAAGCCATGGTTGTCGATGGTGACGGTGACGGAGTGGCGGAGGCGGCGGTGATGCTTCCCGTCGGCTCGCGCTAACCCTAGATCGGTAGGGGCTGTTGGTGGGGTGGCGGCGCACATTCAACCTTGTGATCTGTGTAGGCCGGCCCCCACCCTTTATATAGCGCGGCGACAGGGGCCCACCGGCCATTAAGGGTCGAGCGCCCCCGATTAGGGCGCAGTCAAGGGGATCGATTAGCCGTTGGGCTAATACGACCAGGTTGGGCTAATACGACCAGGAGATCAATCTAACAGAATGTTTTTGGAACTTACATTGTTGTCCTGAGTCCATGCCCGCATCATCTTGGAAATGCAACGGTGGATGCTACATCAACAACAAGAGGAGATAACATAGACGCATGTGGATGCATTTTCCAGTTTCTCTTGGTCCTTTTGTTTCCTTTTCTTTCCCTGAAATTCACTTGAGCATGTACCAAACTGTCCTCCCTTACATCAATGAAACCAGCGGCCGCTGTTTACTCACAATAGCCTTTTTATTAACAGTGTAATGTATAAAAGGCAATGTTTATATATGATATCTACTTTCACAAGAAAATGTTTATTAGTCATGCTAGCGAAATTTTGTCCACATAATTCAAATTTTAGTTTACTTTACTCTAGCTTGTCACATCCCCCTCGCTCCCACGTCGGTCCCTAATCACCGTATCTGGTAGGTGTCGCGAAGAAAAAAGCTTGCAGGAGCCGCACCTTTTCGTGAGCTTAAAAGAAAGACGTCCACTCCTATTTGATGCTACGCACTTGAGAGTGAGAGACGACCTATTTCCAGGCCAAAAAAAGAAGCAGGAGACGCAGATATTCATGAGTTACATGAGTCAATCTGATTTCATATGTCCAACTCGTCCTGTTAAGAAGCCGAGACCAGCAATCGGCCGGGCTGAGTTGCGTCATCTATATTCGTGATTCGTCACCACTATGTTCAAGAATCTTTTGCTTTTTTTCTTCAAAACTTAGAAGTGTCATGCACATAAAATATGAATTGGGTGCGCAACCGCCCCACTGCGTAATATCTGTTTGAACGTTAAAACCTATTTATGTTTAAAAAAGGATTCACAGCCATGAGGCATTGATCATATTTTTATTAATTCGGGATGGCATATATGCATAGCATATCTGAAATTCTGAATACGAAATATGTGAAAAAGAACTCATGAACACCACAACTCCACCGTTACAATCACTATTTGGGATCCATCACACCTACACTCAACACAATGAAAAAACCTTGAGTTCAACTTGTACTGAAATAAATGATGAGTATACAAGGCATTACAAGGAATCGATCCGGTTCTTCTTGTTCATTGTACATGCTTGCATCGTGATCGCCTGACTACAAATGGATCATCATCGAAGAGTACATCTGACATGCATGAATTGATCGCATATCTAGACTAGGCAGGTTTGGGAATGAGCATGACCAAGGCGCCTATGCAATCCATCAGCTCCGCCGCCTTGTACCCCGTCAAGTCCTCCAGATCATCGCTCAACGGCACGGCCAGGTACTGCCTCGCCAGGAAGAGCGCCGACGCGGCGAGGGCGGACGGCAGGATCCGGCCGACGAACCCGAACTCCGGTAGCGTCAAGTCGACCAGCCGAAACGCCAGGGACCTCACCAAGAACTCGTCCTCCAGCTTGAAGAACCTCGTGAAGTGCTCGAGGAAGGTGTAGGCGGTCGGGCCTAATAAGAAACAGTCCAGATCCATGACGAGCTCCCGCTCCATGGCCTCAACGGCGGCGACGGTGGTCCCGACGAACGCGTCGACGACTGGGGCGTCGAGAACACTCTCGCCCGTGGTCCCCTCGCCCTTGGCGCCTAAGGAGACGGCGGCCGCGGCGACTAGGCGGAGCGCCTCGTCGTGGGCCGGCACGGCGCGCACGGTGAGGACGCGGTCGAGGTAGGCGACGGCGCGGCAGAGGGTGGCCCGCGGGAGGTCGCCGAGATGGCGGGCGAAGACGTCCATCCAGAGAACGAGGTCGGCGCGCATCGACGGGCTCATGTGGCCCTGCTGCGTCGTGGACATGTACCGTGCGTCGGGGTGCTGCCTGGGGTCCCTCTCCTGGGCGCGGAGGTCGGCGCCGACGTCGGGCTGGTAGAGATCGGCGTCGTCGAAGTAAGGCTCGTAGACATCGCCGTTGCACTGCAGCTGCATGTTGTTGCTCTCGGCGGTTTCCTTGGCGCCGGCGGCCGAAGAGAAGGGAAAAGCGGCCGCGACGGTGGTTCCTTGCAGTTCAGGCATCGGCTGGAGAAACATTTCGCGCGCAGCGAGGGCTGGGACGGCCGCCGGTGACGGAAGAGACGGCCGACGATCTCGCGTGTGGCTAGCTGTGGATCTCGGGACGTCTAGGGCTAGGGCTTGGAAGCAGTGGTGTGTGTGTGTGCAGGCAGTCTCACTGCATGGGGTGAGAATTTATATCGATGTGAATATGGTAGCTTGCTGACTCAAAATCGGAAATTGGTTTCTTTTCGGACATGATTCCGTCTCGATGGCATTTCTTTTCGATCGGACTCGGTATCCAGGTTCCAGCCAAATTTTCCGGTACGAGGTACGCGGTGAGCAGCCACTATTTATCGCCCTGTACAAGTTCTAGTAGCGCCGGCCTGTGTGCGGCCTGCAATGGCCACGGCCCAGCCACGCATGATTTTCCATTCTTTCTTTCCTTGTGCGTTTTCTTTTTACTGTTTTTTTTCTCTTTATATTTATATGATATTCTTATTTGTTTCATTTTTTCTTCTTAAGTCTTGGATATTTTTCATACACGTGCAATTTTTTTGAACCCGCTAATTAGCCCGTGCTTTAGAACCTACAAACATCTTTTTGATCTCTTTTTTGAAACTATGAACATGACGATTTTTTTTTTGGACCAATGAGAACTTTTTTGAACCTGTGAACAATGTTTAAATCGTGTTTTCAAACACTATTATCATGAACCATTTTTTATTATAGATAAACATTTTTAAATTTATCGTGAACCTTTTTAACATATAGGTGAACACTGTTTAATTTAACCGAACCATTTTTATGTTTAACCATTTTTTATTATACATGAACACTTTATAATTTAGCAAATACATGAATAGTGTTTTCGTGACCCTCTTTTTTATTAAAGTCCAAAACTTGGTAAGAAACCGGTCGGGGAAGGAATACCTGACCGAATAACAGAACTTTCTATGTCTTGGAAAAATATGAGAAAACCAAAGTGCAAAGGTGGTCTAGGCTTTCGTTACTTTCGGTTGTTTAACCAAGTCTTGCTTTCAAAACACGCTTGGAAACTTATTGAATTCCCAAACAACATCCTCTGCGCAGGCTTCTCAAGGCTAAATACTACCCTTCGGGTGACATGATTGACACTTCCTTCATTCGGAATACTTGGCCATTCTAGCAAGGTATTTGAACTCCTCAAGAAAGGTATGCTATGGCGCATAAATAACGGAGATCTGGCGTTATAACTGGGTGCCAAGGGGAAACCTAAAATTTATTGGAAACGCCTCTGGGCCAAGGAGGAGATGGGTTTCTGAACTTATTGATCAAGAGAGGAAGTCTTGGAAGGAGCAGCTTGTCAGAGTGATGTTTCATGAAGCGGATGCTAGCTAACTACATTCTCCAAAGAAAGCTTTCGTCTCGGACATAAGAGGACTATCTTGCATGGTAAGATGAGAAAAACAGTATGTTATCTACTAGAAGTTCATACATACTTGCTCTTAATCTGCGGCAAAATAATGGCGGGGGAGGAATAACGAGCAACCTGGTGTCTGGGATACATGAAACTTGATCTGGAAAACAGAAGTCCAACCTAAAGTCAGAGTCTTTGGTTGGAAGCTGGCTTTCAATACTCTCGATCTCCAAGTACATAGATGCAAAAGAAAGATGGATCTTTTGCCTTCCTGTTCTATTTGTGGAGCTGAACCTGACGAACCATGCCCTGTTATCCTGAACAAAAGACAAAGAATGAGGGAAAACTTGACCCTGCCGCATGATAATGCTCTCAAACACACTAGAAATCGTTGGGTGCTTGTTTTCCGTGACCAAGTTGATGAAACCATGCCTGCCAATGCCAAGCTCCTCCTCCGGTAGGGAACCTGGCATCTCTACAATAACGTGATCTTTGTGTGCACGAACTAGCTAAGATGGGTCTCTGTAGGTAAGAGCGAGTGTTGATTGAGTCAGCTCCTCCCTGCGGGGATGGACTGATCGATCGTGATTGTAATCAGAACACGGAAAATGTTGAATAGGATAGAAAACCCCACGAATTAATTTCAGTCTTTTTCATGGTCAAGAGAGAAACGTTGCTCACAGCATGATCAATTTCAGTCATTATCAATAGAGAAACGTAATGCTCAGGAAAATCACTAAAGCGGTCCTCCGTTCATTCCAAACAACCTGAACGTATAAATAAACCCCAGGTTTATAAAAAATCTCCGATTTAGCTCGCCACAAATCTACCCCGATTGCCTCGCAATAAAATCACGTTTTGCACGATCGTCGACACCAACTCAATGGCCACAAGCTTCCACGCGCACGATTGGACTTGGGTAGTAGGTACTGTGAACTGACGAATTGAAGTCGGCGCTGACTTTGTTTGTAAAAACGGAGCTTCGGAGATAGCGTAAGTTGAAATTTCTCACCGTACTGTATAGAGTTCCTCGATCGGAAGCTAACAGCCTAACAACATGTCAAGGAGTCGTGCTGGTTCACAACAAATATGCTCCTAGCCAGCACCAGATAAAAGTTAGACATGTCATTGTACGCACATCTCCATATTCCATGTCACACACGCCAAGTGTTGCCGAAAACGTATTTTTGTGGCATGTGTAAAAAATATTTAAAAAATTCTCTCATGAAAATCATTTTTAGGACACAATTTTGACTTTTTCTTTTTTCATACAACACAAAGTTTCCGTGTAACAACTTTATAAGCATATGTATGCGCGGAAATTTGTAATCAGTTTACTTTCATATTTGAAATACGTTCTAATGCATTTTTAAAACCGTGGCATATACTTGCGAGAGCCAAAACAAACCACGACTCCATCCAGAGGATATCGTTTTTTGAGGGGGTTTTTTCACTTTCTTTGTTTTTTTAATAAAAAAGGTCAACATGGCCACCATGGCTATTCCTCGAAACTAGTCGAATTTTCTAAAATTATCGATAATTCTATGATATAACCACTACTTTTGCATCTTGAAATGATTTTTTTAGAGTTAGGGTAACTATCAAACACTTGTAGTTTAAATTTGGATTACTTTCGGAAAATTGGCATAAACTCATTTATTTAGGCAAAATTAGGTAGAAATTAAAAAATCCTCATACTCGGGGATTATTCATCAAATGTAGACTACTCTTTGTGAAAAGATGGGTACCAATTTCCACCATTTATTTTGTACTCATTCACAAAATTTTCATTTTTGGCACTTCAAATGGAAAACAATTATTTTAAAAATAATTTGAAAATTCACTTTGGCACAATATTTTTCTAAACCAAGACAAACAAATGTGCCAAATATTGGATTTATTACGAGTAAGCAACATGGAACAACATCTTAGAACTCAAGATATAGCAAGATGCCCTCTGTTTGACCAGAGACGGGAGTTTTCGAGCTATCAGTCCATAACCACTCATTTTATAAGGAAACGATAAAGTAAGATTTATTTATTGTTATTTATTAAAAGATTATTATAAAAATAATTATTGTTATCTATTAAAAAAATCGAACACTAGAGAACTGTAACATCATGACCCGAGGGTTAATATGATTGTTATGATAATATTAACAAGATACATCTTCTTATTTGGAACTTCATTCGGAAGGAACTTAAAAGTTAAACATGATTACCGCTTGGGCTGAAGCAATTTGAGAATGTGTAACCAACCGGCAACCAAGAACGAGTACTTTGACTTGAGATTAAGGGTGTGACCAATTGGGAAAAGAATCACGTGCGCTCTTAGGCCGACGGTATTACAATCCGTCGGAAATGCGTGCCAGTGGGGTCGGCAAAAATCATCAGCACAAAGTAACTACGTTCACGGCCTCAGAGATAAAATTTTCGCCAACGGTGGCAGTCAGCACAGTAACATGCTGATGGATTCTGAGACTACGGCAACGGTAAAAGCTGTCGGTACTATGGCTGCTTCCTGTAGTGTTAAGCAGAAGCGGGGTCCTTTTTTTTCAAGTAGCAGCATTGATTGCCATCAGCGTGTGTGGGGACTGAGGACTGAGGAGTGGCCATAATCTGGTTTTCTTGAATCATTTTGTTGATCAGCTAGTAAGTCGGACACGGTTTTCTCGAAACTACATGCGACCGCACCTTGCATCAAAACCATCCATTTTGCATTGTGATTCGTACTATTTTTTGCATCAAACCCCCTCACCTTTAAAGGTTTCTTGCACTGAAGTACTCAATATTATAGATACCTATTTAACTTTTCATCATTACCATTAATAAGTGGATATGAGAATATTTGGAGATGATTTTATTTTTTCGTTTTGTATTAACATTTGTGGATATGTGTGTTTATAGAAACATATTTTTGTATTAACAAACTAACAAAGATTTCCTAAAAATATAAACAATTTTTTTATATTAGCATGTATTAACATAATTTACTGGATATGTGTATATTTGTGGATAAGTGTATATTTGGATATGTGTGTTTATGCAAACATATTTTTGTATTAACAAATTAACCAAGATTTTTTTAAAAATGTAAACATATTTTTTTGTTTGCATTTATTGGTTAAAATTCTTTTTATTTTTTGCCTTAAATTATATACTAACAAAGAATTCTAGATTTTGTTATGTTACAAAAATCATCCAACACATTTTCAACAAGGAATGCATTAAGCTTTTTTGTTATGTTAAATAAATTATTCAAGGATTTCTAGATTTCGTTATGCTTTTTTTTTGCAAGGAATGAGTTTTTTTTTTTTTGACAGGATAAGCATTTACAAGGTAATATTCTCACGTAAATTTTCAGATCATCTCACCAAAGGGAATATTGGTTTAGGGTGCTGTTAGGGTCTTTATATAAAGGGGGTCGTTTGTCCATTTATTCAAGTGGAGGGACTTTTTACACATATCACACGAACCGTCTGATTCGAGATAGACGTCCCAGATAGACAGTGCGGTCGCATATAGTTGCGTAGTTGCATTTCCGTGCGTTCGATGGATCCCTAACGTGACGACGCCGGCGGGTTTAAACAGGCACCAGCTTATTTATAAGGACGCAAAGTGGCATCCCGTCTTAACTTATATATGGACACAAGTGGGCAAACAAGTGGGCATTTTCTGTTAATGCTCACTTATTACATCCTGAATCGCCGATCTACTTGCTGCAGGCTATAGCTGACTATGCATCCGTGATCTGTGCCTGATCTGCTTATACTATTATACAGTAGCACACTAGCTATTTTGTATTATCCGCTTCCGGCCTACCAGTTAAGGCAGCCGCGTGCCAGGGCATCTTGATCTTGTAGCTCTGATATCGGTGTCGGTGGGTGCATTGACCTCAAAACTAACAGTGGTTTGCAACCAGATCAAGATGCCGCGGGCGATCGAGCGACGACTTGTGGTATATTATTGGGTACTACTCCCTCCGTGTCACAATATAAAACGTTTTGGCAAGCTAAATCAGTTTCACAAAACGTATCATGTTGTGGGATAAATGGGAAGTAAAAGTAATATCTTCTGTTGTTAAGAGTTCGTTTTCGAGGAAAATATCACTGGGATAAAATGCGAAGAACAGCCGGTATACCGTCCAATTCCAAGTCCGGGATATCCTCGATCGATCGCTACAGCTTTCATCCCAGATCTTTGAATCGTTGGAGGTGATCCGTTGAAACTGTGTGTGCAAATGGCTCCGGCCGCGTGCTCTCTCTGTCACTATCCATCCATCTAGCTAGCCTCTGGTCCATGTCTTATGGGCGTCAATTCTGATTACGTGCACGATTCCTGCTCGTGCTAGCTTCTCGCGCTCCCAAAGTCACAAGTCCACGGCTGGCCGGCCGGGTTTCGGTTCGAAATTCCAAGCAATTAACAGGCGCCAATCGTTAGCTTGATCCTTAGAAAAATCGCCCAATTGGCCGACGCGCCTCCCTCAAGTATTATATATAGACATGAGCTCCCCACTGGTCTCCTCGCCATCCATCCATCCCTCCATCCCTGTCCCTTCTCGATCGTCTTAACTGCACGAGTAGCAATGGGGAAGCTGAAATGGGTCCTCGCGCCATGGGCGGTGCTGCTCCTCCTGCAGCTCGCCTCCGCGTCTCACCATGCTACCCGCCGGAGCCTCGAGACCGAGGCGGCGGCGGCGGCGTCGTCGTCGGTGCCGGCATCCATTGTTAGCCCGCTGCTCAGGACGGGATACCACTTCCAGCCCCCCATGAACTGGATCAACGGTAAGATTCGATCATATACTACGTACTCTTGCTCGACTTGTCTGAATCTTCTCTTGTTATGCTCTTCTATGCTTTCAAAGCTAACACTATAGCTTATATATGTGCACACATATATAGCTACGAGCAGCTTGTCAGTACATGTCAAGCCGCCTCTAGCCATAGATGAAATGGAAGGGGTATATATGTCTGCAACTGCAATGCCGATCGATCGATCGATCGATCGAGGCTAATTAATTTTAGATGTGTATCATTTGTTCCCCATCGGGGCGGATACACGACACAAAGACTAAATCATTTACTCTAGTAGGTGTGTGATTGTGAGTTCAAGAAGAATAAACAAGTTACCGGCTGGCTGTCTCGTTTCTGGTTGATTTGTTGCTAAGTGTTAGTTTGGAGAGCGAAAGATTGCGGCCATGCGAGGGCGTTCGAAAATGAATGGTCTTTCTAGCTATCGCCGTGTTACTTAGGTAGTCGTCGTCCTGCAGCAGCTGTTTGCTTCTAGCTAGTCCTTGAGCAAGAAAAGTCGTGCTGTGCTGCCGACTCAAAGCTGAAACTCGTCGTAGCCGACAACGATGAAGTCGTCCAGTTCACCGGGCCACATGCTTGCTTGTTCTGGATAAAATATTGCAGCTGATCTGTGTTTCAGAACTAAGTTTAAGCTTCTTGTTTAGACTATACTTACATTATATTGATGCTTGGTTCTAACTTGTTTATTCCTTTTTTTCTCTATGCGTCTGCTTCTGATTGCTTGGACGGCAAAACTCGTCGGCTCCAGATCCAAATGGTACGACTTCTCTCCAGCTCATTTCTTGTAGTTGCCTCTGTCTTTTACTAGCAACTAGTATGTGTCACCTTGGAAGAATGGGAAGAGTTCTGCATGTGTGCGGCGGATTTTTAATACCATCGATCAGAGAATCAAAGACCATATATTTTTGTAGAATGAATTAATATATCAGAGAGGAAATTTTGTATATATTCAAGTTGCACACGCGGCAAGTTTATACGTAGCTAGGATGGTCTAATTCTGTCTGCCACCGATAGAAAATATAAAATGTTTGCATCTACAAGCGCGCACGTGTACGTACGTGTTTGACTAAATAAATGATTTTGATAATTACAAAGTGGATCACAACGCAAGTACAATCAATCAAGTGCGAGAGCGAGAACAGCATCTTGTAGTAAAAGCAAAAGAAGGAAAAAACACACGAGAGTACGATCAAAGAGGATAAGCGTCGTCGTCATCCATGAATATGGAAGGTGTGTATCAACTATCAACGAGAGCTGACATGTTAATTTGTTTCCTGAACTACGTACGTACGTACAGGGCCATTGTACTACAAGGGGTGGTACCATCTGTTCTACCAGTACAACCCTCATGGCGCGGTGTGGGGCAACATCATCTGGGCGCATTCGGTGTCGCGCGACCTCATCAACTGGGAAGCCCTGGAGCCGGCGATCAAGCCCAGCATCCCCACCGACATGTACGGCGTCTGGTCCGGGTCGGCGACGTTCCTCCCCGACGGCACTCCGGCGATAATGTACACGGGCATCGACCGGCCGGACACCAACTACCAGATACAGAACATCGCGCTGCCCAAGAACGCGTCGGACCCTCTCCTCCGGGAGTGGGTGAAGCCGGCCTACAACCCGGTGGCCGTGCCGGTGCCCGGCATCAACGCGACGCAGTTCCGGGACCCGACCACCGCCTGGTTCGCCGGCGGGCACTGGCGGATGCTGGTGGGCGGGCTCAGGCCGGGCACGCTCCGCGGGGAGGCGATCCTGTACCGGAGCCGCGACTTCAAGCACTGGGTGCGCGCCAAGCACCCGCTGCACTCGGCGCTCACCGGCATGTGGGAGTGCCCGGACTTCTACCCGGTGGGCGCGCCGGGGAGCCAGAAGGGGCTCGACACCTCCTCCGAGCTCGGGGCCAAGCACGTGCTCAAGAACAGCCTCGACCTCACCAGGATGGACTACTACACCGTCGGCGCCTACGGGTACAGGAACCAGACGGAGAAGTACGTGCCGGACAACCCCACCGGCGACGTCTACCAGCGGCTGCAGTACGACTACGGCAACTTCTACGCGTCCAAGACCTTCTTCGACCCCGTGAAGCAGCGCCGGGTCCTCTGGGGCTGGGCCAACGAGTCCGACAGCGTCGCCCACGACAAGGCCAAGGGCTGGGCCGGGATCCAGGTACCGACATCGATACACTGATCAGCAGTCACCAATTAATCAGCAACCTCTCGATCGATCGTTATCGTTTTCAGCTCAAACTAATCTTTGAATGAATGAATGAATCGTTTGGTTGAATACAATTGTGCAGGCGATTCCCAGGAAGATCTGGCTCGACCCCAGCGGCAAGCAGCTGGTGCAGTGGCCGGTCGAGGAGGTCGAGAAGCTCAGGGCTAAGCCTGTCTACGTCGGCGAGAAGGTCGTCAAGCCCGGCCAGCATTTTGAGGTCACGGGTCTGCAATCCTACCAGGTTAGGCCTCACCACCAGTGCATTACACAAAACAGCTACACCCTGCTAATTAACAGTAGCTAGTTAAGGTGCCACTATCCTAGCTTCTGGTCCATGGCTTATGCATGGGCGCCAAACAATTCTTATGGCGTGCACAAGTCCTGCTTCTCCTTCTCGATCGCTATTGGACTCGCAGAGTCAAAGTCGACGGGTTTTGTTCGCTTGCCGGTCGACCCCGCCCGCTGCTTGAAATTTCGTCTTCCATCTTATTCACACATCCGCATCATGCATCCGCTATAGATTTGAACGACGATCTTTCGTCGTAGACAACAGCGCGCATCACCTCTCAACACCAACCGTGGGAGCATGCTGTTGGCCAAGAATATTTTTCATTTTACAAGGACTATGACTCTATATGAGTGCCTTTCATTCGTGGAAACTCTCTTGGTCATACTAGTTCAGTTTTCAAAGAACACTTTCTATTTTTTCCTGGCGTGACTGTGACTCGCGGCTGATATTAAGATGACTAGTGCAACAAACTAATCCAGATTTTACCTTTCGCTTTCGATCGGATGCAGTCTGACGTGGAGGTGGGCTTTGAGGTGTCGAGCCTGGACAAGGCTGAGCCGTTCGATCCGGCCTACAGCAACGACGCGCAGAAGCTGTGCGGGATCAAGGGCGCGGATGTGAAGGGCGGGGTGGGGCCCTTCGGCCTCTGGGTGCTGGCTTCTGCTAACCTCGCAGAGAAGACCTCGGTGTTCTTCAGAGTCTTCAAGGATGGATACGGCAAGCCTGTCGTCCTCATGTGCAGCGACCCCTCCAAGTATATATGCAATGCCTCACCAAATAATATCTTCTTAATATTCCAACTCGAATGAGCACGTCTTCTTATACATCTGATCGACGATTTCTTCTGTGTCGTCGTCCACAGGTCGTCTCTCACCCCAGGTCTGTACAAGCCGACGTTTGCCGGCTTCGTTGACACCGACATTTCGTCCGGGAAGATCTCCCTCAGAAGCTTGGTACAGATTCTACCCATAGCATCATTTTAGCTAATAAACAGTGCATCTGAAACTAAAAACTGTCTGTTGACCAAGGTTTAATTAATTCATGTCATGTCTCTTTAGATCGACCGGTCGGTGGTTGAGAGCTTCGGCGCCGGAGGTAAAACTTGCATCCTGTCAAGAGTGTACCCGTCCATGGCGATAGGGAAGGATGCGCATCTCTACGTGTTCAACAATGGGGAGACGGATATCAAGGTATCCAGCCTGACTGCATGGGAGATGAAGAGACCCTTGATGAATGGCGCCTAAATGGTTGCCCGTTGGAAATCGATTTGTGCCACATCGTCATTGATTGGACCTCTTTGATGCATGAGATTAAGATTAGAAAAATTGTTTTACGTGCTGCAATTCATGGTTTTGTGTTGGGTGGTGTACGAATAATTAAAGATGTTGTTTATTAATTAATCTCCATGCTTTTGATTTCTGAAGATAATTAATACAGAGCTTCCTGCAAATTTTCTTTCTCCGTTGAGATACCTCCTCGATCGTTATGCATGTCAGTGGATCAGATTGATCAATGATGCTAGCCTGACTGAATTATGACGAGCTATATGCACTGTATAGACATGTCTTATATTCCAATCCATTTTCCGCAAAAGTGACAACAAGCTCCTTTTTTCTACTTAAGGTCATGGATGTATTCATATTTTTTGTGGTCATTTCGTCTGAACAGGAGCTTGGTTCTCGTGTTTGATACAAATTGTGAAATATTTAGAAGGAACATGGGGCAACGATCCGCGTGACAAAAGATAGAAGTGGTGCACAGATTAAAGCCAACTAATCTGCCAAGAAAATCAGCATAGTTTTAATCTCGGACAAAACAAACGTAGTAGGTTCATGTAGTAGTGGGATCGATACAGAAAAAAGAAAACGCGTAGTGTTCTGGTGGAGGAGAAGGGCTCTTTCTCATTATGAAAAGATTATGTAGCTATCTCCAGGTGGAGATCACTCCTAAAACTGACAACTTAAAAAGGTACATGTGATAAATAAATGTGCATGAACGAATGATAACCTAGGTGATTGTTTGTAGGATTTTTGATGAGTAAGGTTGTCGTGCCCTAAGCTAAAGTAGGATAAGTATTCTCTCAAGTTTTAGACACAACTCTACGCACACTGTATGATTCATTTAGAAAATAAAAATATAAAAGAAATACAGGTGTGAAAGAAAGTTTAGCAAGATAATAAAGAACAAGAAGGTAAAATTTAGTTTCTACATCAATAAGGTAACATGAGTGTAGGAGAGACTAAATATATATGTTCTCAGATATTTGTGATTACATATACTATATAATTGAAACAATACAAGGATATGCAACTCTTAATATTCATTAAGGTTCAAGGGAACCCACCCATAGCCTCAAGCATAAAAATTCAGCTCGAATTCTTAGAACCGTGGAATGGTTTGAGCAGTAGGATGGAGGCGGTGATCAGTCGGTCCGAGGTGTGCTATTTGGTCTTGCCAGTCGCCAAGTTTGTGAAAGATTCTACGCTTTCATCGAATGCTGAGCTAGCGAGTTGCTCTATCCTGTATCACCTCGTTCTGGTTCGGCACCCCTCCCTCTTGGGGGTGTTGGTGGTGGGTGGCAACGAGATGACTAAGTTCACAACGCCTATCTTGCTTGGTTAAACGAAAGTCTCGTGTTGCTGTTAGTGTAGTTGTCGTGGTGCTGAGTTTTTTTTTGAAAATTTCCATATTTAAGAAACCTGAGCAGCAAGCCGCCTCATTAAAAACCTTCCAGTCCCCTTAGATACCCTGTTAAGGAAAAGAGTGCGTAAGAAACTTGCTGCCCCCCGATTACACAATGTTTTTACAATCAAACGTGATCAGATTCTGAACGCAGTCAGGAGCTGAGTCACGAAGTAAGTCAGACAAACCTGATTTACCTAACTGAGCTAAAACATGGACTACACCATTACTAACTCGGTCTACTTTCGCGACTGAGATGTCACAGTATAAGTTCAGGATCTCTCTAGCCTCTCTAACTAAGCTCCAACTAGACGATTGTTCTAAAGAATTTGAGCTTAAAACTTGAATTGCACGGGAACAATCAGACTCAAGGACAGCTGGCCACATGCGACCAGAACTAAGATGACGGATCCCTTCAAGACAGGCAAGAATTTCGGCTTCCTCGACACTGGCACAAGACGGGATGAACTTCCACTCAGCGAGAAGAGAGCATCCGCTATGATCACGAATAATGATACCAATGCCCGCAGTCTTTGAAGTAGGATCCCAGCCGGCATCTACATTTGCTTTAACCGTTCCCATTACAGGGGGTACCCAACCTATTGATACAGTTTGATTATCCTTGCTGATTCCTGTGTAAGATTGATGGTAGTTCACCAAGTAAGGGATCGAGGCCGAAACTGATGCCTTCCCATCCCCATGGATAATATTATTGTGATGGTGTCAAGAACGCCATAACATGAAAATGATCATATTGCTGAGAAGAGAAAGAATCCATTCAGTGTCATTTCCTCTCAAGACCGATTCATCAGGTAAGGACCAGTGGTCACGCAGCTCGTCCTGAATCGCTCTCGGGATCGTGCACCTGACGAGAGCGTGACGAGCATCTTCCACCGCTTGACCGCAGATTGAACAAATCGGATCCACATGCGATATACGGTGGCTTAAATTTTGAAGGGTGCCTAAAGAATCCGTCGCCACCCGCCAAGCAAATATACGCAGCTTCGGTGGCACATTTAGCTTCCAGATTAGATCGAGCACTTTCCTTTCTCCTGATGCTTGAGTACTAGATTGTCCAGCGCTGAGTTCCTGTAGCTTTGGTTGCATTCCAATACGATAAGCATACCGTACGCTGAAAAGGCCATGGTTCTCGCCACTCCATGCCAGAAAATCATCCGATCCCCGTGGTGCTGAGTTTGTTGTTGTTGCTATTGTGCCATGCTTCCACGTGTGTCACTAAGCTAACGCTGCTAGGAGTTAAACCGACTTAGTTGGCTTTCAACATTTTTTTTTCTATTGATCAATGAAAAACAGCTCCGGCTGCATTTTAGAAAAAGATTTATGGTTTGACCTGAACGGAAAAGAAAAAATTTAGGAAAAAAATCTGAACGGAAAAGAGAAATTAAAACTAGAGGACCAAAATCCTCAATAGACAATGGGTCATTAAATTTTCACCTCCGACAGTCCAAAACGCTAAAATTACCGGCCCAGTCATAACTGCGCCCGATCTATCCCTCCCCTCCGTAGCCTCCAAAAATAAACTCACGGGCTACTACGATACGAACACTATCGCACCGAAAAATAAAGAGAAAAAAAGGAAATAAATCCCGTCCCGGCGTTCCCCGATCGGAGCTGGTGGTGGTGCTGGTTCGGCGACGACGATGAGGGGGAGCAAGCGGCCGCTCGGCGTGGTGATGGCGTGGGTGCGGAGGCAGCCGCCCAAGGTGAAGGCTTTCCTCGCCGTGGTCGCGGGCATGGCCGCGCTCGTCTTCATCCGCTTCATCGTCCACGACCACGACAACCTCTTCGTCGCCGCCGAGGCCGCGCACGCCATCGGCATCGCCGTGCTCATCTACAAGCTCACCAAGGAGAGGACCTGCGCCGGTTCGTGTTGTCGTCAACCCTCCCCCTCCGCCCTCCTGTTTTTCGCTCGATCCGCGCGCGCGAGTGTCCCTCTGAACTAGGAATCTATAGGGATTTTTCCACCAGCTGCAAGATTCGAAAACGTACCAGGGGATTGGTGGTTTAATTTGTTGCGGTGAATATCTAGGACCTCAGATTGGGAAAAAATTCCGATCTGGTTCGCCTCCCTGAAGTTTCAATTTTTAGCGACAATTTCGGACGAGCTGATTTGTCTAGGAATATGCGTAGGCAAGCCTGTGGTTTTAGTTTTTTGATATATAATATGAAGGCAATTATTGATCTGATATTCTCTTTGAACTGCAAGTCGTACTATGTTTTGATGTATGATACTATGATCTGGTTTGGCTGCGTTGGGGTTGGGGTCATGTGGTGCATAGGCTGAAGAAACAAAAAAAAAACATGTCTTTTTCTGTCATATTGTGTGTTTTCCAGCCTTTGCTCTGTTTAGTTGCTTCCATTCAAAGGCTTTGGAATGAATTGGTGCTATGTCTGGAATAATTTGGTTTGCGTCCAGTCTTCCATTATTACTTAGGCAGCAGTTTGTTTGTATGAAGGAGTTTTCTTTTAGCAAGTTTTTTTCTTCAGTTGTTTGGAAGTCCTTATGCTTGAAGTTGACTTTTTTTAGGGAAAGCCAACCATGTTAGGAGGATGCATTATTAGTGAGCTGATATAGAAATGATTAGCACGCACATTTTTTTTACTTCTATATTGATGATAGGTATCCTTGGTTCATTTTGTGGCCAAATATGTAAAATTAAGTTGTCTGGCAGAGTGGACATCCTATCTCGTGGCATAATATGCTGACTGATTTTTTATTGATCTGCAATATGTTGACGATATCTTGATCCTCAGCTGCCATATCAGTACAACTTTTTCAAATGAAAGAATTACTTTAGTTTTCATGGTCGGTCTGATTGTAATAGGTCTATTCGGAATCATCAAACTTCTAGAATCTGCGTGTTATATTTTTCTGTGATCTGAACTTACAAATAGTTGGTCCAGTTTTAGTGTCAATACAGCCCTAATACTCATCACCCAGTGTTTATGTTTTGTCTGCTTTGATTTTACATGGTCCACAAGCATAAATTACATGTTGTGACTGGTATTTGTTTTAATCAGAAAGGCTAGTCTCCAGTCTTGACTAGCATGTCATTATTACATTGTAACATAAATTATAGTATGAACGTGCTAGCGTTTTAAATTATAGTATGAACGTGCTCATTCTTACTAATATTGCAAAAACTTCTTTGTTAAATCTTGCAGGACTATCCCTCAAGTCTCAGGATTTAACTGCATTGTTCCTATCTGTTAGGCTATACTGCAGCTTTGTCATGGAGTATGACATCCATACTGTGTTGGATACTGCTACACTTGTGGCTACACTTTTTGTTATTTACATGATTCGGTTCAAATTGAGGTCAACTTACATGGTGGACAAGGACAATTTTGCATTGTACTATGTGGTAAGAACACCTGAACTTCTATCCCACCAATATACAATTTAATTAGCAAACATAAGCTGGCTATGGCAGTAAAGTTCACATTTTTTTGCAGTTTGAATACATTGAGCAAAAACTGAGCATACCAACGTTTACACCATTATTTACTTCTCTGCAGATTCGTAGCTCTACGCGTTGCTTGTTTAGCTATCCTTGATTGGAAATCACTGCTTTCTGTGTATTTTTTCTTGGCTTGCTTGCATGAAGTTACAACTCTTTACAAACATGTTTTCTTGATCACTCATTCTTTTTGATTCTCTGGATGTTGGTAGGTCTGTTTATCTTGACTGCGGCCAAGTTTTGTGCTCAGTTGAGCAAACTTCGAATATTATATAACAATTATGAATATTAAGTTGATCAATGAGATCTCACCCTGATGACTAGTGGTGGCAAATAGTTGAAGCCTTGTAAAGGCATTTAGATTTGTATCGTCAATTGTCAATGGGTCTAATGCTATTAAACCATGTATCCTTCATTTAAAACTGTAGAAACTTACATTGGGCTACTGGGTTGTTTTGCTTGTTCAGTTAGTTGTAATGCTCACAAATCTCTTAGTTATTACTTGCAATTTTTAACACATGCCAACTTATTGATTGTGTTATTTGTTACCTTATTTTAAGGTGGTACCTTGTGCTGCGTTGGCGCTACTTGTTCACCCTTCAACGTCTCACAACATTTTAAACCGGTTCAGCTGGGCATTCTGTGTTTACTTGGAAGCTGTTTCCGTGCTGCCACAACTGCGTTTGATGCAAAATACCAAGGTAAACAGTTGCAAACAATACCCTTGACTCCAGGTGTAGTTTTCTGACCAAAGTTTTGCATCTTTTGCAGATTGTCGAACCATTCACTGCTCACTATGTGTTTGCGCTGGGGGTTGCGAGGTTTCTTAGCTGTGCCCACTGGGTTCTTCAGGTTTGTCTTTGGAATAAATCCTGGAGCTTATTTTTTCAAGTATGAGTTGTCGCTCAAGTTCGCATGCATAGCATTTGGCATTTGTTGTTGCTGCTGCCATCTGTGCTTGTTAGGCTATCTTTGATGGAATGACAAGTCATCATCCGTTGTACTCTTAGAGAAAACCCTAAATTTCGAGTGTTGGAGGCTAAAAACAGCTCCAAGAGCATACCCATCTGTTGCCCCATACCCATATTTTTGGGTAGAGTCCAAATTTGTCGCCCAAATACCCAAATATGGGTATTCGATTCCCACTACCCAAAACGCAGTATTGGACGCAGGAAGAGCCAACCGACCGTGTGGAAGTTTCCACACCCTCGCTGCCTGCGCTTCTGCCGACCTCCCCGCGGCTGTATGAGCTGGATTCCACGTCAAAGTTCCCTCTGATCTACTGCCACTCCTGTCCACCTGTTCATCGCATCAAGCTTCTCCATTGCAGTTGCCTCCGCCTGGATCTTGAGCACCAATGCCTAGCACCCCTGAGCCCCACCTCGGCGACGCCTCATCCTCGCTGGCCTGTCGCGTCCAAGCACCACGCCGCACCTGTCCTCCGTCCCGAGCTTGTTTTCTGTTGCCGCCCCGAACTCCTGGGACTTGACCTGCAAGCAGAGCTGCCTAGTGCTTCCTCGTGGCGCCAAGCAGCTCCTCCCTGGGAGCCACCAACCAGCACCTCGGGCTGCAGCCCAGTTTCTATCTGCATGCAGCCACCTAGCTTCTCCTGGCATGCCCAAGCCTAGCTGAAGACCGATTTTTTTTCTGTTCAAGGTCCTTGGTGTTGAAGTAAGTTAGACGTGTAGCTGACTGTTTAACCTCACAGGTGCACACATAATTTCGTTGCCAACGTTTTGGGTATGCTGCAAAAGCAGATTTTTTGGCTACCCATACCCTCTCTGTTATCTACCTTTTTTTTTGGGTAGTCAAAATTTGCCAATCTGGCCACGTGGCGATTCTTGTTTACCCTTGTCTATTCCAGCGCAGTCGTTGGACATAACTTGCAAGCTATTCAATATATAGGGTTAAGCACATCTTGAGGATTTCTATATGCATGTGCATTTGGTTGTTTTCATAAGGCACGTGTATGGAACCGCCGCTTATATATAAATAACAAATATTGAATTGTGTAGGTTCTGGATACCCGTGGTCGTCTGTTGACTGCTCTGGGCTATGGTCTATGGCCATCTATGGTGCTCCTGTCAGAAATCGTACAGACGTTCATCCTCGCCGATTTCTGCTACTACTATGTGAAGAGGTAAATCCCAGCGTCACTGCCACATATATGTTTTAGAATCTAACCCTGGAAGTTACCTAATGGTGGGGGTGTTCGTGGATGTGCAGTCTTGTGGGTGGACAACTGGTGCTACGTCTTCCCTCCGGTGTGGTGTAGGAGCTGCAGCGGGAGAAACAGCTTCACTGTACTCAGAATGACAGTCGGTTATTATGCTCTAGCTAGTACCCGAGAACGGGGCCACCCTCTTGAGTTTCTATTTTCAGTTACAAACTGTTACTGTAGTAGTCAGTCAGTGAGAGAACTCAGCAGCAGACATAGGTTTTGTGGACGTGACTGTTAACAGCGTGTGCCTTGATACACCTGACTTGAGAGTATGCTAGCTTCCGTACCTGTGTTTGTGGCAGCTATTTTAGAAATGTGAAAAGATCGTCTATCTGGATCTGGCTACTCGCTTTCCCCTGTAGGCCGGCGTTGGAGTCGCCGAGCTGATGTGGGAAAACGATGCTTGCCTTGGTTTTACTGAGCCGTTGCATCATGCTTTGTTGCTCGCGTTCTCACGCCTGTTCCGTGTGCCAAATTTCGGGGTGTCTGTTTTACCAGTTACCACGGCGTCAGAGGTTGGTGGCATGCCCACATTTTGGTTTGGGGGCATTGGTTTGTGACGGAGAGCTGATCGTGATGGCCATGGGGTTCACTTTACCTGGAAAGTTTGCCATCTTTGACACGACATGAATGCCCTGATCCGGTATTGGACCTTCTTGGAGGCGCAGGCAGCTGGATGCTGCTGAACTCTGAAGAACGGATCTCCACTTGCTTTGCACCAGGGCAACAAAATTTCTCATCTGCTTCGTTTTTTTTGTTTTGTGGAAATGCTCATCGTAAACAAAGATCTAAAGGGTTAAAAAAATGTTATTCATGCTGCCTATGTAGTTCCTCCCGTGCGCTATCACAGTGGATGGAGACCCTGGGGGCGTCTGTACATGGGAAATTACTGCATAGTTGCCGGTTTCTGAAAGCACTAGATGAGTACTCCGTTCGTTCTATAATAACTGTAGTAGTATAAGATGTTCTCATATATCTCACGGTGTAAACTACATATACGAAGCAAATTGAATGAACCTATACACTAAAATGTGACTAAATACATTAATATACTCCGTATGTTCGAACAAAATAAAAATGAAAAGACTTACATTCAAAAACAGAGGTAGTAATCAATATCTTTTTTTTTTGGATTAATAAGTAATCAATATCTTGACATCACAGGGCCGCCAACTCCGAAGAATGACTGAATGATGCCATCCAAGGACACGTGGTCCTCATCATCTAAAAAAACGGAGCTGGTACATGGCTATTTTGGAGAGCACTACTGCATAATATCTGGCCTCGCCTCAAAGTTTTCCTAGATGACAAACTTCATGGGGTACGTGGCTCCGATATTTCTCTCTCGGTTCTGATGCAGAATCCAGATACTAGCAGAACTGCAGGGTCAGCAGAGTGGGTCGGGCCGCCAGATCCACATTCCCACGACCCATCCCGGCCCAATAAGAACCCGCCGACCCGACACCTGCATCTCCATCTCCATTCCCATTCCCCTCCGCCTCTCTCCCCCCCTCCCGTGCTCGCCCCCAACCCAAATCGCCTCCACACTCCACCGCACCACCCACGCGCCACCCACGACCGCCGGAGCCGCCGCCGGCTTCGGTCGCGATGAGCGACACGTTCTGCCCG
Organism: Poa annua; assembly: GCA_026929855.1. Taxonomy (NCBI): domain Eukaryota; kingdom Viridiplantae; phylum Streptophyta; class Magnoliopsida; order Poales; family Poaceae; genus Poa; species Poa annua. The sequence continues at coordinate 85,496,359 of CM049432.1, forward strand.
GACTGCAAGAAGCACACGGAGGTGGCCTTCGACCACTCGGCGGGGGACACGGTGTGCACCGAGTGCGGCCTCGTCCTGGAGGCGCACTCCGTCGACGAGACCTCCGAGTGGCGCACCTTCGCCAACGAGTCCAACGACAACGACCCCGTCCGCGTCGGGGGGCCCTCCAACCCGCTCCTCACCGACGGCGGGCTATCCACCGTCATCGCCAAGCCCAACGGCGCGCACGGCGACTTCCTCTCCTCCTCCCTCGGACGCTGGCAGAACCGCGGGTCCAACCCCGACCGCTCCCTCATCCTCGCCTTCCGCACCATCGCCAACATGGCCGACAGGTGTGATCTTTTCCTCCTCCTCCTCTGCTCTTCCATTTCCGCGCCGCCCGCTCGATCCGATCCAAATAAAGATATTTCTTTTCGAGATTTATTACTACTGTAGACCTGTAGTAGTAGTAGTGGGGATCAATTGCTCGTCCTGCCGGCGTCCTGATTTGGGGCTGCCAAAGGGGGGCGGATTCAGGACCCGACGAGCGTGATATATAGATTTGTTATTACGCCTGGTGGTCATCGGTTTGGTAGATTTGGAATGCGTGACGCGTCCGTGTAGAGGGCGGCCTAGGGCTCGTGCTCTATCATCCTAGTACTTAGTACGTGTGTAGGGATCGTATGGTTGGTTAAATGGTTAGGTGGTGCGTGCTTTTCACATGGATCTGGAGGGAGAGGGGAAGGCTCCATTTAAGACTACCTGTATATCCAGAATTTTGGTTGATGCAATGGATCTCATGTGTAAAGTTAGATTTTTCTCTTTGCATGTGTATGGGATATCATAGGCTTGTTCGCAGTGTCTAGTTTATTGATTTATGCGCTCACGGAGCGTTGGCAGACTGTTGGTGATGGCATTTAACCCCTAGTTTCTTCAAGAATGAAATTATCCACTTTGGTGCCTACAAAATGATGCACTCTAATTGTTTCCATGAAAGGCATGTGCAATTGTGGCAGCCCTTGCCTGTACTATCTTATCTGGAATGGAATTTTTTTCACTATATAAATCAGTGCGATAGATAATTGACTGAAATGAGTACAATTATGAGCATGCTGATTTACTACTAAATTTGTTTGGGTGTTTGTGACATTTGGATTTTGACGATAAATTGACATCTCTTCTGCAGGTTGGGTCTTGTGGCTACTATTAAGGTAAGAATTTTTTAGTGCTACTTACTTTGAGCCTGCAGCCAAAATATTTGCAATACTTGATACCTCCATGCGAGTAGTAGCAGCCACACAATGATTGGATTGCACAGATCAATTGATTATGTCCATGTTTTCCTAAAAATGCCGGCAGTATATAGTCTCAGTTTTATGTATGTTCACTTTGAATGAATGTTTGAAATCCACCAGGGTTGCTTCTAGGGCACCTTACTACTTTCTGTCCTAGCTTATGTGCTAAAAGAGCAGGGATCCATATTATGTATTGTAATGAGTCTATTTCATTTCGATAATAAAATAATAAATCACTATGTTGAATACCTGGTGTGCTGCACAACACTTATCCCATGTCCTCATAAGGTTCATTGCTGATTCCCTAAGAGTTACTTCAGAGTTCTATACAGTAATATAGCACTGTTTGTAGCAGTTGTAATTTTGTTGCATTACATTTCTTAAGGACCGAGCCAACGAAATCTATAAGAAGGTGGAAGATCTTAAGTCTATCAGGGGAAGAAATCAAGATGCCATATTAGCTGCTTGTCTGTATATTGCTTGTAGACAAGAAGATCGTCCTAGGACTGTAAAAGGTAAATGACGTTGTAACCAATTTCTGTTTTTTTAGACATTAGAAGACGACAGCATACATCATCTGATGCCATTCTTTGTTATGCTGTGTTGTGTTTCTGTAGAAATATGCTCTGTTGCTAATGGAGCAACGAAAAAAGAGATAGGCCGGGCAAAAGAATTCATAGTGAAGCAACTAGAAGTTGAGATGGGCCAATCTATGGAAATGGGAACCATCCATGCTGGAGATTTCCTGGTTTGTTTCTACCTAGCAGTTAGCATATAAACTTGCAAAGTTGGAAGTCGATAGCTTATAATCTTACAAATCTGCAGAGGCGTTTCTGTTCAACTCTTGGGATGAACAACACTGCTGTGAAAGCAGCTCAGGAGGCAGTTCAGCGCTCAGAGGAGCTTGATATCAGGTTAGGCCTTTTTGTACTTTATGCACACGAGATTGGCCGGTCTTACAGATAGATTAGCCTCAACATGAAAGTCTGTCTAATTAGCGCCAGCATTAGTCCTGTCTACTTTTGGCCTCCTTAAGTCTCAAACACTAGCTTCTTGTGTAGTCTTGTTTCATGTAGGGTGACATCAGGAACCATATACCATTAGAACAACTAGTCTTGAATTAATGGCCAATGCAGCTAAGTCTACCCTATATATCACAAGTAACCGATTTGGCACAGACAACTTCCACAACTTTCAGTTTAATATGGAGATACTGAAGTGCTAGTGTTTGACTCTTTAGATATGGACCTGCTTTACTCGTCAACTTTCTAGTGTACAATCTTTGACCTAGAAAGATTTGTCTACACTTCATTCCAATCTGCCGTGCAGGAGGAGTCCTATTTCAATTGCGGCTGCTGTGATTTATATGATAACCCAGCTTTCAGAGGACAAGAAGCCACTTAAAGGTTCGAAACACTCATCTTTCTGTCCTTTTCCCCTACACTTTTCTTCGAAATAATTAATGCTTGGATGCACGTGCTTTGCAGATATTTCCTTGGCCACCGGTGTGGCAGAAGGCACGATCAGGAATTCATACAAGGACCTGTATCCCTATGCTGCGAGGCTCATCCCGAACTCCTACGCCAAGGAGGAAGACCTGAAGAACCTCTGCACGCCGTAGGAATCGATTCGCCATTCTCTCTCCCTATCTCACTCTTTTCTTTTTCTTTTTTGTCACATAACTTTGAAATTAGATTTGTCGAGGAGAGGAGTTATGTTGCTGTGAGCACTTCACTGGGCCATGTATATTCCCTGCCTAATTTTATGTGCATGGACCTGTCGGATCGTAACAAAGCTGTCTGGAAGCTTCTAAGTTATTAGATCGGTTTTCCTATCTGCTTTGCTGGTGCACAGGTTGATTTTAAGTTGTGTAGTATAAGACTTACATGGCTACTGCTGGATATGGCAGCAAAATCGGTTCCGTGAGGGGTCCTGGGGGAGTCCCGGAATGTACACAGTAGCTGTAGAATGATTTAGGAAAGTATCAGTGGTTCCGTGAGGGGTCCTGGGGGAGTCCCGGAATGTACACAGTAGCTGTAGAATGATTTAGGAAAGTATCAGTATCATTCTCTTTGACAATAGCAGTGGCTGCCATCAAACAAACTACATGACTTACATGTTTTAACCACAAAATCTGAAGTGAGAAAACTATGTAGGCTTCAGTTTTTGCAAGATGATTACCCACCAAATCTCCTACGGTATTTGCTGAGACTATTTTCTGGATCGCCTTTCAGCATCCTATAGTCGAGCTAGGCACGGAAGCGCATGACTGAGAGATGCTGACGGAGTGGTAGCTGGTGAGGGGGTTTCAATTTTGGTTAAAGAAACGTTTGGGTTCAGTGATTGCAGTCTTCATTTCGGGCAAACTATGACAAATTTACTTGAAGCCGGCCGAAATCCAACCTAATATTTCAGAATTTAGGGAAAAAAGGTTAAGCATTTATTTGAGTTCGTGTGCACCCCAGTAATATCTGAAACTATTCTGAACGAAAGGGGATTGCTTCTGTATCTATCGATACATACCAGGCAATCCGCTGAGCCTGTTGCTTCGATTGCCTTCCTGCATATCTTGTAGTCGGCTGCCGAGCTAGGCACAAAAGAGAAGATCGAGAGACGCTGATGGAGCGGTAGCTGGTGAGGTGTTATCAAGTCCGGTCCAGTGATTTAGTTATCATTTCGGGCAAAGGACCAATATTTCTGTATTTTGACAAAAAGTGCAAACATTCATTTGAATTTGTGTATTTCACAGTAATACCTGAAATGTTTTTAACAAAAAGCAAAAACTTTAGTATCTACCAAAATAGATGAAATTTAAGAAGTTTTGACAAAGTATATTCAGAAGTGAGAACCACGGCATTGGAGAAGTTTCAGGAGTATTCGTGAGTGGTGAACACTTGGAAAAATATGCTCGGTTTTCGGCTGCAACTTGGAGACAGACAACGAGAAGGACTCCGCCACCAGGGGATACAATTGATACAGTCATACAGAAAGGGACCAAATACAGTTTGAGGCTCGAAATTAAAGTAGCTGTTTTTTCTACCCAGCTAGGGCAAATAAACATACCAAGACAATTTGTGATACAGAAAAGATCAATGTATTTTGGCTCGCAAAACAAAGCAAAAGATTTCAATAGTGTTACTATGACAAACCAAAGTAGACAACTTAGCGAGGTAGGTCAGCCCAAGAAGCAAGCTCTTGGTCCATGGTGTAGCTGCGTGTGATACTCTGAGTTGAAGAAGTAGCAGCCGAGAACTCATCGTGCCGTGTACCGGAGCGAGTTCTTAGATAACTGTAATAGTTTGAAGGTAACAATGGCATTGCTTCATTGTCCCCCTCTAACTCGTGGTTCTTCTTCAGTTCCATCTTGCCTCTCAGGAGCTGCAGCCTTACCTCCACTTCTTTCATGGTAGGCCTCTCTTCTCCTTGGTGCCTCAAGCATGCACTTGCAAGGGAAGCCATCTCGATGATCTGTTTCTCGTTGCCTTCCTCGAGAACCTGAACATCGACGATCTCCATTGTTGTGTTATCTTGTAGGCTTTTAAGGAAGTAACTACATATGTTTTCCTTCTCATCCTTGGAATTTAGGAAGATTGGCTTCTTCCTTGTTAGCAGCTCAACTATGATCACACCAAAACCATAAACATCGCTCTTCTCGGTTAGCTGGCCTGTTTGATAATACTCAGGATCCAGGTAACCAAGAGTGCCCTGCACTGCTGTGACCACACGAGTTTCCTCAATGGAGACTGATCTCGAAGCACCAAAGTCTGCAACCTTTGCAGTGAAGTTATCGGTCAAGAGTATATTTGCAGATTTCACATCCCTGTGGAAGATTGGTATAGCAGCAGCAGAATGAAGGTAAGCAAGAGCACTTGCGGCCTCGCTAGCAATTCTGATACGATCGTCCCAGGTTAACAAGCTGCTTGCACTCAGGTGGTCACCGTGAAGAAGTTCAGATAGGGTGCCGTTAGAGATGAACTCATACACGAGCAGAGGTACCTCTGATTCAAGGCAACATCCATATATTTTTACCACGTTTCGATGATTGATTTGTGATAAAATGGCAAGCTCGTTGACGAATTGATCAATCTCTATTTGGTCGACCATTTTGGACTTCTTTATGGCCACCACTCGTTGATCTGATAAAATTCCCTTGTAAACGGTCCCATGGCCTCCAAGACCTATAATGCGCGTGGAGTCAAAATTGTCTGTTGCCTTTTCTAACTCATCCAAGGAAAACATTTTACTGCTATGTGTGGCACTTTCATCCGACGAGATCAATTGTTCCAAGATAAGGCCTTTGTTTCTCCGGAAGTTTTCTTTTCGAACTCTATTTTTAATCCTCCTCTTCCACCTCCGAACAAGCAAAGTTGAAATTGCCGCCATACATAGAACTCCAATACCACAACTTAGTCCAATAATGGCTCCTGCAAAAATTTGCATATGCAACAATTAGACACATAATAGTTTTTTTCCTTTTTGTATGTAACTAGTTTTCCTTTCCTTGTATGTTGCCGAGAATAGTCTATTTTATGCTAAAACGTAAAAGACAAAAATCAAAGTTCAGCAGTGACAAACTTACAAATAACAATAAAAAGCCTCTTATAACTTGCCGATCAATGGAGAGAACAGCAACTATGCTGCCCTTTCGACAACACAATATATTGACAAGATAACATAACAAAGATTTCAGAATCTAAATGGTTGCGATTACATAATTAATTGCAAGATTAAAACAAGGTTCTAACTTCTGGTGGGTTACCTATAAATTGGTTGGTGCAAGAGTTTGTTTCCCTTACAAACTTGGTGCCAAAAGGGCATGAACAATGGTACCCTCCTACAGTGTTACGGCAAGTTGCAGACTCAGGGCAGGGGCCTGGACTGTACTTACATTCATCGACATCTGCAGTGAAAATAGAAGAAAATCCCAGATCACAAATGATTCTTCCGAAGGTAATATATAAACATATGCAGATACTGGAGAATTTGATATCTGAGTTCAGTCTAACCCCTGATTTGTCTCTCTATTTGGGTTTTGGGCATGCATGAGAGGGAAATTATTATACACATCTGAGCATTGCAAGACCCCTTCCTTTTAGATTATGGTATAAAATTTCCTACAAACTAAAGATGTATGCAGAGCAGGTGAAATAACTTGCCTCTGCATCCACCAGAGAGGTAAGGATTCCCTTGGTATCCGGTAGAGCAGTTGCATAGATACCCTGGGCCATTGGACGAATCCACGCACACGGTGTTTCCACTCCGGCACGCATAGGAAGACATGTTTCCTTGTGCTGCCGCACATGTTTCATTCCCAATTACCCAGTCAAGCACCATCGGCTGCCGCCCCTTGTAGGTATCATTGAATCTCGTAGTTGTTACATACTCGGAGCTGAAGAGAAACGAATCCGTTTCCACCAATCCGGCGTAGCTGCAATTATTAAAGGGCCAAACCTTTGCAACCTTGACATAATCTATATTGTAAAAATAGACACTGTAGTGGGTTAGGCCCTTGGGAACGGTGTTTTGGCAGCAACCTACACCAACGCATGAGCCATTTTTCAGGTCTTTCGGGCTACCACAAACGGATGCACACCCTGTTGCATCCCTTGCCAGTCCTTCAGTGTTGTAGATGTATGCAAGTGTGTTGCAGCCAATGTTTGTGAACTTGTTGTGCACATCTGAGAAACTGTACGGCCAAAGTAAGCGAAATCCCCAAATGTATGAAGTCATTGTTTCTGAGGTAGAATTGTAGCAATATGATGGGATGCGCCTTAAAACTCGTGATTGGCCACGGGACACCGAGATGGCTAGAATCTCTATTTTTAAAATGAATGGCCTCTCGGTTCCATCGGCAGTCCTGCTGCAATTGATCTCAAATTCTTGTTTGATAGCACAGCCGGAACCAATACCAAATGGGTAGGGGATCTCGACGCTACCGCAATGTGTTTTGCATCCTTGGTTGGGCTGCGCTGATGATATAGATGCTAGGTGCAGCATGGCTGCAATGGTGCCGAGCAGGAGCACTGACGCCATATGAATTCACTGAAATTGATGTCATCAGGGTAAGTGTCTTCTGTGCTTAAGGAGAAAGATAAAACACATACTGTAAAAAAAAAAGAGAAAAAACACACTGTAATAAAAGAGAAAGAAAACACATTGAACAAACAATTTGACACATATACTTGAAAGTAGAAACACATCTGCAAATGATGAACATAGGTGAAAGGTTTTCGAAGAAGGATGAAATGGTATTTAAAACTCTAGCAAATCTTATTTTGTATGCTTCATATTAGACAAAACAAAACAAACACACATTAGGATTATTCAAGAATTTCTTTGGGTGCAAAGATTAAATTCCCACATGGACAGCTGCATTTATTTTCCTGATTGCAGCAATATTCCTTCGGATTACTAATGTTCGAGATGAAATAAATTCTGTACTGTAGTATACTAGTAGTCCCTCCACATAAAAAAATAAGACTTTCTAGCCTTTATGAGTTTGTCCAAGTTCGTTCCCAAATGAGTAAATCAACATACTAAAACATATCTACATATGTATGAATGAGGATAAAACCAAAAAGCCTAGAAAATCTTACATTTTGATACAGAAAGAGTACATGATCAATCATGTTTCACTAATCCCCTACACGATAAAAATAGCAGAAACACATGGACCCATAGTAATTCCTCGATCTGGATTTAAGCTAGCTATATATACCGATAGAGCGGTCGGGGGCAGGGAGCAGGAACGGCGCAAGGTGGAGCGGGCGGGATGCGGTGCTCTGGAGGAGACGCCGTGGACGCGGCGCTGCTTCGTCCTCCCGCTGAGGGCAGGCGTTGCGCCATGGCCAGATTCAGATGCGTGAGTCTGTCCGACCTAGGAAGTCGACGCTGCCCAGCTGCTGCTGGTCCGTGAACTCACCGCAGGTGGAGACGAGGAAGGAATCAAGTTTGGAGGAAATGGATGTCAGCTGTTTAGAAGGCACTATCTCATTTTCGGTACTCCCTCCAGTTTAGAAGGCACGCAAGAAGTTTGAGAAACGTTTGACCATTAAATTTGGTTAACAAAACATAAATTATGTCTCACAAAATTTATACCATTAGACTTATATTTAAAAAGCTTTTAGTGATACAATGTATTGATAGAAAAAAAAATGGTTCATGTACAAAACCTAGAGCTAGATCACCCCATACCATAGCAGAACTCAACCCAACGCTAAACTAGCAGAACATGTGTGTGAGACCACCAACAACCCCAACGCTTAACCAAAAACGAGGTTCAGTCTCATGGTTTCCACCAAAGTGTCAACTGAGGCACATACATTGTTAAAAACGATCGCGTCCCATTGCTCCCAAATCCTTGCCTTAAATGAGCTCTCGGTTCTATTACTCTTATTCCCGTTGTAACTGTTTAAACGTAGCTATCTAACTGTAAATCAAACCTCGTATATACCGGCACTCGCCGTGAATGAGAAGCAAGAAAGAAACATCTTATTAGCCTCATAGTTTCCCAACTTCCCAAGTCCGTCGAATTCGTCAGATCCGCACCACACAAATCGAACTCGGGTCAGAGAGAAACCCAAAATCATGCCAGAAAGATAAGCTAAGCACAGAAGGGTACCACCGAATAAGAAGAGCATAAACATAGTGCATCGTCATCCATGTCTAGCAGCGCACCTTGCCTGTGACAATGGCGGATCAAGCTGCTGGAACACCGATCGTCGAGATGCCAGAGTATGCGTGCCAGCGCTTCCAACCGTCGCAGTGCGGAAGAGACGGAGGAAGAAGAAGAGGTGTGTGTGTTTGTATTTCCTCTCTTGAGAGATCATCCTTCTCAATTATACTGTACTGCTTTGGAAGATTCAACACGGATGGAATTGGAGGCCACTTGGGCAGCTGCGAATCTCGCCGACGGCTTTCTTCGTGAGTACGACCGAGCTTGGTTCTTTGGCCCGCGTCACTCACGTTCACATCTACTGATCTAGGCGTGACTCAGCCTCTTTGTTTTGCAGCTAATCCCAGGTACCTTCCTTGTCAGCAGTACGTTTCAGGTTATCTATGCATTGCTAGCCTAAGCTTTTTTTTTGTTGAGAAATAGCCTTAGCAAACCAGTTGATTATTTAAGTTGCTAATAAGCACTAGAACGTGGATGTTTTGCTCTAGTCTCTACGAAAGGTCAAGTGTTAATGCCATCAATCATGGAAGATAGCAAGTGGATTGGTGTATGCATAGTCTAAAAACCCGGACTGGTGACGGTGAGTGAACCGGTCAAGCAACTAGAACGTGGAGTGGTTGATGCGCTAGTCTAAGTTGCTGATAAGCACTACCACGTGGATGTGCTGTCCCTGATGTTATTTAACATTATAGTTAATATGTTGACCATCATTATAAAGCATAAATTCACCGCAAAAAAAAGCATACATAGAAAGGGGCTAATTGTAGGACTAGTCCCACATCTTATCGAGCGTGGCTTGTCTATTCTACAATACCAGATGATACGCCGCGCGTTGTTGCGGGTATAGTAGGAAGAAAGTAGTCGGCGAAAGACATAAGATGAATGAAGCCATATTGTCATCTCTAATTCCAGTTACAATTTGTCATGAATGAAATGAAAAATTACATGTGACGTATGGACTCCATAACTCTCTTGTTTCAAGCACATGAATTTGCTGCAAAACAATTATAATATCAAATGGAATCTCACCTAGATTGATGAAAAGTGTAGGTAATGTTGGAGTGTCAATACGAAATCCAACTAATATACAATAGACACAATTGACAAAACTAAAACATTGTCATTTAACAATTGCTTCCGCCATTACAGCAGTCGCAACTTGAGGAATAAATTTAGTAGAGACTACAATGAATTGGCCTTGATAATCCCTGATAATAGCCGCGCTGTGCACCGCCGTCGACCGCGGTGAATCTTTCCCATCAAATCGCCACCACCAACATTTCCTGTTTGGAGAAACAGAAGATGAATATGACATGTAGATCCATTTGTCAGTGAGACAATCAAATTTCCAACTGGGGTGTTTTTTCCTGACTTGCCAAACAGCTCGAGGGTTTGATTTAGACCGGGATTTGCAAGTTCAAGGTACAACCGACCGGGATTTAGAATGCAGCCTTCATTTCGCCGAACCTATATGACTTCAAGGTTTAAAATAGACCTTTTCTTATCCAGATCATAAAAGGAGGCGTGAACATTAATGTTTATCTGACGAGGTCTCAGCCTAGTCCATTTTGCTTCTAAAGATGCATCCGAAGGTTTACCAGTTTTAGATGCATTAGCAACAATAGCGAGAATTGGCATCTTACATTTAAACAGCGGGGGAACCTCCTTATTATGTGTACGGCGATCGTCTGATCCACCAGAGGTACCAACAAGTCACAGACACTAGTTCTTTAAACCCAATATTATCAAAGTTGTAGAGCTTGTTAGCCACATATCTTGTGCAAATTGGCAATGGAATAAAAGATGCAATATATCTTCAGGTCCCTGGTTGCAGATTGGGTACGCACCTGATGTACCAATATGACGATCAGCAAGTAGCCAAGTATGCGTTTCAAAAGAAGGATACCGTGTAGGGCACGCCACATAAAGATTTTGATTTTGCCCGGAATCTTAAGATAGGAGAGGGCCTTCCACATAGGATTAGTCGTCAAGGAACCTGGGAGGGCAAGTTGTCCAGCCTAGGGAACAAACTGGTGTCGCCATTGAAGATGATATCCTGAGTTTCTGACTGAAGTGTATATCGACCGTGCTTAGTGCAGCTCCAAGCAATGAAATCCTCGAACCCTTGGCTGTTTAGAGGGATTTGCAGGATACGACTAACATCCAGAGGGTTAAAGAATCATCCTGTTTGGACTACTTGCAATTTAAGAAATTTTGAGTCGAAGTAACAAAACCCCAAAGGTGACTTTTATGGTACCTTTTACTACTGCTGGGAGAGCACTAGTATGAAATTAACAGACGGCTCAGATTAAGCAGCAGAGATAAGGCCCAGTAGGCCCACAAGTCGCAAGTATTAGTAGAAAAAAACACACGCAATAGGCAAATCGACATGTCGTTAACACGCCGCCGTCTCCAGCTGACCGTAAGACCTTGAGCCAGACGCCGCGGAAGCACACCGGCTAGTACGCCTACCAGGGTTGCTTCTTCCAGAACATCCGGGAGAGCCGCTTTCGCACCCTAGACCCCAACAGGGCCGACCTATTCTTCCTCCCCATCTCGCCCCCACGAGATCAGCGGCAACAATGTCATGTGAAGAGTTTGTTGCATTGCACAAATCCTCTGATTAGGTGTTATACTCAGTAGATTCATTAGGTCATTCTTTCAAGATTATTAGCTGGTCCCTGCCCACCAATTTGGAGTCTTTTGTGAAGTTTGATGGTGTACTGAACTTCCACTGATTTGATTTGCCCGAGTCACTGCATATGCCTTCTCGACAAATTATGCATCTACTCTTGTAAAGTAAGTACACTATTGCTGATGAGATAGTAAGTATCAAGATATATATCAGATTGACATTCATGCTCTGTACTTTTTGCTCGCGCGAGAACAATCCAATTGCTTTACGCTTGTAAAGTAATCCACGGTATCACTGACAGTAAACATGTTGGATCATGTTGGATCGACATGCTAGCATTACAAAGAACAACTCGTGACATTTTCCCAGGGGGCTAATATGGCTGTGCACGTAACTGTTCATGTATTTTTAAACTATGCTCCGTGTACAGTGTACACCGAGTAATCACCGAAAACTCTTATAATTCTTCACCAGAATGCAACTCATTTAGTATTACGAGAAACATAATTGCAGATATAACAGTGTGACATCCTAGCATTACCAAGAAGAGTTGAACGTAGCAGCAACGAGAGTTGCACCATGAGGTTTCGTCATAGTCGAGTTCAGTTGAAATATTGCATAAATCAGCTGTCCAAAATGTATTTGAAAGTTGCTAAATTCATGTGGTTCAACATGGACCACCATGGACGAGGTCGGCTCGTGGCCTGGACGCGCTGGAGGAGGGTCGAAGGTTTAACGACGTGTGTGCGCTGATGGGAGCCCGGCCGCCCCGGCTCCCCGTGACGATCCGCCGGCCGGCCGGTGCGTGTGTTGGAGGTATGATCTAAGGGAGACAGGATATCTTGGATCAGCGGCGGCGGGAAGGGCCGAAGCGAGGCGGCGGTGGCGTCGGAGTCTCGGAGATGCGCATCGGAGATCGGCGGCAACACCCACGCAGCGAGGTGACTCGTAGAAGAAGGGTTATGAATGTTTTTTTTCTTTTCTTGAACGCACCTAGTTGGACTATATTGGGACTCGGCCCATCTACGGCCTTTTCTCGGTGGGTGGTAACTTTGGGACTAGTATGAATCATACTGGTCGTCGTTTTGTCACTAGTATGAAATTGTGTGAGCCGTTGGATAGATGAAAATGGAGGGCTATTATTTGTTTGAGGGTACCATAAAACACCTCAAACCAAAACACCGGAGAAGTTTGCTGAGTATTAGCGAGGGGCGAGCACTTGGACAGATATATAATTGCTCGGTTTTGTGGCTGCAGTTTGAAGACTGAAAACGATAAGGATTCCACGATGGGATTGAGTCAATACAGAAAGGATCGAATATTGTTTGCAGCTTAAAATTTAAGTAGCTGCTTTTTATTTTCCTTACTAGGGTGAATATGTATTACAAGACAATATGTGATACAGAATACATCGATGTATTTTTGGCTCGCAGAACAAAGCACAAGAGTTCAATATTGTTACTATGACAAAGCAAAATAGATAACTTAGCGAGGTAGGTCGGCCCAAGAAGCAAACTCTTGCTCCATGGAGTAGCTGCGTGTGACACCGTGAGTTGAAGAAGTAGCAGTCGACAACTCATCGTGTCGTGTACCAGAGCGAGTTTTGAGATAATTGGAATAGTTTGAAGGTAAAAATGGCATGGCTACATTGTCCCCCTCTAACTCGTGATTCTTCTTCAGTACCATCTTGCCTCTCAGGAGCTGCAATCTTACCTCCACTTCTTTCATGGTAGGCCTCTCTGCTCCTCTGAGACTCAAGCATGCACTTGCAAGGGAAGCCATCTCGATGATCTGTTTCTCGTTACCTTCCTTGAGAACCTGAACATCGATGATATCCATCATAGTGTTATCTTGTAGGCTTTGAAGGAAGCAACTACATATGTTTTGCTTCTCATCCCTGGAATTTAGGAAGATTGGCTTCTTCCTTGTTAGGAGCTCGACTATTATCACACCAAAACTGTAAACATCACTCTTCTCAGTTAGCTGACCTGTGTGATAATACTCAGGATCCAGGTATCCAAGAGTGCCCTGCACTGCTGTGACCACACGAGTTTCGTCGATGGAGATAGATCTCGAAGCACCAAAGTCCGAAACCTTTGCGGTGAAGTTATCTGTTAAGAGTATATTGGTACTTTTCACATCTCTATGAAAGATTGGTACCGAGGCAGCAGAATGGAGATAACCAAGAGCACTTGCAGCCTCGCTAGCAATTCTGATACGATCTTCCCAGGATAACAAGCATCTAGCACTCATGAGGTCACCATGAAGAAGTTCATATAGTGTGCCGTTCGAGATGAACTCATACACGAGCAAGGGCACCTCTGACTCAAGGCAACATCCAAAAAGTTTTACCACATTTCGATGATTGATGTGTGACAAGATTGCAAGCTCGTTGACGAATTGATCAATGTCTATCTGATCAGCCATTTTGGACTTCTTTATTGCCACCACACGCTGATCTGATAAAATCCCCTTGTAAACGGTACCATGCCCTCCAAGGCCTAGAATTCTCGTGGAGTCAAAATTGTCTGTAGCCTTTTCTAACTCTTTCATGGAAAATATTTTGGTGCTATCTGTGGCACTTTCATTGGATGAGATCAATTGTTCTACGACAAGGCCTTTGTTTCTTCGGAAATTCGTTTTTTGAGTTCTTTTTTTAATGCCTATCTTCCACATCCGAACCAACAAAATTGAAATTGATGCGATAAATAAAACTCCAATACCACAGCTTAGTCCAACAACGACTCCTGCAAAAGTTTGCATGTGTAATAGTTAGACACATATTGGTTATTCCTTGTTTATGTGGTGTCGAAACAATCTATTTCAGTGCATAACAATGACACGCCTCTTATACCTCAGCAGCCAACGGAGAGAACGTATCTCTGCTGCCCTCTCCACAACACAAAATATTGACTAGATTACATACAAGAGTGTGTTGTACAGAATCAAAATGGTTGTAGTTGCATCACTAAGCGCGCGTTTGATAGCATGTGAACATTTTTTTACATGGGGTACGGAAAACGGGCTGTTTGGTTACCTGGGCTCTTCGCGTTGTTGCACAAAACGGATATTAAAGCACGTTCGGGCCAGACCCGGGAGGAACAGTCAAATCGGCCGTTGTTGTGGAGTCTAGCTCGTTGTCTTCGACGGTTGCACGTGTGGTGATGAGAGGGCGAAACGACACGTCATTTCAGGAACACGCGCTATGACTTGGCTCACCGACCCACTACTTTCTGTCACTCACTCTCACTCCCCCGCCCCCACCCACCCCAAATTGTCACATCGTCACGCCGGTTGCGCTACCGCCGACCAATCCGCCGCACTGAGGAGGAGCGGGACCTTAGGAGGAGACGACGGGGACAACGACCGCGACCTCGGCCGCAACCTGCACCGCGCGATAAGGACATGCTTGTCTACTTCCGACGCGACCTCGAGCTCCTTGTCAACCTCGGCAATGACGGTAAGTTCCATTTTCCCCTAATGTTTCTCGTAGTTCATGCAACACACAGTGCTTAGCCATTTCTTAGGACATGCAGATCGGATATGTTAGGGTTTTCAGTAGGATAGGTTTCCAACCGAGGGTTTTAGTAGGATTGGATTAGGGTTGGATCTGCTAGAAGTTCAACTGTGCTTGACGGTTCTTTGCCCTCATTTGTTCGCTAGGATAGTAGATATGATATGTATTAAACTGTAGACCCAAAGAGGAGAAGGAGGTTTGGTCGTAGTGGCCGCATAACTAGCTAGAGATGGTTTGTGTGCATTTTGTGATTTCGTTGTTCTGAGTAGCGCTGGTTTGTCCAGAACCAACGAACTGGAGGAGTTGAAGAAACATAATACCATGCTGAAAAACGTGCAACAAACTCAAGCACAAGTGTTGAGAGATAAGAAACAAGAATGGGAGACAGAAAGAGAGGTGTTGCTAGATGAGAAGAATAGTTTTAAAGATGAAAAGAGAAAGTTGGAGTATTGCATATATGATCTGCTCAAACTGGTTGTTGTATACAAGACAAGATCAAGAGGATCAGGCCAATTTGTGATGATTAACCGAAGTAATTTAGGATATTTGAGTAGCCCTAGTGGCATTTGCAATGTACACCAGTTGGAATTTGAACTAAGAGAAATTTGTGTTCGGTAGCCCTAGATTGAAGTACCTTTTGTCATGTACACTTACATTTGTATTTCAGTGTGCTTGGTTTTCACTACATTGCCTGCTGCATTGCCCAATGATTGAAATGTGGCACTATGTAAGGCAAGGGGTTGTCCTCAAACTTAGTCGTGCATGTAATTTCTTCCACACTAGACTTAGTTTGTGGGCAATCCTTGTGCCTGTCGTGTGACCCAATGTATGAGGCCTTGCTAATTGATGTGCTCCTATATGATTGTTGTTCTTCAGCATGTAATTGTTGTCATTGTGCATGTACTTGTTCCCCTTCAGTATGTAATTCTTGTCCTCATGTGCCGAGTCTGCCCATCGACCTGCGGAGGTTGTCGACGAGGCTGGATCGGTAAATAAGCACCGTGGAAGGCCGGCAAACGTCGACACTTCCACGACGAGGATGGGCCGCAACACTTCCTCCATATCGTCTTCGAGCCGACGCATCCCTGCCATCATCCTTAAGTGGTTCGGTCCCATCCCCTCGAGCATCGACATCCACAGCAACACTGGTTGGAGCTAGAGGATGACCACCAAGAAGAAGGGCGACAAGGCGTTCGTCGACCAGGGGTGGGCGGCCTTTGCCATCGCCCATTAGCTGAAGATCGGGTAGTTCCTCACCTTCAGGAAGGAGACCGCGGAATCTTCAGTGTGGTCATCTTTGACCACACCTGCACTAAGGTGACGAGCAGGTGCCCGGACCATGGCAATGCCACCAGGCTGGTCGTCGTGGAGGAAGATGCCTGACTGTTTATGTCGTCTATTCTAGTTAACTGTGAAGGGGATCGTGTGCAGAAAACAAAAAATTTCCTACCAACGATATCCTTAAACTAGCCAAGATCTACACTATGCAGATATAGAAGTACGGCAGAGATCGGAATACATACCCTCGTAGACCGAATAGCGGGGATTACGCTCCCGCACAAGCGTTGACGATGAAGACGCCGTAGCCGACCTCTAGGTCGCGGAGAACTCGGCGCGACGAAGATGACGAAGATGACCCCAAGGTCGGGTGGAGGAAGTAGGCCTCCGAGTACCGCTAGCGCAGCACCTCGCAGGGAGTCGCACACATACGGTGGAGACGACGGCCTCCGAAGCTCCAGTCCAGGACGAGCAGCGGAAGACTTGGACCGGAACACCAGCAGCGCGGCAGCGGGCTATGGTGGAAGAGATCCCCCTCCTCTACTCGGCGCGGCTCCGTCAAGGGAACCACGAGATCGAGAGAGAAATTGGGAATTAATTGGTGAATTAAAAGGCCAGGGGTGCCCCTTCTTATATAGGCTCCCAGGGGGAGCCAACCTTGCCAGCCAGGCAATGTGGGACTATCCCACATGCCTGGTTCGGCCAAGGGCAGTGCGCCGGCCCTAGGTGGGCCCCATTTGGCCCACCTAGGCCGGCCAAGCCTCCCCCACAAAATTCCCTTGAGGGTTTTCCCCCCCATGGGCCTTCTTTCGACCAGAAGGCCCATTTAGGGAAATCAGCCTAAATAAATTCGAAAATAAATATATAAAATCATATTTGCATATTAATTACACTAATTAATATCAAACATAATATATATAATTTTTCCTAGCTCCGAAAACTCTTTCGGCGCTGCCCGATCTCCATCGGACCCCTCCCGGGACGCTCCCGGTGATCTCCTTCCTTTCCGGTTGTCTTGTCGAAACCCCTTAAGTGTGTTACCCTAGCGGTTCGATATAATATCAGGTATGATCAAGACTCCTCAATGATCAACGACTAACTCGTAGGCCTGGACCCCATGAATTAACCCCTGAGATATAACGAATGACTTTCATCTATCAAACCTGAACGTATAGTCTCAAACCCTTTGTCATGGCGATACTTAGCGTGTCCGAGTATCATTCTCAGATATCTCCATACCTAGCATGATCTCGTTACTGACATCGTTATCTTCTACTCGTCTATGATATTATGTCAGCTGGTGACCTAGTCACATGTTTGCAAACTCTTTTGACATAATCTCACTGAGTGGGCCCTAGAGTATCTATCCGGCTATGCGGACTGACAAATCCCGCTGTTGACCCCTCGTCTCAACTACTCCTTTCCGATACCCAAAAGTATCACCGTTATTGTCATACTAAATAAGATACGACGTTTGGTGCGATCAAAGTATCTTCCAGGAATAACAATAAGAGTTGATCTCACGGTCTTAAGGCGTAACGACTATGTCCTATAAATACTGGGTATGTCCATCACATCGTTACTCCTAACGATATGACTTCCATTGCCGACCGGCGCCATGCCCTATGATCGGAAAACCTCGATCATCAATCGTGCAACGAAACTAGTCTTAGTAGAGGCTACTAGGGACCTGGTTGTTTATCTACCACACATGTATTAATGTTTCCGCTTAATACAGTTATAGCATGGTATAAAACATATAATGAACGATTGGGATATTGCCAATAAACTATGTTTATTAAGTGCCTCTAGGGCATATTCCCTTCAGTCTCCCACTGGCACTAGAGTAACACTTAATCTAGTTTACAACCTGGTAAAAGCTCAACACCCATAGCATCTTGGTGCCTGCTCGCCTCGTGGAAGAGGAATACAGTCAATAGACCTCACACATTGAGACCTATATGTGCTTTGCAACACTTCTATGTCACCTAGTTTGACATCAACTCGTATCTTACGATGACGGTGAAATATATCCCAGTGGATGGAGTGAGACTTGAGCATTCGCGTAGCATGCACCTTAAAAGTCTGAAAGATCTATTAAGGGACCACCTACGCTCGGAAAACTGCTCAGTCCAATCACACTTGCTACTTCTAAAGTCGCGATATATTTCTATACCTATGTAGATTATGCGACAGTGCATTCATATGCGACTTCGCAAACTAACCATGTCTATCTTCAAAACAAAGGACATCTCCTATACGAGATTTCTAGTCGTATGGGTCAGTGTAATAACTTGCATCATCGTAACCGCTTTACGGCAAGTTGCCATTCCACTCATACCCGTTACTAGAAAACCTATATTCAGTTCTCATAGACACTGAAGAATAAACTTAACGTTTGTTCATTGATCCACACAAGGATCACTCTAGAACCTGTTCTTCAACCAAGAACTCGGGTCACACCAAGTCGAGCTTTCAGCCTGATAGACTCTATGTGTGATACATAGAGAATGTCGAACATCATTTTCTATCACTGAAAAAGTCAAGATAAACTTAATATTTTACCTAGTCATACAAGTAAGAACCTCTTTCTTTGCTTGCCCTATTCTGAAACACTTCAGAATCCTGACTTAGGAAATACTCCGACTTAATGTTATTAAGCCCCCTCTGATCTATACAATTATAAATCGGATGCCTAATACTCCTAACTTCATTTCATAGAAAATTTAATCACTTAAATAATCCTTTACACTATACTAGAGGATCTGTGTCATTCAATATGTCGTTACATACAGAATCACAAATGACACCTAGCTCCCACTCAAATATGCCTTCCGCATATAAGATCAAGGAAAAGCTACTTAGCTCCCACTCAAATATGCCTTCCGCATATAAGATCAAGGAAAGCTACTTTGCTCCCACTCACTTCTTTGCAAATGTAGGTTTCTTCAACTATTTTGGACAACTCCAAAATCCTTTGATCACATTATCGAAGTGAAGATTCCAGCTCCGATATGCTTACTTCTGCCCCTGAATGGACAACCGAAGTTTGCATACATGTTTAGCATCCTCAGGATTACAAACCATTCTTAATGACACTATTAAGAACCATGGTTTTCTCATCCATCTATCAATTTCTCATTCGAAATTATAGTAATTGCTAAACGACCCAGAATAGATTTAGGCTTCGCCACTTGAGACAAACTCTCATGTGGTCTGTCGGAACTGTTTCACGACAAATCGAATCTGCTTAATATCTACTCTCTCATAAAACTCCATATACTATCAACATCCTAGATGCCATCAAGAAGATCTCCCAAGTCATTACCTGGTAATCGTATATGGATTTTATTTCGGATCATAAATGACTCATAGCCATTTCTCGGACTTAGGTCCACCATCTCTTCTTCGTAGTTCGTAGGTCTATCATATTCCATTAATATGACCTTCATAACAAGATTGTCGTAACACACAGTGTGGAACACAACCTCGTATGCCTACGCTCTTAGTATGAGCTCAGAACATCATGATTTTGAATCATCAGCTTTTTCAAGCTGTGGAGCCTGACACCGAAAACACTTTCGATTGCGCCACTCTGATGTTTGGAGAGGAAGTTCACCAACTTCGTCTTGCTCTACTTTCTTTCTCACTTATACCCTCGGACAAGAAACTATTTCTTTCGCAAGGTATATCCCGACAAAGATTTTGCCTATGTCGTGAGACATGTACCCAACTAACTCTTTAGGTAGGGTATACTACAAAGATTAATCCATTTTAGGTTCGATTACATCGAAACACTAAATTGCTGAAACGACAATCCAGGCTAAAAGCCACACCATTACTCATATGGCATTGTCTCCATGGATTCAAATGGTTTACCTATTTGCTAACGTGAGTGTTTACGTTTCTACCATATGACTCTAATGATCACAATAATTCGGTAAGAGATTTATTTACCACACACTATCCGATAGGGTGCGATTACGACGCCCTAACACACCATAACACTATGGTGTTCCATGCGACGTAATTTGTGAAACTCTTCTCACAAGTCTTCGAATGATGTGCCAACATTATAACTCAAATCTTCATTCCTCGATTTGCATCGCGGGAATTTGATTTTCTTGTTAAGTTTATTTCCTACTTCATTCTGAACTTCGTTTGATCGAATCAAAAATTCAGACTAACATTCCCCGGAGTGGATATCCATATATCTACTCGGAATATTCATGAAGTCTATGAAATAAAGACTTCCACTACACGTTAAAGTACTTCATTGATTCACATACACCCATATGCATGATTCTCAACAAGCTATACTAAAAACGTTCAGTGAAGTTCACGAAATAAAGATCTCCACTACCCGTCAATTAATTCATTGAACCACATACATCTCCATGTATGACTATCAATAAGTTATATGCCCGTTTTCCGAAAACGGTGTCACAGTTATTTTGCAAGTGTCAAAAGATCAAATCTTAGGACTTGTAGGTCCATCCAGTGTGGAGCTAATGCATATAACATTGACATGACTAAACGGTAGTGCCACACATATGTGGTGTCTTTATTAAGTTTGTATCCTTTGGCATTAATATTATGAATGTGGGAGCTTCTACCATCTAAATTCAAATCAGCATATGATCATTACTTCATAAATATAGGACACCAATTTGTCACTATCATGTATGAACAAGTGTCTCGCTAGAGGAGACACACTCGTAACGATCATACCAACACCCGATCATAAAGAATTTATTCAAATGGTAGATCTAGAGGGAGAGTGTCTATGGCCGTCACAACAACTTGACTGCCGTTATCAACACGCAATGTCGCCTCATCCTTTCAAGCTACTCAAGCAGTAAACCTGGTTTTTCACAAAACATGACTAGTTCAAGACTTAGTCACTACTGCGAGCACTTGCTTAGCTAAAACATTCATAACATGTATATCATATATACACCATCATCATTGATGACTTGCGGCGATCTGTTTCATCTTCTTGATACTTCCACCGTAATCAAGAACCATGAAGGTGAACGATTCCCCTTGCATGACATAGTCTATGACAGAGGATTTGCACTTGGCAACGATGTCTGTCATCCAGTGATTGAGCTGAGCGAGGCGTCTCAATGTTCATTAATCATGAACATACGTCATTAAGTATGACCGCCACGTTCTCCCTCAATGTGTGTATTCTCTTCCATCTTGGTTGAGAAGACAATCAGTCAACGTACTGATAAACTTTATCAACCCAACGTTTGGGGTACCCCGAGTTTAGCGACCATATCATATGTTCGCGATCTAAAAACTCGTACCCACCGTTGGTTCTTTATGGCAGAGATCATAGCATACACTGGACTATGATGATATCATCCGCACAAAATCCGATAATCCAAATTATCTTTTGTTAGCGGAATCTCCGGGTTTATCTCCTAGCGGGTATTGTAACACAAAGAGCTAACGGTTTAAACAAGGAGTATCCTCAAGCTAAAGTATAAAACTATGAAGTTTGGACCCAACCTTTTAAGTTTCTCAATCGCAGGAATGCGCCTAATTTGAAAACATGCTATCACAATGGTTAATATCTACAAAGGTTTGCAAAACAGACTCTGTTCATTATATTTTGAGTTCTAGTATTTTAGAAAATAACTATCCGAACTCCCACTCAAACGAACATCCCTCCTGGTCGTTTAAGCGATTACACGACCCCCATCCATTGCACCACCCCTCATCATCAGAGCCGGCGGCACAACTTCAAGAGTAGACAAAATCGTCCGCCACACCAATTTTGTGACTCGTGCTCGACCTTTCGGTCTTCCTGTTCCGAGGCCATATTTCTGAATATGCTAGGCTCGCCACCAAAGACCTCCACGCTGACGCTTGTGCAACATGGCTTACACCCACTGTATGCGAACGACGAGATGTCTGACACCCGATCATCACGGCCTGCCTCATAACGTAGAACTTTCTTGGTGGTGCGCGTTGGAGGGAGAACACTAGTGGTATTTTGAAGGGATCATCTTATATATCTACCGCCGTGTAACTAATGTATACTATACACACAATCACACAATATAAGATGCACACAAAACATCAAATGTAATGCAATGTGATATAGTCCATCGCGCCATGGTCTTCTTGGCACCCGCAGTTTATAAACAATTTAATAAACCTACCTTGACCATATCACATAGCCCCTGCAAAATAAAGTTAGACGCTTCTACTTTATCTTTTGCATATTTTACGTGGCTCGGGGCTTTCGTAAATAGAACCGCTTCATACCTACGAATCTTATGACCACAACAACGATCCAATAATTGCATGTTTAAGCATCCCTTTCGGGCCCTCCATTGAAAATGCAAAGCCAACTAAAGAGAGAGAAACAGGCACCCGCCAGCCACAGATACGGTACAAGCCGTATGTCAGTAGTGGAACCAGTCTCGCGTAAGCGTACGCGTAAAGTCGGTCCGGGCCGCTTCATCAACTCGATGCCGCTGGAATCACAAGTGCACGCTAGAGGGTAGCAAATAACAGGAACGGTGCCCCCGTGCAGAACACGGGTTCTAACAGCGTACAGCTATATCTACGATAGATCGGCTCTGATACCACTGAAGGGGATCGTGTGCAGAAAACAAAAAAATTCCTACCAACGATATCCTTAAACTAGCCAAGATCTACACTATGCAGATATAGAAGTACGGCAGAGATCGGAATACATACCCTCGTAGACCGAATAGCGGGGATTACGCTCCCGCACAAGCGTTGACGATGAAGACGCCGTAGCCGACCTCTAGGTCGCGGAGAACTCGGCGCGACGAAGATGACGAAGATGACCCCAAGGTCTGGTGGAGGAAGTAGGCCTCTGAGTACCGCTAGCGCAGCACCTCGCAGGGAGTCGCACACATACGGTGGAGACGACGGCCTCCGAAGCTCCAGTCCAGAACGAGCAGCGGAAGACTTGGACCGAAACACCAGCAGCGCGGCAGCGGGCTATGGTGGAAGAGATCCCCCTCCTCTACTCGGCGCGGCTCCGTCAAGGGAACCACGAGATCGAGAGAGAAATTGGGAATTAATTGGTGAATTAAAAGGCCAGGGGTGCCCCTTCTTATATAGGCTCCCAGGGGGAGCCAACCTTGCCAGCCAGGCAATGTGGGACTATCCCACATGCCTGGTTCGGCCAAGGGCAGTGCGCCGGCCCTAGGTGGGCCCCATTTGGCCCACCTAGGCCGGCCAAGCCTCCCCCACAAAATTCCCTTGAGGGTTTTCCCCCCCATGGGCCTTCTTTCGACCAGAAGGCCCATTTAGGGAAATCAGCCTAAATAAATTCGAAAATAAATATATAAAATCATATTTGCATATTAATTACACTAATTAATATCAAACATAATATATATAATTTTTCCTAGCTCCGAAAACTCTTTCGGCGCTGCCCGATCTCCATCGGACCCCTCCCGGGACGCTCCCGGTGATCTCCTTCCTTTCCGGTTGTCTTGTCGAAACCCCTTAAGTGTGTTACCCTAGCGGTTCGATATAATATCAGGTATGATCAAGACTCCTCAATGATCAACGACTAACTCGTAGGCCTGGACCCCATGAATTAACCCCTGAGATATAACGAATGACTTTCATCTATCAAACCTGAACGTATAGTCTCAAACCCTTTGTCATGGCGATACTTAGCGTGTCCGAGTATCATTCTCAGATATCTCCATACCTAGCATGATCTCGTTACTGACATCGTTATCTTCTACTCGTCTATGATATTATGTCAGCTGGTGACCTAGTCACATGTTTGCAAACTCTTTTGACATAATCTCACTGAGTGGGCCCTAGAGTATCTATCCGGCTATGCGGACTGACAAATCCCGCTGTTGACCCCTCGTCTCAACTACTCCTTTCCGATACCCAAAAGTATCACCGTTATTGTCATACTAAATAAGATACGACGTTTGGTGCGATCAAAGTATCTTCCAGGAATAACAATAAGAGTTGATCTCACGGTCTTAAGGCGTAACGACTATGTCCTATAAATACTGGGTATGTCCATCACATCGTTACTCCTAACGATATGACTTCCATTGCCGACCGGCGCCATGCCCTATGATCGGAAAACCTCGATCATCAATCGTGCAACAAAACTAGTCTTAGTAGAGGCTACTAGGGACCTGGTTGTTTATCTACCACACCTGTATTAATGTTTCCGCTTAATACAGTTATAGCATGGTATAAAACATATAATGAACGATTGGGATATTGCCAATAAACTATGTTTATTAAGTGCCTCTAGGGCATATTCCCTTCAACTGTTTGTCGGTACTATGAACTTTGTCTTAAGTATCCGTAGTCTGAACGGCTACGTATCGATCCTAAGTTATATTTGTAGTGTGCAATTGTCCATGTTCGTAATGTGTAATGTTTGGTGTGTTTAGTGTGCAATCGGTAAACTCAGCACTCAAGGGAAGAAGTTACCAGACTATGATTTGGGCCGCAACCAAACAACATCATGCTCGTTTTGGGCTGCTTACATGGCCTTGAAACCGGCAACCAAACAGCCATAGCCCAAATCTCCATGGGGCCGAAAAGACTCTTCGCGAGCAACCAAACAACTTGATGAAGGAGATATGCCCTAGAGGCAAATAAATAGGTAGTATTTATTGTGTTAGCTCATGAGTTTATAGTAGGTTTGTGTATTATGCTGTAACTGTATTAATCGGAATTGTTAATACACGTGTAATACATAGACAATCAGGTCCCTAGCAAGCCTCTATATGAGCTAGTCCATTGGGCAACAGTTGATCGAGATTCCCGATCAAGGACAATGACGTCGGTTGACAATGGGGTCATCTTGTTAGTAGAATAAGGTGATGGACATACGCAAAGTATTGCAATAAGATCGTATTACGATGTTTGTCATTTGCAATAGATAAGAGTATGATAGCTTATTCCTTAGACCGTGAGACCGTACTTATTGTTGCTTCGTAGGAGTGCTTTGAGAGCATCAAACGTTGTGTCTTATATAGCATGACAATAACGGTGTCCATCTTGGGTATTCCGAAAGAGCATCGAGACGTAAGGATCAAGAGCGGGATTTGTTCATTCTTGTAATGGAAAGATACTCTGGGCCCACTCGGTGATATTGCATCTATATAGCTGCGCAGCTTGTGACTAGGTCATGGAGATGATAATATCACAGACGAGTTAATAACCTTCGTCAGTAACGAGATACAGCAAAGGCATCGGTGTGTCTACGATCATATCTCGGACAAGGTAGTATCGCAGAGACAAAGGGAATGAATATCATATTTATGGTTCAACGACGATATTCGTGGAATGCACAGGGGTCGTCATATATTTTCAGGTATCCCTGACGGTCATTGGTGAGCGGAGTGTCTCGACCATGTCTGGAGTGTTCCCGAACCGTAGCGTAACAAACTTAAGGTCTTAGCGACGCTAGGAGATAGGTTCTGGAATTTTATAGGTTTTTATTGGAGAGAGAGAAATGATCCGGAAAGAGTTCCGGTGGTCCGGAAGGAGTTCCGGAAAGGTATGGAATGGTTCCGGGAATGTCCGAAAGTTGTTCGGGTGGTTCCGAAATAGTTTCGGAGTCATGGGATATTGAATTATATATAAATATATTAATTATGAATTAATGGGATTTTTATATTAATTTAATATTAATTAAGTAAAGGAAAAAAGCGGCTCCCACCTAAATGGGCCCTGAGAGGGCCCAAGAAGGGGAAACCGCACCCCACAAGGAAGGGGAAGGCTGGGCCTCCTAGTCCAACTCGGACTAGGAGTTGGAGGGCCCATGGGGGGTTCGGCCGAACCCCCCCTCCACTCTTCTCCTTTAGTCCCACATGGGGGAGCCAAGGGGGTTGGCACACACCCTTCCCCCTTTATATAGCAATGCATATTAATTGATTTAATACACAGGAAATTCAATTAATTCCCAATTTCTCTCTCGATCTCGTGGTTCCCAAGTTGGAGCCGCGCCGAGCTGAGGAAGGGGATCTCTCTCCACCCAAGCCATACCGCAGAGCGCCGTTGCTTTGCGGGATTCCAGATAAGATCTACTCCTGCGATTTCAGTTGGATCTGAATGACCGGGAGTTGTCGCTAGGCTCCGTATGTTTGCGAGTGCTCGGAGGCTACTCTTTTGAGGAGCTTGGGTGACGTCGTCTCGCCCCCTGCAGCCGCCGCGCCTCCCCCCCTCCGGTGCCGGCGCACCAGCCCCGGTGCTGGCGCTCTGCCTTCTTCCGCCCGACGCCCGTCGACGCAGATCATCGTCGACACCTCGGCGTCATCGTCTTCGTCATCGCGGCAAGTTCTCCGCGACCTCGAGGTCGGCTACGTACGACTTCATCGTCAACGCTTGTGCGGGAGCGTAATCCCCGCTATCGGTCTACATGGAGGTAATGTAACCCGTTCCGCCACCGTTATCGCATGTACTAGATAGATAGATCCTGGCTAGTTAGGGTTTCGTTCGCTAGAAAATTGTTGTTTTCTGCACCGTAACCCCTTCAGTGGTATCAGAGCCGATCTATGCGTAGTACTGCTGGTACGGTTAGAACTCATGTTGAATGAGGGCGTCTTTCTTATATTTGCTACCCTCTAGCGTGCACTAGCGATGCCTTCGGTATTGAGTTGATGAAGCGGCCCGGACCGACTTTACGCGTACGCTTACGCGAGACTGGTTCCACTACTGACATACGGCTTGCACCGTATCTATGGCTGGCGGGTGTCTGTTTCTCTCTCTCTAGTCGGCAAAGCATTTTCAATGGAGGGCCCGAAAGGGATGCTTAAACATGCAATTATACGATTGACGTTGTGGTACAAAGTTTGTAGGTAGGGAAGCGATTCTCTTACGAATAAGCCTATATGCCACGTAAAACTTGCAAAACTAGATAAAGCTAGAGGCGTCTAACTTTGTTTTGCAGAGGCGTTATTTCATGTGACATGGTTACGGTAAGTTTTTGATATTACTCGTACTGTCGGAGGCAATGGAGGGCTCTGTAGACTCGGAGCCATGCCGGGGCGCCGGGGGCCAGGCACATGGCGCCATGAAGGTCCAGGCGCATCGACCATGTCACATCGCACTTCATTGCATCATTATTGTGTGCTGTTGTGTGTGCATCCTATTGATTGCTTATATGCTAGATATTCAACGGTAGCATCATAAATAGGATGATCCCTAACAAATACCAAAATTGTGTTCTCCCTCGTTGCGCACCACCAAGAAAGTTCTACGTTATGAGGCAGGCCGTGATGATCGGGTGTCACACATCTCGTCGTTCGCATACAGTGGTTGTAAGCCATGTTGCACACGCAGGGTCTTCGAGGTTTGATTGGCGAGCCTAGCATACTCAGAGGTATGGCCTCAGAACACGGGAAGATCGAAAGATCGAGCACGAGTCACAGAGTTATTGTGATCGACATGTTATGTCCACCTTTGGAGCTGTGCTGCCGGCCGTGATGATCGGGGGTGGTGTGGTGGATGAGGGTCGTGTAATCGCCATTATTATTTTAGGGATAATAATCTTGGTGTGGTGTGTTTTGATAATGAGATTATAGAACTAAAACTCACCTATATATTATAAACTTATCTTACCTCTTTTGCGATCACATCTGAAGACTACGGAACTACACTTCGGTTACTTCTTCAAGAGCTCGGATTCTACCTTGGAAGCCGACGGGTCCAACTTCATCAGCTGGTGCATTGGTTTTAGAAACATTCTCCAAACACAACAAACATCCTATATGTGCTAGAACATAAGTTAGGAGTTAGACCAGATGATTCTGATAGCAAAGAGCAAGATGATGAGTTCCGTAAGCATCATGACATGTTCATGGAAGTGACGATCGTCATGAGCGTATGCCTAGCACCTGAGTTGAAAGTTGTTTCAACACATGGAGCCATATGTCGTGATTGATGCGATCAGAGGTCACTTCAAAGATGAATTGAGTCTTGAGCAATTCAGACAGCTTAGAAAGTTCCGGACCATTCACATGGGGAGCATACCTGTCTGGAGACTCAGTTGAAGAAGTTGTGTGACATCTACTTCAGGCTTACGAATGTCTACGATTTCTAGATAGCGAACTCCAGTGCAATGGAGATTGTGCTTTACCTCCTAACTGTGAATAGCATGTGCGTGAATATGCTATAGAGACACGGTGAGCTTCTTCACGTTCGTGAACAAGTTCAAATCTCTAAAAGTTGATTCACCGAAGAAGAGTTCTTCGACGCTATGGATATATTTGATATACGAAGATATAAATGTATTCTTCTCATACTTGATGAAAAGTGTTTGATAATTGTTCTGTTTGTGAAACAGTCCCTGATTATCACAAGCATGTGGTGAAGGGTGACGTGACAGTGCACAAGTGATGACAAGTTAATAGCCAGTAGTGCTCACGCCCTCAAGATATCATATTAGTTATCATCAATAGTTTTTGATAAGACATTTTGTAATAGTGAGAATGTTATTTAGTTTGGTGTCTTGAATGTTACAAGACATAATTATTCATATAGAACACATCAGTTGTTTTATGTTATGGAACAAAGCAGTTGTTTCATTTTATGAGTAATTTGCATCACATCTCAATTACATTATGCGTATGATATACATTTATAATAGCAGGAATGATAAAATTATGTGTCCAAAGAACAAACACCATCGAATTTAGTCATAAAGGCAATGAAAGAAGTAATGAATATTTTTGGTCCATTTAAGTATTTCGAGTGCCAAAATTGATTAAAGTTTGAAATGCAGTATTGAAGTTGCAATACTAGAGGAAATTGATTGAGAGTCATTTTTAATGATTAATCAATGGTGTTATTGCATGATCCGAATTCTTCCATGATTTTGGTAAATAGGAGTATTTGCCCGATAAATTGTGGAGTCTGAGATTAATTTGATAATAGATCAAATGGGGTTTTTCAGAACAAAGATTAGTGAACATTGTATTCACAAAATTCGATCAAAGGACAGTATTTTTGAATTATGTTTTCAACACAAGAGACTTGTGGAAATTTGCTTCGCAAAATTATAATGTCATATATAGTGATATGTGGGGAATTATAATCATGCTCTATTTTAAATAAAGTATGGCCTGTCAGAATCAGTCTTAGAATCTCCTAATACGTTCGAAACATTATAGTCGATGTCCACTTTAGAAAATAGATATTTTTCTCAACGAGAATTCGTAGGATCGACAGTAGTGTCGACATGTATAGGATTATGCGATAATTCGGAATATACATGAGTGGTTCTTTGTAGATTGCTCGCATTAGATGAGAGTATATTCCAAAACCAAGTAGAAACAAAGTTCAGTTTGTTGTCTATGTAATTCCGAGAAAAGATGACTTTTCAAATTATGGTTTATGGATTAAAATTAGAAGTTTGGAATAAAGTGTCAGACTTATGTTGGAAGATGTTCCAAAGAGTATATGTCTGCTAATGAAAGTTTAGTGATTAAGAGCGAGGGAGACTAGAAAATTGTTTTCTGCTTGCAATCCTCTTCATAAAGATCATAATATTTTCATGAAAGAAACTTCTGAAAAAGGTGCTGTTATATTTAATATTGCTGTCGGGTCACAGCACTGTATTAAGTATTTCAGATCTTGTTGACAGATCAAGGTGCACTTTATGAATACAAAGAAAGTTGAGAAAGTATCGGAATACGAACAAAGGCTCTACAGTCTGGAAATCCAAGTTACGTTTAAAAGGATTAAGAGAGTAATTGTTGCTGCAATTCTTATTAGAGGAATAAGATTGTTTAATCGTCATATAAAGTGTTATATGAAAATGTGACTATAAGAAAGACGCAGGAGCATGTCTTGTCAAGAAATGTGTCTTGCACAAGATCAAATTTGTTGACTACATTTGTGTAGACATGCTCGAAGTCTGAGGGATTTGTATTAATGTAATGCTATGGTTTGTATTAAATTCGAATTGATGATAGATCAATGATTTTGGTTTGACCTAAATGTCGAATTAAGTGGGAGTCGTAGTTAGTTTACTCAGGTGGAATATGTATGGAACATATTTTTGAGTGGGAGCTCAGGAACTCAAATATGTGGATAACACGTTTTTGAGTGGGAGCATGTGTTGTCAAATATGTGGAGACATAGTTTGAGTGGGAGTCGAATTCATTTTGTGTAGTTAACACATTGTAAAACTGTACCAATAGAATAGGATGAAGTTGTGAAACTATTTAAGAGTCAGTGTCTATTTTGAAATAGAACGGGAATTTTAAATAGTTAGTCGAGTTGTTTTGGATTATATCTGAGGAGTCAGAATAGAATCAAAAGGATGGTCCTTTTGGAATCCAATTGATCATTAAGAGTAATGATGCATGAAAGTAATGGTTGTATGACATGTGGGTCTATTATGTAATATTAGACATCATACAGAAACCATATTATCTGCTCGATGATATATAACCGATGTTCTTGGAATAAGAACAGTTATTTTGGAATTTACTGGAAGTAGATGTGCGTTAGTTAAGGGATTGACGTTTGAATGTCAAGTTTTCTACATTGGTGTGAAAGTATGTAGACATCACGAGTTTGTAATTGTTACAAGGGGCTCTGCATGACTGAGTGTGTTTTTCAGGTCAGTTATCTGGTTAGTATAATCAGAGTAAGCGCTGGGAAGCGGTAGTCTCACTTAGTTGCGGTGTTTGCATATATGTTGTTGAACAACATGGTGATATCAAGCAAGTTGATATCCGTGAATCGCAGAAGCATGTACAATCATGGATTGTGCAGTAACACTTTTCCACGAGCAAGCATTATCAAATGATTCTTATTTGATAAGGGATTCTGATAAAGTAAAATGCGGCTAGTTTATTTGTACTCTAGTGCAAGTGGGAGACTGAAGGAGATATGCCCTAAAGGCAAATAAATAAGTAGTATTTATTGTGTTATCTCATGAGTTTATAGTAGGTTTGTGTATTATGCTGTAACTGTATTAATCGGAATTGTTAATACACGTGTAATACATAGACAACCAGGTCCCTAGCAAGCCTCTATATGAGCTAGTCCATTGGGCAACAGTTGATCGAGATTCCCGATCAAGGACAATGACGTCGGTTGACAATGGGGTCATCTTGTTAGTAGAATAAGGTGATGGACATACGCAAAGTATTGCAATAAGATCGTATTACGATGTTTGTCATTTGCAATAGATAAGAGTATGATAGCTTATTCCTTAGACCGTGAGACCGTACTTATTGTTGCTTCGTAGGAGTGCTTTGAGAGCATCAAACGTTGTGTCTTATATAGCATGACAATAACGGTGTCCATCTTGGGTATTCCGAAAGAGCATCGAGACGTAAGGATCAAGAGCGGGATTTGTTCATTCTTGTAATGGAAAGATACTCTGGGCCCACTCGGTGATATTGCATCTATATAGCTGCGCAGCTTGTGACTAGGTCATGGAGATGATAATATTACAGACGAGTTAATAACCTTCGTCAGTAACGAGATACAGCAAAGGCATCGGTGTGTCTACGATCATATCTCGGACAAGGTAGTATCGCAGAGACAAAGGGAATGAATATCATATTTATGGTTCAACGACGATATTCGTGGAATGCACAGGGGTCGTCATATATTTTCAGGTATCCCTGACGGTCATTGGTGAGCGGAGTGTCTCGACCATGTCTGGAGTGTTCCCGAACCGTAGCGTAACAAACTTAAGGTCTTAGCGACGCTAGGAGATAGGTTCTGGAATTTTATAGGTTTTTATTGGAGAGAGAGAAATGATCCGGAAAGAGTTCCGGTGGTCCGGAAGTAGTTCCGGAAAGGTATGGAATGGTTCCGGGAATGTCCGAAAGTTGTTCGGGTGGTTCCGAAATAGTTTCGGAGTCATGGGATATTGAATTATATATAAATATATTAATTATGAATTAATGGGATTTTTATATTAATTTAATATTAATTAAATAAAGGAAAAAAGGGGCTCCCACCTAAATGGGCCCTGAGAGGGCCCAAGAAGGGGAAACCGCACCCCACAAGGAAGGGGAAGGCTGGGCCTCCTAGTCCAACTCGGACTAGGAGTTGGAGGGGCCATGGGGGGTTCGGCCGAACCCCCCCTCCCCTCTCCTCCTTTAGTCCCACATGGGGGAGCCAAGGGGGTTGGCACACACCCTTCCCCCTTTATATAGCAAGGCATATTAATTGATTTAATACACAGGAAATTCAATTAATTCCCAATTTCTCTCTCGATCTCGTGGTTCCCAAGTTGGAGACGCGCCGAGCTGAGGAAGGGGATCTCTCTCCACCCAAGCCATACCGCAGAGCGCCGTTGCTCTGCGAGATTCCAGATAAGATCTACTCCTGCGATTTCATTTGGATCTGAATGACCGGGAGTTGTCGCTAGGCTCCGTATGTTTGCGAGTGCTCGGAGGCTACTCTTTTGAGGAGCTTGGGCGACGTCGTCTCGCCCCCTGCAGCCGCCGCGCCTCCCCCCCTCCGGTGCCGGCGCACCAGCCCCGGTGCTGGCGCTCTGCCTTCTTCCGCCCGACGCCCGTCGACGCAGATCATCGTCGACACCCCGGCGTCATCGTCTTCGTCATCGCGGCAAGTTCTCCGCGACCTCGAGGTCGGCTACGTACGACTTCATCGTCAACGCTTGTGCGGGAGCGTAATCCCCGCTATCGGTCTACATGGAGGTAATGTAACCCGTTCCGCCACCGTTATCGCATGTACTAGATAGATAGATCCTGGCTAGTTAGGGTTTCGTTCGCTAGAAAATTATTGTTTTCTGCACCGTAACCCCTTCACTTGACAGTTCTGGCCGTGGCCCGCATTGAACGCACAAGTCGCCCCATCCCCTCTACCGCAGTGAGACGAAAAACCAACCCATGCTACCAAACGCACCCTAATTGCAAAATAAAAGTAAGGTGCTAACTTATTGTGGCTTACCTTTAAATTGGTTGGTGCAAGAGTTTGTTTCCTTCGCAAACTTGCTGCCAAAAGGGCATGAACACTGGTACTCTCCTAGTGTGTTTTGGCAAGTTGCAGATTCAGGGCATGGACTTGGCCTTTGCTCACATTCATTGACATCTGCAGTGAAAACCAAACAAATTGCTTGATCGTAAATGAGTCTTTTGAAGGTAATATAATATACAACAGATACCGAGATTATAGTATTTATTTTGCAGCTGCATTTCTCCTTTTTCTAAAGTCTGAACTGCAATTCTAATGGAATGGGTTTGGGTTAAAATGGATAAGTTAGGCACAAAGGTGTCAACTGTACCAATGATGATAAAGAAATGATATTCAAGATGCAAAGCAAGTCTAATGTAATAATTTGATCAACATGAGACTGAAAAAAGTGCAACAAATCATCAGTATAGTTGTTTGCTGCCCTTATTTCTTTATTTTATGTTGTTGGCTCTATATTTTGTTTCCATTCACATATCCATCGAATATTATAACAAAACTATTTATACAAGTTGATCTGGGACCTCCATTATCCAAGACACAAATCCATGAGTATAGGCCCTTATTTTCTTTTCTCTATTTGGATTTTGTGCATGACTGGGAGGGGAAAATACTAATATATACATTTGTCCATTGCAGAAATCTTACCTTTTATATTATTGTAGAAAAATTCCTACGAAGTAAAGATTTATGTAGAGCAAGAGAAGAAACTTACCTGTGCATCCACCATAGATGTAAGGATTCCCCTGGTATCCGCTGGAGCAATTGCACAGATACCCCGGGCCGTTGGACGAATCCACACAAACGGTGTTTTCGCCCAGACACGCATATGACGACATGTTTTTGTATGCTGCCTCACACGTTGCATTTCCAATCACCCAGTCAAGAACCATTGGCTGCCGCCCCTTGTAGGTATCATTAAATCTCGTAGTTGTTACATAATCGGAGCTGAAGAGAAATGACTCCGTTTCCACCAAGCCGGCGTAGCTGCAATTATTAAAGGGCCAAACATTTGCAACACTAACATAATCTACATCATAGAAGTAGACGTAGTAGCGTGTTAGGCCCTTGGGAACAACACTTCGGCAGCAGCCTACACCAACGCACGAGCCATTTGTCAGGTCTTCAGGGCTCCCACACACGGATGCACACCCTGTCACGTACCTTAGCGTGCCCTCGGTGTTGTAAATGTATGCAAGTGTGTTGCAACCAATGCTTATGAACTTGTTGTGCACATCCGAGAACCGGTACAGCCATTCTGAGGTAAATTCCCAGATGTATGGAACCATTTGTTCTGAGCTTGAATTGTAGCAATATGATCTTATGGGCGATAAAATTCGGGAATGGCCACGGGAAACCGAGATATTTAGAACCTCATAATAATCAACGAATGGCCTCTCGATTCCATCGGCAGTCCTGCTGCAATTGATCTCGAATTCTTGTTTCATAGCACAGCCGGAACCAATACCAAATGGGTAGGGGATCTCGACGCCACCGCATTGTGTTTTGCATCCTTGGTTGGGTTGCGCTGATGATATAGATGCTAGGTGCAGCATGGCCGCAATGACGCCGAGGAGTAGCACATACACCATATTAATTCACTGAAATTGATGTAAACATAGTAAATGTCTTTTGTGTTAAAGAAAAGAGCAAAGGCATACTGAAAAAACAAAGGGAAAACACACATACTGTAAAAAGAAGAGAGAAAACACATTGACAAACAATTTAGCACTTATTAATTGTCTACAAGCAAGGAACTGATCTGAAGCCGACGAACATAGGTGAACGGTTTTGAAACTTTGGTCAGTCTTTATTATACTCCTATATCATCCTATGCTTGATACGACAAAACATATTTTATGCTATGCTACTGATTCCAATTGATATTTGTCATAGTTGGGGCTCAAAGACCTTAGGCTGGTCAGCAATTGAATTTCCCGAAAAAGTCACTGATTCTCTAAATACATGACGTCTTGCCCTTTTGTTTGATTTTTGTAGATATTTGAGATGTCATTGAAGATGACCTTATGTAGTTATTTGAATTTTTGCATGGTGAATACCTAGATTTATGACCGGCCACTTGAACAACTAAGGAAATTAGAATGAATGAACTCATCCTCCTCTCGCGTCGGTCTTGTGAGCGACATGGAGAAAAACCCTAGTTCCGCCCCTCTTCCCTCTCTTGTCCACGCTCCTCCTCACTCTCCAGGGCGAAAGCCTATTTCGGCAATACCGGGATTTAATCTGATTAGATTTCGGTGTTTTTTGTTGCCTAAGATTAAGTAAGCTGAAATGATTTAACAACACAGGTATATTTTCCTTCTTAATGTGAGTATCAAAATTCTCACAAAGGTTGCTATAATCAGGTCCTATTGGGTTCCAAACCATGTTGTTTAACTAACCCAAACGATCTTTATGCAAAGCAGAATATCCTGAACGTAATCCTAGGTGAGACCTTACATGAAGTTCACGGAGAAGAGAAGGAGTTCTCTGCTATTAAAATTGACATAAAAAAGGTGTATCACAAAGTCAAATGGAATGTTCTTCAATATACAATGAGTATAAAGGGTTCCTTCAAAAAATGGTGCTCATGTGTCCGTTATATTGTGTGCGAAACCACATGTTGGCCATAAAAATGATGAAGTTGATCATTACTTTCAAACAAAAAATTACAATAGGGAGAGACCTTTACCCATGTTATAATATAGTGGCTAATGTGCTTGCCATCTTGATTGAACGCATTAAAAAGACCGGTCAAAAGTTGATCTATCCTGAAACATCTCGTTCTCGTTCAACACCCCTCCCGCTCTTTGGGGGTGTTGGCGGGTGGCAGCCACATGGCCAAGTTCATAGCGTCTTGCTTGCTTGGTCAGATGAAGATGGAAGTCGAGGTCCTTCTCCCTGTTGGTTGGTTTCGTGCAGACCATTGCGGTGTTGTTGGGGTTGTATTGTTGTTGATGTGGTGTTTGTTGTTGTTCTGTTATTGCTGTTGTGCCATGCTTCGGCATGTGCTGCTGGCCTAGCGCCGCTAGGTGTTTGTACGGTTTTCCGGCCTGGTTTCGCTAATAAAATGAGTCATTGGCTATCAGCCTTTCTTATATGAAAAGCAGCTTCCAATGGTTTTCAGTCAAAAAAAATTTAGGACTGGTGCCATACCTAGTGGATGGCGGCCTCTATATCCTACCATATGTCAATGACACAATTCTTTGAATGGAGGATGGTCATTAAAAGGCTAATAAACTACTCTCTCTGTTCTGAATTAATTGACTCAGATTTAGTTCAAATAATCTGAGTCAATTAATTCAGAACGGAGGGAGTAAATCTAATGCTTTGATCGTTGGTGAAACTGTACTTAGCATGGAGTATGATGAAGGATGGTGCTAATAAACTCCATGCTAAGTATTATATGGTGATCTACATGCTCGCCTAACTTCAATTGCCAAAAAGGGTCATATAATGACTGCATCTTTTGTATCTTGATTCTTTGACAAAGAGATGGTGAAAATAAGCATGGTTGGTCTTGGTATTCAAGATTTGTAGGTTACAAAAAATGATCCTACTTAGTAAATGGTTTTCAAGCATATGACTAATAAAACATGGGGCTTGACAAAACATCATGCGAAACAAATATATTGGCCTTAAAATATCTCTCAAGTTTGCTAGAAAACCAGGAATTTATATTTCTGTGTGGCTCAAATGGCGCTAGAAAAAGGTGTATTCCACATTTTAGTCTATTTTTTTTGCGAATCACTTTTTAGTCTTATTTATGAAGGATGGCTCTAAAAGCTGCTACTGAAAGCATAAAGAAATGCCAAATAAAGAATACATGAACTGCCTAGCAGCTAAGTGAGTGCATCATCATCCAATGGGTGCTCCTAGCTAAATGTGGCATCGTTTTACTCTTTTTCCAAATGCACATGTCTAAATTTATATCTAGACACATTTTAATGTATGTGTACACTTATTTTAGTATAAATCTATATAATATAGACAACACTTACAATATATTATATTGTGAAATCGGAGGGAATACGTGATAAAGGGCGGCAGAAACCTGCAGTACGTACGTACCTGCAGGACCGGGATAGTGGTCGACCACACGTGTTGGAGCGCTTCCAACCAAAGCAGGGTGACGAAACGGAATGGTGTGTTTGTTTTCTGTCGTCTTGGTGAAACAACAATCGAGCTGCTGCACTTAAAGGTGGACTTAGTTTGAAAAGTTCAACTTGGATGGACAAGACTTGGCCACAAAGCCAACCAACCGTACGTGCAACTTAAGTGCGAGAGAGACATCATGGTCAACAGGGACAAAACCAGGGCGGAAACCAGGGGCGAGCAGGACTATACTCCTTTAATTTTACAGAAAACTATCCTATATCGCCATCAGGCTTTTATTTCACTGACGGCAACATTATTGATTGAACAGGCACAATCAGTTAAACTTCCTATATACCGGTGCAATAGAAAGAGCTGTGCGTGAATGCATTGCATCTCTCCCAACAAATTAAACGAAAGAAAAGTGGTTTTGCTAAGGCGATGTCCTAAGGACCTTGGGTACCTTCAGCTGGTCAATGTAGATTTGTTTCCGTGGTCGCTGGTGGTGCTGCTCATGGTGTATTGGTGTGAGATGTCTATCGACGGTGATTGTGTTGAGTTTCTTCTTCACTGCTGGTCATGCTCCAGTTCTCATCTATGTGCTCAATGTGAGCTTTCTGTCTACCGTGAAGATGTTTTTTATCGCCTGGTGAAACAACGTTTTTTCGTTGGAGCATTTCAACATGGTGACCGTCTTTGAAAGGGTCAGGATGGAGACTGAAGCAAAACTCCAACCAACCATGACATACTTACAGTACAAGTTTATAGGGAAAACTTTTCACTCAGTTAAGTTCTAAACAACGGGCACAGACAAACGGTGACAGCCCTCCAAATCAACTATATCAGTACTATATCGGGGATAGATGAAGCTATATTGCAACTAAATGAAGGAATAACCTATGTAACATACTAGCGTTATCAATTGTCTTTTTCTTTTGCAGGACGCAAATAGACACTATTGCAATATTTTGTTTATAGGAACATTGGGACGATCCTATGGTAGAAAATCACTGAGTAAACTAGCATAAAGCCTCTTCGTTAGAGAGCAGTAATAGACATCACAGACACTGAACAACATTCCACATATACCAGGAGACAGTAATTCAGATGTGAGAGTGACGCCTCACGCACAAGTAAACTCCCGCCCCGTACAAAAGGTCCATGAGAAGGAAAATGGTGCCATGTCGTTGCATTATTCTCTCTTTCGTGCCACTACGAATCAAGCAGCACAACCAGACAATCAGACACACGATCACGGTTCACACACGGCACGGAGCACCTATCTCAGACTTTCTATGATACGCGGGCCAAGCTGCCTCTCTCTGATCGCTTATTTCTTCCACAGGTGTCTTCATCAGGCTGTAACTTTCTTGGATGTCACCGAGTTGCAGATAGTGGCAAAGTCCGGACCCTGGGGCATACCGGAATATATTTTAGTGCGAGAATAAGAACATGATATAACATCGAGCAACTAATTAAAAGAATTTGACATTAGGTCGTGTTTCTGGTACCTTCAAAGAGGCGCCTCCAACAAGGAAGCCATCGATGTCTTCCTTCTTTGCTAGCTCTGCAGAATTCGCTGCGTTTACGGAACCTGAAGAACAGGAGGATGGTCATATCATAGGATAAGAAGTCATGTTAACCATATCAAAAGTGCTAGCTCTAACCCAAAATTCTAATGGGGCTTCAAGATTTTTGTAACACACTGCAAATATCAAGAAAAATATGGTTCCAAATGCTCACATGAGCGTGTTAAGATGCTATGAAGATGTACTATTATTATGGTTCTGAGGTTCATCTTCCAGTGATCAGATTTAGCATGGGAAAAACAGAGACACACATTGACCATGATTCAAAAAGACTGAGATAAGAAACAAACCTCCATAGATAATTCTAACGGTAGAAGCAACATCAGCTGATACATTGGTTTTTAACCAATCACGCACAGCGGCATGAACTTCCTGAGCTTGCTCGGGAGAAGCAACTTTTCCGGTTCCAATAGCCCAGACAGGCTCGTACGCAATTACAACGTTTGTCCAGTCTGTAATGTTATCTGAATGCACACATAATACAAATAAATCAATGATGTTCAGGCCCATCATTTTTTTTGAAATTATGTTCATGTCCGTCATTAAAATAGAACAGATGAAGAAAATTCACCTGCAAAAGCCTTCAACTGCTTAAAACAGACATCAAAAGTTTTCCCAGCTTCCCTCTCTTCCAACAGTTCTCCTATGCATGCCATAACCTTAAGATTTTGGCTCAAGGCATATGCAGCCTTCTTCCCAATAAACTGCATCAGATAAACTTTTAGATCACAGTCATAAAATTCCAAACTGTAGCATGACAATAGAAACCATACATCTCAAGCGGCCACTTCAGAATGTCAAGGCATCAACAAGGAGCATGCAAGAGAAGAACAAATTAAGTAGCATTTGCAATTACCTGATCATCTTCACCGATAACATGTCTACGTTCGGAGTGACCAAGAATAACCCATTGGCAGCCAATGTCTACCAATTGCTCCGCACTGGAGTAGATGAAAATTAAATTCAGAATGGAAGACCGGAAGGAAGATAATAGACACAATATTTTGTAACTCTCGTTACTTACTACATTCCACGAAAACACAGCAAACAAATGTTTTTTTTTGGTCGTCGGTGGCATAGAAAGAATTTGCGACCTCTCATGTAACAGAAAAGACAAGGTTGACAAGTTAAGTTTGCAGGAGTCAACCTGATCTCTCCAGTAAAAGCTCCTCCTTTTCCGATCCACGTATTCTGAGCAGACACCTCAATGCGATCAGTCAGTGAACTCTTGACCTGATCGATGTAAATGAATGGTGGTGCTACAACAACATCTGCAGTATAGGCACAGTTAAATATATTAATATCTTGTTGAGTTAATAAGAACAAGTAGCATGGTAGCTTGAAATTTCCTTCATGACAATGTACATGATCGAACATATTAGCCTCAACTGTGCACCCAAAGTGATTGGAAAATCCCTTTTATTCTAGTATTCTGGAATTCTAATAGAAGAAGTTACTGCTTTGATTTTGGTAATCAGTTTTACTGATATTTTGCGACCCAAGGTGCAAAATTTCCATCTAGTAAACAACCACACATGTTGCTCCTGAACATGTAGAACCAAATACATGCTGCTTTCCTTCAGCCAAATGACCATTCTATATGGAAACAGGAATCATCAACATGTTGTATTCCAATTAAACAAACATGACTACCAAACAGGCTGACAGGCGGCCATGACGACAGGAAGCTTAGGATAAAGGTAGAAGAAACAAATGAGCTTACCTACATCGTTTTCGAGTGTGGCAGCATTCAAGTCAGAGATAAGCTTGCTAATGGATTCCTTTGTTCCATTCTAGAGTAATGGACAAGAAGAAAATAATTCATCAGACATTCATACAAAAAATTCATAGATAGCGCTGACCAAACACACGAAGCAATATAACTTGATATAGTCAGCAGAAACTCCCTACAAATATGAAGCAACTACACACATAAACATAGGAAGGCTTGTCTAACAAAAAAAATAGTGCAAATTAGCTAGTACCAGTAAAGGCAATGGCCTAAATTAGACTGTTAAATCATGTTTGCACAACTGATAATACCATCACAAGTTGACAACATCCCTCATTTAACCGCGCTTCACTCACAACCCTCTAACCGACATCCTAACTGTCAACGGCAATGCCCTAGCTGCTGCAAGCCGTTGTACTGATGGCTGTGTCCCTTTCGAAGCTCACTTGCTTAATGCCTACCTAAACATATGATTAAACAGCGAACTGTGTCTTGTTATTCATCCCCAAACCATAAAAAACTGGCACCACTCATTTGCTTCATTAGTCATCAGATGCCTCTGAAACCTCGACATCATGGAATCTGACGGGAGGTAACAAGGAACAGAGACCCGATTCCCTTTTGTTGTGTACTCACGCCACGAAAATAGCATGGCAAGCGAAGCAGAACTAGGCAGCACCAGAAGAGAAGTCCTATTGTAGGCATGTCACGATGTTTGTACTGTATGTATGAACGAATGGCGACAAAACGAGAATCGCGACAGGCGGCAGGCACAATGCCTGCAGAGGACTAGGACGTCACGCGGTGCGCAGGGGGAATCTCCGCCGCCGCCGCCGTACTCCTGGATCCTCATCGGCGCGGTGTCGACGCATAAAAAACCGTTCTTGGAGAGCTGGTAGGGTAATGGGAGGAGCGGGTACTTACGCACTTCCAGTTGCCCCCGACGAAGAACTGCAAAGCGGAGGAGTCAAACGTGAGCTAAAAAAACAGGCTTCTTGGGTAGTAGTAAATGATTTCAGAGTAAGGGGATGAGGCGCTGTGCGGTGGGTACCTTGCCGGATCCGGCCATGGCGACGAGGCGCTGCGCGCGGCGGCGGGAGCATCCGAGGCGGAGCTGCTGCGGGACCGGGACGGCGGCGGCGGCGCGGCGGAGGTCGGCGAGGCGGGAGAGGTGGGAGGAGGCGAGGGACGACGGCGCCGCCATTCTCTGACGCTGAATCGAATCTCCGGCTGAGCCGCGGTGGTGTGGTTGGTGGGCGGGCGGACGAGGGAGCGTCTCTTTCCTCCTGCTCTGATGAAGCGCGCAGCAGCCACCAACCAAGCTCTGGAGGAGGGAGGGGCGCACGGGAGAGAGCGACGGGTGCGCGATGGCGCGGCCACGGCTTTGTATGGCGGCCGCGGCGCGAGCCTTATCGGCCCACGGATAGGGTGCCGAGGGCCGTCGATTCCGCCACGTTCGACTGCACCTACCGAGGGGAGACGACGACGACGACGCGCTGTGGGCCGGGCCGGGCCGGAACCGGAGCGCGACAGCCCACCGGTTCCCCCTGACTGCTGGAAACCAAACGACCCGGTGCCTACGTGGCAGGCAAGGTACGAGGTATACATCGCCGGCAGTGCTTTCCTGCGGAGTTCACCATGCCCAGAGTCCCTCTCTTCGCCCTCCTGCACTCATGTAAGCTAAAGCACTATATCCGTGAACATGTAAAGTAGGGGTGGAATCGAGCCGAGCCGGCTCGAGGCTCGGCTCGGCCA
The DNA here is from genome assembly GCA_026929855.1 of Poa annua. Lineage (NCBI taxonomy): Eukaryota > Viridiplantae > Streptophyta > Magnoliopsida > Poales > Poaceae > Poa > Poa annua. The sequence goes on from CM049432.1 coordinate 85,538,859, forward strand.
GGCTCGTTAAATTTCAAGCCGAGCTAGGCTTGGCTTATGTCAAAAAAAATCTTCAAAACTGGGCTCGCGGCTCGGCTCGTCAGGCTCACGGCTCGGCTCGGCCGGCTTGCGAGCCGCACTGTTTTTATTTTTTAAAAAATGGTCTGAGGCAGATGCCGACCCCGACCCCGAGTCGTCCACTTCCCTGACTTGCGAGATGTGCTGCGATTCAGAGTCACTGATTCTAGGGTTAACCCCGCCGCCGGCCGCCGCCCTTCCACGCCGGATCCAGGATATGTCCCCGTCCATGGCACCCCGCCTTCCCTTTCCCCCTGGACACTTGCTTCCCTCGTAGCTGCTAGCCTGGTCGTTCAAGGGCGCGTGCGGCGTCGTCACCTCGTCGTGCTTCTGGTGGCGGCCGCCGGCCTTCCGGCTTCCGGCTGCTTGACTGCTGCGCTACTCCAGGCCACCACCACCGTCCGGCACTCTGGCTTCTCCAGAGGTATTGACCACCTGATAGTCTCCGTGGCCACCGCCGTCTCTGGCTGCAGTGCTAGCATGTTGTTTGTTGCTCCTCCTAGCAAGTGGTAACGAAGAGCATGGATTGATCTGTGCCAAGCCTGTACGCATGCTGCTAGGTAGTGGTTTGATCTCATTCAGCGAGTATTGGATGGCTTGTCACCGAAATGTGCTAAAAACATTGAGCATCTTTTCTTGATAAAATACACTGAGCATTTCTGACATTTGCCATGTTCAGAACGCAATAAATGACTAAAGTATGCATATATCGGTGGTGTTTTGTGTAACAAAAACTCATTGATCCAATGTATCGCATGAACTATGTTTACGGTTTAAGATTGTACCTATCTTTGTGTTGGACAATGCTTTAAGGAGTTGAAATCAAGTTTTAGTGTTGTTTGTATTGCCTAGTGTTGTATCTATGTATGAGACTAATGTTAAGACGTGTTTCAATTAAGCTACAACTCATTTCCATAACAGTATTCTATTTGTCGAACTAAGTGCACGTGATTATGATGTATAATATTTGATTAGTACAACTCATCTCTATTGTGAATTGTTACATATTTTAGGAAATGTCGTGTCAAAATTTTATAATTCATCGAGCCTTTGAGCCGGCTTGCGAGCTTCGCCGAGCCAGCTTGTCGAGCCTCGAGCCCTGTCAGGAAGGTTTAGGCTTGGCTTGTTCGACCTTCGAGCCGGGCCGAGCCCGAGCCAAGCCTTGTCGAGCCCGAGCCGAGCCTCGAGCCTCGAGCTTAATGTCCACCCCTAATGTAAAGTACGGTCATAAGATCATCTTTTATAAATTCCATATCATCTAGGTAAGACAATAGAATATGATTTACAGTGGTTTTCTATGATGTTTTATCTCCTCGATGCTTCTTGCCATTGCAAGTATCGTATTTTGACAATATGTACCATGCTGTTACGGCGCCTCCCCCTGCCCTACCTGGTTGGGTTCGACGCGTGTAATGCTCTGTTTACGAGTAAGGTTTTTGGTGAGACGGTGTAACATCTCAAAAATTTGGAATGTTTAAAAATAACTAAAATTTAAAACTTTTGTTTCATACTAAAATTAAAACCATCAATACCTAGAAGATCAACTAAAAAGGATTTTATGACTTATTCAAAATATTATGATTTTAATTGAATCAGTAAACTTTATTTTTCAAACTTGAGTGTGGAGCTATAGATAAACCTTTAGATATTTATTAAAACTTAAAACCATATTGCAAAGTACTTTAAAATTATTTGAAGTATACCTGTTTCAAAAAAATGTTTCAGGTAAAATATTTAATTCAAAAACATTATATCTAGATTCTTATTAAACCCTAGATAAATATTTATAGTCACATTTTTTTTGAAACATCGTTTATTTTCCAAGTATAGTTTTAGTAAAATGTTTGAAATTGGAAAAGTGTTTGGAATGATTTATTTTAATCATATGTATTTGTGATATTTTCTTATTTTGTTAAGACACAAAGCATCATATTGAAACTCTTATTTAAATTGGTCGAAAGGTTTTAATTGTCATTAATTGAAAAGTATTACAAACATGAGTTTGAAAGTTTTGAAAGAAAGATATAGACTTTACAAAGTTGAAGAAATTTGTTTGAACTCATTTGGATTAATAAGGTAAAAGTTATGAAATAAATAAGAAAAACAAAAAAGAAAAAGGAAACAAAAAAAAAATTAGTCGGGCCAGCCCGAGCCGGCCCAACGCCTCCCTTCTGCACGGAGCAGCGCGGAACGACAGATCATCGGCCCGAGAGCAGCCCAACCACCGGCCTCTCCCTCCTCTGTCTCACTGGCTGGTGGACCCCACCAGTCAGCTTCTTCCCCAACCGCTCCAGGCGCACGCCGACGCCACGACATGCACGCCACCCGAGCCTCGCAACCGAGCGCTGACCACCCCCTCTTAAGACCCCCGCCCAGGACCTCCTTTCCCCTCGCAAAGAAGAAGCCGAGCGCCCCCAGGCTGCCAGAACCCGTGCTCTAATCGCGCCTCGGCCGCCGTCGTTCATCACCGAACCCGGTGAGCCCCGCCTCCCTCTCCACCTCTCTCCTGCACCTAGTGCTTTCCCTCAGCCTGGCTCTTCTCTTTGACAAGGTCGCATGGACCCAGGCGCTGCCGAACGACGACGTCGTGCTCGGCCGAAACCATCGCCCGCTGCTGCAACTCCGACGAGCAATTTCCGGAGGAGAAGAGCTCCCCCGCCGTCCGCGACCACGCCAACAGCCCCGGCTCGCCCTCCTCCTCCCTCTGGTACTAATCCCACTGCCCAACTCTCCCTTCCGCCTCGAGTCCGTGCACGGCACGCATGGCGCCGCCGCGGCCGGAGACAGCTCCGGTGAATTGCGCCGCCCACTCTAGGTCACATATATCCAGGGCCGTTGGATCTATATCCATCGGCTGCCATTTTTCCTTATTATTCGAACCGGTATCGATTAATCCCGTACGTCCGCGTAAGTTGGATCGGACGGCTGAGATTAATCCGTGAATTAGATAAATGTTTAAAAAGAAGAAAATATCTCTAACTTCAAAATTTCATAACTTTCAAAGCATAAGTCCAAATTTAACAAACTTTATACCATGGAAAAGCCCTTCTCATGTAGATCATTTTGGCATCAATAGTTTTCCCTTTTGCATCTGTTAAGTTGGAATAATATGCAGAGGAGCATTTCGGTCATTTAATTCATAACTTATTTTCTTAAATTATTTTTAAAGTGAATTCTTTTACTAAATTTATTAAATTACATCTTCTGTCCATGGAACATAAAGTTTAATCTTTCGGATTACTAGATTATAAGAGTAATAATTTTTCATGAAAACACTCTAGTGTTTCAAAAATGTTTTTCAAATTATAAATTTCATTAAATCTTGCCCATGTCATAATGCATTATTATGGCAACCAGAGAGCTAATTATACTAATTTAACCCATGATTAATATGTTGATTGAATTTAGTCATGCAAATCATGTTTCCATGATTTGAGTATAACATTGATTTGTATGTTGATTGAGTGTTATTTATTTAGATTGTGCGGAGTGTTCCCTTTGCTGTGGTAGTTACATTTTTTCCCAGTGACCAAGGCAAGTGATGCTCACTCATAAATGTCCTACTATTTTTATTTTATTGCATTTAGTGTTTTCAGTAGTATGCATGATAGGGTTACTACCAAATTTGGTATAATATGCTATGCTATGGGAATCCTATTTAGAATAGCCATCCACTCACACCCCCTCTAGGCTTAGTGAGCCATTGAACTTAGTTGATACTTGGGCTATGAAATTTTTTTAGTAGTTGAGTAAGTAAAAACAACTAAGTTTAATGAACTACCTGTGTGTTGGTGGAAAGATGAAAACGGTGATTCCCGGGGTCACCCCAGGATTGGAGGATGGATTGCAAGTGTGGAAAGCCACACAGGATCAAAGAGATTCAAAGTTACTCCGTATTTAGATTGATTCCAGTGCAGCCACATGTCATATGAGCTCTGTCTTAAACATATAAGTTGTGAGACCCTGACCAGGAGATGTAGGGATGTTAAGTGGGGATGGTTTCACAGTATGATTTTGGGGAATTATATCTGACATGTCTCGTCTCGATCTTCTCTTTTCCATTTCATAATTGGGTGACATGGATGAGTGAATGACTGGGTCTTGTGGTGAAATAGCACAAACTCTTGAGAGTCAAAAACTAAATACTTAGTCGTGTCCCCGGTTACGGACAATTTGAGCAGCTGAATAAAAGGAACTGACGGAGGATCGCATCATTCCAATTTTCTAAATAAAATTTGACGGGTTGAACAAGGGTAAAATATGACAGTTGTGGTGATGCCAACCTGTAAGGTGGCACAGGAAACCCACATGATCATATTACTGGTGATGCTAACCTATAAGGTTGCACAGGAAACCCACAGATGGTTAGTTAAATAATTAGTGGTGATGCTAACCTATAAGGTTGCGCAGAAAACCCACAAATAAGTAGTTACACATAAAGTGGTGATGCCAACCTGGCACGGGTAACCCACATGATATAAATTGAAGGATAAAATATTTATTGAAAAATATAGGATAAAACTGACTTTATGCAAATCAGACTCAAACTTCACCAAGCCAAATATGCATGTAGATGATAGGATGCCATTAATATCCACTAGTATCACTTGCCGCCACAATTCAATTGTGTTGACCCAATATAGTTTGGTCTGCAACTCACCATTGCAGGACCCTATGACGAGAAGTAAGGATTGATAGGGTCGCGAGTCTCCAACCAACATGCCTTGCCTGTGGCACATGATGAAGATGGAGCTCACTTATCCATTTGCTTTCCGATGTGAGTTTATTTCGGTTTGAGCTAGCCATGAGCTATGCATCTTGTATCGAACTCTTTTATTTCTGTATCATCGTGTAATGAATATTGATGCAATGTTATGATATTTCATTTTAAACTGTGTGTGCTACCAAGTTGATCCAGAGACTAGCACTATACACAGGAGGTCGCTACCTTATAATAAGGAGGGCCATTACAGACGGTCGCTAATGAGTCGAGCATTGTTAACCCGCGTTTTATCCCGTATTGAATTATTGTTTAATATAAAATAAGAAAACAAGAAAGCTGCAACAAATGCTTTGTGCAAGATTCCTAGCTTTACTCATGTATTGTGCGTTCATTCTAGGAAGCTACATCGAGGCGCGTCGTAGCACCAGACCAAGGGCCAGATAGTTTTAAAGCAGCAGCCAGACATAGACAGAGAGGGATATTCACCAGCTATATGTTCCACACGAGTAGTGGAAGAGGTTATCCAAGGAGACAAATGCAAGTCGAATGGTATGTTCCACCTTTCGGGCACATCAGAAGTAAACAACATCTTTTCTCAGCTGCGAAGCAGAATAAATTACACCATAGCATACTATTCTATTTCCCGGTACCTCTTAGCCCTACATGCTACTCCACATCACTTTATTTGCCCCTTAACATATGTAAATATAGGTATCTTTGCATTATAGCATCGATTGGTCGGAGCATGCATTCTGTTTGAACATTGGCAAACGAAGGAGTCCGGCTTGAGTGTGACTCCTCTTTCTTTTACCAACTATTTAAGGGCACGATCGATGATCCTTGTCTGTGTGCAAACATGTGACCAAGTTAGTCTGGTACTAAAGGAAGATCTTGGATACACATCAGCACATGGACTGACGACGGTATTCACTATACAACTACCTTGCTATACTACGAGACGATTTGGTGTAACTGACGGGATCTCCCTTTGGGGCCACCGTGACATATGTTTATACATGTACAGGAAACACAGGTGTATACAAATTTCACTCAGAGGAGTTAGGAGGTTCCAATGGCCCTTAGTAAACGGACATGTGTCCATGCGGCTCAATCCGGATGAAGGTCGCATTTTGGGGTAGTCGTGAACCGCTCGTGTGTTCGTTTGTATCTGTGGTCTAAGCATCAGTGCCGCTTTGGCTATCTCACACGGCGCCCACGCGTTTAGCTCGGCGTAGCAGCTGACCGTGTAGAAGGCGCCCCTGTGAAGTCTGCAGAAATTTCGTTGGAGCAGTAAATATGTCTAAATACACCAAGATCAATCAGTTACCACATCATAATCGTCAGGTTTGCATTTTGAATCAAAACCATCATAATCAAACGGATTTTCTACTTTTAGAACGGTCGGCAGAAATCCTTACACGGCGGGCTGTGCTTCAGACCGATCAATTTTGAAGCGCATCGCACGTCATCGAACATGTGATTGGTCCCATGCATGCACATGCATGCAGCATGCACGTGCTTTTACTGCTAGTCTTCCGCTAGCTTGGCAGCTTCCCTACATTAAAAATCACGCGCCTTCAAGAGATTTTGAAATTTGAAAATTTAAAATATTTTATAACTCAAACCGTTTAGCGGATTTAGATCTGTTTTCACCGTTGGACTAATCGCGTCAAGATCTTCTAAACTAAATCCCATGTTGATATGTTCCGACGATATTTTTTTACGATTCAAAAGTTACCCACCCATTAACATGTGAGTTATCAGGTTGTATCTATGTAAGTTACCCACTCATGCAATGATTAATTTTCTGTTTAAAAGTATAACTCACTTTCTTAGATAGTTAACAATTATTTAGAAGAGATGATAATTATATCGATTTTATGATTTTATGATGGATAAAATGGCATGCATAAATTATAACTTCATCAGTACACGGTGGGTGATTTTTATCATGAGAGTATGGTAACTATATCGATTATGTGGTGGACTCTATATGGGTGACTCCATCAATATATTGCGGGTAACGTCTTAATTGTATCAGTATTTGATTGGTAACTATTACCGTTTGAGTATGTTAACTACGTCGATTCTTTGGTGGATAACTATATCATGAACATATGGGTAAGTTCATCAGTATATGGTGGGTAACTCTATCGATACAATGTGAGTAACTCTATCAATATTTGGTGGGTAAGTTTTATCCAAACAGTAGGGTAACTGCATCAATTTTGTTGTGGATAACTATATCATGAACAAATGGAGCAGTACTGGATGGATAACTTTATCCGTTCTATGTGGATAAGTTTATCAGTACAAGATGACGTGAGAAAAGACAGTCTAAAAAGAACGTCGACATTAACGTTCTAGATGCACTGAATATACTCTTGTGTCATGCAAAACTGCGTCGCACAACCTGTTTATAGTGCAGATAACTTACGGTTTACAACATGGATAACTTATGTACTACAGTCGGGATAACTCACGGGTTATGCGTGGGTAACTTTTAGGTTCGAAAAAAATCTCGTCGAAAACATATCAACATGGATCTAGTTTCGAAGATCTTGCCGCGATTAGTCCAACAGTGAAAACAGATTTTTAATCGGATAAACGAGTCAAACTACAAAACATTTTAAATTTGTGGATGCTTGCATTAAATGCAGCTGACATGAGCAACTAATTACATGTAGGAAGGCACGCCTAGTTTGATATTGTTTTGACTTTTGTGTTTATTAATGAGCTAAACAGATTTAATTAGCCATTGGGCTTTTGCTTTCACGTGAACGTGTTGGCAGTCCAAAAATATGCGGGCTGCTCGTCGGATGTTTTATAGGTTTGCTTAACTGTAGAACGTTCTAAACCTAGTCGCGTCCTAATCAAAATATCTCAATAGCAAGGATCTAGTCGTGCAGCGTAAGGCAGAAACCAAGTCCAGCCATGTATCTCTCTACCCCTCGAGATCTCCGTCGCAGTAGGCATCCGATACTCATTAGGGTTTCTGAAATCGTATCCCAGGCAGCTGGAACTACAGCCTGAAGCAAAGTAAACGTAGTTGTTTCTCGGCGGAGTGCCGGCACGAGTCGACACACAGAAGCCACACTGCGCCCCGGCCAGGATCGCCGTCGACTCCCCAAGATCCTGCACTCGGCGCCACCTTCGGTCGCGTTCGTCGCAGCAGAACATTCTTCCTGTAGTCCATGTAGAGGGGCATGTCCATGGTGGCCACCATCAGAAGGCTGTCGCGGGACGCAGACTCGGCGAGGACAGCCCACACCAGCTGCTCGGGTCGGCGGTCCGTGAACCGCCTCGTCTTCATCCCGCCCCCGCCGTCCTGCACCCAGGCGTTCACCTCGCCGAAGCTGGTGAGGGTGCAGAATGTGCCCTTGTGCAGGACGACGTCCACGTACTGCTTACCTTTCGGGGTGCGCACCGCCCTCCAGGACTTGGACCCGGGCTTTGAGAAACGTCAGGCCTTGCCCGCCGCTGTGCATCATCAGCACGGCGTAGGTGCCCAGGCGGCGCCCCGGAGCAAGCGCCGCCTTGCGGAACATGCCCAGGTCCTTGAAGCGAAGCTCGCTCCTGAGCTCCTCCTGCTGCTTGTAGGTGCGTGCATGAGGAGTCGGTGAACGGAGGCAGCGGGAACCGCCGGCCGGTGAAGGGGTCGATGAGGCATAGGACTCGCGTGTCAAGGGGGGTGTCGACATAGCGGAAGTAGTCGGCCACGACCCAGCCATAGGAGCAGCCTATGATTTTGACACGGTTGTAATCCGGGCGACCTGGGCCGCTGACGACGGTTTTCACTGAGCGTGCGTCGTCGTCGCGATGGTGGACGGGACTGACCTCGACGGCGGCGGGCTCGCCCCAATGACCGTGGTGCATGTAGTATATGCTGTGCGGCCGGTGCGGTTCGTCAAGTCCGCCGAGGCGCGTGGCCCTGAGCGCGCGGCGCCAAGACTGGCAGACGACAGAGCAGTGGAAGTTGTCGAGGGGGCAGACGCGCCGCGCGATCTCGTCGAGCGTCTCCGTGGGCTGTGGGCAGGTCGGAGAAACCTACGACGGCCGGCGGCATGGGTACCGGGTCGAGATGTGATCTAGCGTATTAATCTCTACTATATAATATGGCTTACCGTGTCCATGGTACGTCGCGGTTATTTTACAAAACGATCCCTGTAAAATAAGGAAATCATACCCGCAGTCTAACATTAAGTTACAAAGACTTGCGCTTTAACCCTGGTACCGCTTCGAGAAAACACCCCGGCCTCACCTCCTGGCCCCGTCTCAGCCAAATCCCAGCCGCAGCAAAGCGTCATCAATGGGGAAAAGAAGCTCTCCTCAACAGCGGCAGAAGGAGGATAACCGGGGAGGTGAAAGGAGGTCGGCCGGAGCGTGCTGGGTCGACGAGAGAAAGAGGAGAGCGCATCTGTGCTTGGAGAGGAGGCAGGAGACGAGAACAACCAGGCTGAACAAGTCGTCGCCGAGAGAGATCGGCCTGGACGCCGCCGCAGCCGCACCAGCTCTCTTCCTAAATATCCATATCCGTGCCACCTCCCGGCAATCGGTCCCGGAGATCTTGCAGTTCTTCCGCGAGAAGCAGCCCTCGACGCGGAAGCCCGGAGGAGGGGAGGGCAGAGCCCGGCCGCCGTGCAGCCCTGACGTTCAGGAGGATGACGAGATGAAGACATCCGCGTCGTTGGTGCTGTGCAGAGCCTCACACTTCCTCATCAAGAAGAGGATTCCAAGGAACTGACGGCTTCTCCATCTGCAACGCTGCAGGAAAGCTCGCCTTCCGCGTCGACAACTACGCCCACCGGTCGCCGCCCCAAGGCCTTTGCGGGCGAGCTTCTTCTCAGGACGGCCGCGGTGCCCCTCTCCTCTCCCTCAGGCCGCAGGTGATCACCGCTTCTTAATTCCCATCTAAAACCATCTACTATATATCCCGGAAAAACCTTGCATCTGGTTAACTTTTTTACTTGCTCTGCTCGTGACAGATTCTTAGCTTGCACGACCGATGAAACTGCTACAGAGTTGCACGACCGATGGAGACTGTTTCAGCAATCATCTAAAAATAATAATGACTGTACTGTGACATGAGCATCTAACCAAGCGCTGAAACTAAGTCAAGTAGTTGATCTTGCCATGAAACTAACCTGAGTATCTCAACTTGATGGTCATCTACAAATGCAGGATCTCATATTGTTTGTTTTTTATGTAAGGCATAAAGACAGGGGAAGGGGGTGTACTGGAGGAAGATGACGATTGTGGAGAGAAAGTAATTAAGGACTGAGCCCATAAATTGATATACAGACGGCCATATCACAAGGTTCATTTTTGCCAAAATGCAGCCACCTATTTTCAAAAAAAAACTACAGTTGCGTCACTTTTTTTTTGGCATAATGCAGCCACCAATTCTAAGAAAATGGGTTAAATGGATGGCTAACGCCTAGATGTCCAAGAGGTTGTAGAGTATGCCTTTTTATAAGAAAAAACTTAGAGAGCGATTTCGCAAATCTGACAAACTCATACAGTTGCGGTTTAGTAGGCGATGTGAGGAGAGAGATGTGGACTTGGGTGTTTCAATCTTGAAAGCTCTCGGGCTGGTTGTTTGAACAAATGTTGAAGTGTGGACATGAAGGATTGGGTTATGGTAGGGAAGGTAATGCTGATTTTGTACTTCAACTTTGAGCTTGGGTCTCAGATTTGATAAGAAAATGAGATCTGTTTATGGAATATTGTTGACAAGATAACCAGATAAGAATGAAATTTTCTATCAATCTCTGGAATTGATTTTGGATCATTGGTTATTCAACACCTGGTTTTGTTTATAATGAAAATCTCAGTTTGTGTCGATAACTTCAATACACATATAACTTTTGCCTCCCATTGTAATACCGTATGTGATTACATCATACTTTTACTCAAACCATGACTTTAAATCCGCGTCCACTTAAATTTCTATACCATGCCAGGTCATACTTATCTTGTATAGCTTCATTTATTCTACACTTGTATGAGATGTATACGGTTTGTACATGCACCTATTGGTAGGATAGTGATCCAACTCTTACTATATTTGGATGAATTAGAAAGTTATAGATTTGAAATAATAAATAACTAAATTGTGTCATAAACCTGTAGCAACGCACGGGCATTTTGCTAGTAGGAGGTAATATCCGGTAATTGACTTGGCCACAACGGAACCGATATTAATAGGGGTGGCCGAGCTCGATTCATCGAGGTAAGCGGGCTCGTCTGGACCATGCCTGGCCATACTCTTTCTAATTATGGTGGAGTATATGGACTCCTAATTAGCAGATCGAATCCTAGGCAAATTCATTGCCCAAGCTTCTCTATACATCTCTCTAAAAATAGGTTCTTTATTATAATACAATAATAATATCATAATGGGTATATATATTACAAGGTCACACTTTGTAATACTCTTCACAGAAAGCAAACATACGGTAATAAACTGAAGTAAATATGCAAACTATGCCCACCGGCTATTAGCGTCTCTGATGGCGCTCTCTACCTTCTGCCAACCTCTGCTGCTCCCGTTTGCTCCGCCACCTGTGCCTCTGGCTTTGGAAGCACCGAAAACATCGTATTGTTCAACATGCTCTCATCCTCCCTCACCATGTTACACACGAACTACCGCGATGAAAAAAATCAGGTGGGAGCCTTTGTGCGAGTTATTTTTAAATAATACGAATTTTAAACAAATGTTCGAAAAAATAAAAAAAGACTTATAACGTGTTGTCGGCGTGGGCTTTGCCGAAAGCTGGACTTTTAGCACGACCCATACCAAAAGGTGAGTTTATGCATGGCACGTGCTCCCGCGCGAGATGCAACCTGCGACACGCAACATGCAGCACACAGAGGCAACCGCTGCCACGAGCGGTGTTTGGAACCCGTCACGTCCTTGTCTTTCTCCGCTCCGGTGACCAGCTGTCACGATGCCATTCATGGGGGCGAGCGCGTCAGGCAGTCGAACCTCAGCAAAGGCATGCCTGTCGGGATCGAGCCAGAGGGGAGGGCCGTCACCGGTGTCCGGGTTCGAAGGTGGGGTGGGGTGGGAAGTGGTGGCGGAGACGTGTAGAGGCGTTGGTGGTTGGTGGGGGATTGCGCCGATTTTTCTTTTTTAGATAGGGGAATTTTAGAAACGAAACCGTGACTTTAGATGGGTCTCTCTCTCACCGTTTCAGAGTGCCACCTAGGTCTAACAGTAGGCCCTGCTTGTCAGATAATTTGTTAACACGCTGAAAGCGAACAACCAGTGCACATCCTGTAACCGACAGGTGGGCCTAGTATTGGACGAACCCAACCCAGTGCGTCATTAGACCCTGGTTTAAACCGGAACCCGAGTTGTCAATACCTTTCGTCCCCAAGTCCGGTCCGGGCCACCCTCTTCCTCTCTAATCTCGCGGCCATGGAGGATTCCAAGGGGAGCGGCGGCGGCGGCGACAGGCCCGGCGCCGGGCCCAACCCTGCTCCGAATCAGCCCCCACCGGCCGCCGCCTCCGGAGGAGACGACGATGCCGCTGCCGCCGCTGCCGCGGCGGCCGCCCAGGCCGACGACGAGGCGCGCAGGCCCTTCACGGCGCTCAGCCAGGTCGACGCCGACCTCGCCCTGGCGCGCGTCCTCCAGGACCAGGCAAGTATCACGAGATCTCGTGGCCCGGGCCCGTCCCGTCCCTAGGGTTTCCGAGACGGCGCGACTAACCCATCCCACCCGCCGTTTGGATCGGTGCACTGAACGCTTGCAGGAGCGGGCGTACATGATGCTGCGCATGAACGGGGGCGGCGAGGGCAGCGATTACGGGAGCTCGGAGGCCGGGAGCTACGAGTACGACGAGGACGCCGAGGGGGACTACGAGGAGGAGCTCGAGCGCCACCTCCGCGTCCACCACCACGACCACCCTGCCGGCCACGAGGCTGCTGCGGACGACGTCCAGGGCGAGGGCGACGGTCAAGGGGAAGGTGAGGATGGTAGCGAGGACGAGGGCTCCGAGGAGAGCGAGTACGAGGAGGAGGGGTTCGATGAGGATGATGAGGATGTGGAGCCCGAGTTAGACCCTGCGGAGTATGAGGACGACGAGGCCTACGCGCGGGCGCTGCAGGACGCTGAGGAGCGCGAGGTCGCCGCCCGCCTCATGGCTCTCGCCGGGATCAGCGATTGTGAGTTCCAACTGGATGTTTCTTCAGCTCACTTCACATTTCGCGCCAGTCGCTCGCTGACATGCATTTTTGGGTTTGCTTCGTAGGGCGAGCGGTGGAGCACGTAGAGGAGCACGTGAACGACGCGCAGGTAGTAATTAATGTTGGAATATCTTGGTGTACCTAAATTTTTGTCTTCGGAAGTTGGAACCGCTAGAGTTACGAGGAACTTAATTTGTCAATGTGTGTGATGTGTTCATTAACACGATGAAAGATAAAATATAACAATTCTGTTGTAGCTGACATGATTAGTGGGTGCCATGTATTGTATTGATGGGGTCAACAATTTTGATTTTGTCAATAGCATGATACTTTACATAAATAGATTGGTGTTCTTTCCATGTCTCATGTCTCAAACATAGAGAACAACCTTTTTAGCATGAGAGATGATAGCTGCACAGTCGACTCCTATTATCACCTTTGCGTTGAAGGAGTTGTTTGTGTAATTTGTCGACCTGCTATCTTCATTATATTTTGAGCATGTTTAAACACCAGTAATGGCTATGATTATTTTTATGCAATTAAACTGTCAACTTATAACTTCATGATGATAAAAGACGCACCATTGTGCCCTTTTTCATCAATATTTGTAACCCAAAACTTCAATAATAAATCCTCTGCAACATGGGTTATCCTTTTTATTTATCTGTCGGTAGCTGTTCCTTCTTTCTTTATCTGTATGTTGCTGTTCCTTAGGAAAGTTGAAATTATTTGCGATTATAGCAGTAAAAGCCAAAAGCAGCTTATGATCTATGACTACATGATAGCATAATATAATGGTCAAATTTACCTCTTGATATGTTCTCTCTGGGGACTGTGGCATGCCACATCTAATTCCTCTAACATTTAAACAGAACTTATGTCTTGTTCTATTTTGTTTTTGCCTACTCTTTGCAATCAGCCAAATGGGAACAGAATAAATGAAAATTTACGGATCGATATGTTATTGTAAAACACAGGATTCATGGCAGGAGGTTGATCCTGATGAGTACTCTTATGAGGCAAGTTATATTTGTTTTGTTCCTTTGGTGCATGGCCCTGCGAAGTTTCGAGATGCATTGCTCAATGTTCTTTCCGTGGTTTCAGGAATTAGTTGCATTGGGCGAAGTAGTTGGCACAGAAAGCAGAGGTCTCTCAGCTGATACACTTGCTTCCTTACCTTCAGTAACTTACAAGACAAAAGATGTGCAAGATGGCAACACTGAGCAGTACGTGCAAATAATTTAAGTTCCGTGCCATCCAATAATATATATGTTCTGCAATCTGCATATATGATTGAAGTGGTCTGCTAACATGCCATTATTATGGTAGATGTGTAATTTGCCGCGTGGAATTTGAGGAAGGTGAATCTTTGGTTGGACTTCCCTGCAAACATTCATACCATCCTGAGTGCATAAACCAGTGGCTTCAAATAAATAAGGTATGACACCCCTTTCAACTTGGTTATCTAGAACACAGTTATCCCTGTACATTAGCACTGCCTATGTTTTCCATGGTATGAAGTATATCAGGCTATCACACGCGCATCTGAGTAGAAAATGTAGGGTTCATTGCAAATCTACTGTAGTAATCTATTTTGTGGGTTTCCCCAACTTGTACTCACTCTGAAGGCATTTGCTAAGATCATGGTTTATATTTTTGATACCATATGTCCATGCTTATCACTCTGTTCATACACCTATGTCTTGCTGTAGCCTTGTCTGTTGTTTATACTTTATAGTACCCACCCCCAACCACCGCCCTGCGCATGCTCGCATATTTTCATGGTGTATCACACCATCATTAGATATCATTTAGTTTCACATGTCCCGTTTACCGCCCCAAGTCGAATAGAATTTTGTAAGTACTGGGTGTTACTGAACAAGGTATGTCATTATATCATCATTAGATATCCTTTAGTTTCATATATATTCCAGTTACAACCTCAAGTCAAGTAGAATTTCTTAAGTACTGCGTGCTACTGAAAGAGGTATGTCATAATAATCGTAATTAATACTTCCATTTTGGTTGTAACAGAGTTCAGTTAATTTCTACTGCTAGTTTAAGCAGTTATAATCCTGCTTTTGTCGAATGAAGGGGTGACTGCTTATTGCGCTTGTGAACATTTTCTTACTCTATTTGGCCCACAGGTTTCATTAATGACCTCATTGTCTACAACTCACCTATGGGATTCTGGTAACCAGTCTACATGATGTAGGTAGATGGCCCAAAAAGACGTTAATTACAAGAACTGAATCATGCATCTGAACACTAATTTGTTTACTCTATTTACCATTAGAGCCTCGTTATTTACAATTAGACTTAAGGCCCTGCCTGGAATGGGTGTAAAAGTAGTGTGGCCATCTGTATTTAGCTCAGCTTTGAACTAAATACTGGTGACGTCACTAGGAGGAGGGCCATTCCAAGCACCCCCTTAAACAGTTAAACTCAATTTACACCGACTCACCTGTCAAGTATAATTCAAGCTCCAGCATTCTGTAGGAAAATACAGAATTTTTCCCACTGTCGCTTGGATCAATGGAACATCTGGCTAGGGCTAGGTTCTGATACTTGACGTCTTTATGCACCCAGCAATGGAAACCATGAAGTTACACATAACTACATTTCCCGTTCTCGGCTTGGATTTTATCCATCCGATCCAGTCTCTTCCATTCCACGCGCTATCAGCGATGTTGTTTTTGGAAGTGTAGTAAATGTACAGCGTGCTGCTTAGTGGGCCGGCACAGCAGCTAAGTGACCCATTGCTTTATGTTGTGCCACTATTCAGCACTTTCGAAGGTTGGGCTGGATTCGTTACTAGAACCTGGGCGGCCAAAGCCCAAAGGAAGGCCTTCTGTAACCTCCATGCTCTCACTTTTCTGGTACCTCAATTTCCGGAAAAAAAATCCTTACCCTAACAACCTCTCCGTGTCCTACGGCCTTTCGTTGGTTGTAAGGGATGTACACAGTAGTTGTTTGGCTACCATTCATTACACATTTAATTCTTACTTATTTAAGCACTGCTTGATGATAACGTGATCTTACGAAATAAATTCTGGCCTGGTAAATCATTTATGCCTCATTATTTGTTTGAGGTGAACATGAACTTACAAATAACATTTACTGTTTTTTATTTGCTTCTGCTAAAACAGTACTCCCTCCGTTCCGTAATATAAGGTGTCTAAGGTTTTTGCACGGATATTAACGCGTCAGTATTTTACATGTGGTGGACTCATCTTCTCTTGATAAAATTCAAAAGAGAGGAATCCATGATAGTCATAAATTGAAAAGAATAACTCAAATCTCTCCGTTCCAGATTGTGACACATATTTTGACGAGTAAAATTATCTATAAATCATAATACACCTTATATTTTGAAATTTTTCTCAAAACCACCTTATATTAAGGAACGGAGGGAGTACTATTTTTGGTAGTATGTTAATTAGAGGCAATTAAAGCTATGACGCCTGAAAATAGTGTTTCCCTAATAGATGCTACACTAGTTTTTTCATGGATAAATCGAGTTGTGTAAGGGTATTAATCTTCTTTCACATAAGAAAAATGTACTTCCTTCGTATCAAAATATAAGATGTTTAGCACAAGATATGCCTACATGCATATGGACATATCTTGTGCTAAAACATCTTATATTTTGATACAGAGGGAGTATTTATCTGCTGTTGTTTCCTTGTTACATTACTTAGGGAATCATACAGATGCATAATCTGTTGTGCAGCTCTCTCAACTTTCGGAAGATGTGACAATGTATGCTTGACAATTTGCAGGTATGCCCTATGTGTAGCGCAGAAGTTTCTACGTCAGAAAACAAGCAGCCATGACCAACAGTTGTAATATTTGAAAAAGTGCATCAGAAACTTCTCTCAAACTCACCAAGGACAAGGAAAATAGTCCTCAGTCCTCTCGTAGCTCAGCTTACTGGAACTTTCTTTGCATTGCCGCTATGCTCTGTATTTCCTTGCTGTCGTATGATCCACAGGTGTACACTAGTTATATTATATATTGTCGACCATTCTTTGGCCTTCGTGTATGATGATGATGATCATTGCATTGATGTACTCCGACACCACAAGATAAAAAATTGATGTATGCAACTAGAGGTGCAATCTACTCCCTCCGTTCTGAATTAATTGACTCAGATTTAGTACAACTTGCACTAAATCTGAGTCAATTAATTTGGAACAGAGAGAGTAGATACATTATATTGAAAAGATATATGTGAAATTAAAATCTCTCAAGATTTTCATATCACTGCATAAGTGCACAATTAAATCTTTTAAATATTGGAAAGATATTTGGAATTAAACTCCTCTAAAGATGTGTGAAATTAAAACCCTCCAAATATTGGAATGAAGACAAAAGTCTTTACTTAATTATATTTAATAAGCAATCTCATAAATGGACATCCATCCTATATAAATACCGGAGCCGAGCCGTTCAAATTGAAATCATCTCAGTATCCAAACCACCAGATCTACTTGACGATCCAACTTTCGACAACCTACCAGATCTACTTGACGACCCAACTTTCGACAACCTTGTAAGTTCTGACGATCCATCTCCGTAGATTCTCACTTTCTACAACCTTCTAAGTTCTGACGATGATTATCTTTATGTATATATTGACATAGCTGATGAAAATTTTGTTCCCCTCCTCCGCAGCCCCTGAACACAAGGTAACCGTGAAAAACCGGATATATCAATGGCCCATTCTAGAGGCCCACCAAGCATGGGAGGCGTCGGGGAGAGCCAAGCCCAACCTAACAACCAGTTGGCCTACCTCTTCGCCGCTCCTACCGTCAACGCCCCCGCACGTGGAACCCAAGCTTCGCTCGTGTCATCCGACAACCACCTCAGGACGCTCAACAACGCCACATCACGCTTTGGTCATCACGCTCAGGCGCAACCTCGGAGCACCCAGTTCAGGATCGTGCCACCAGGTGATGATGCCACGTCCCATGCACTGCTACTCTCTGCATCACGCCGCATTGTTATACCACGTTCTTCCCTCCAGTCCCCACCATTGATATCAAACCCAGTGGGGGGACGTTATGACCGAGTGGGTGACGACGGCGGTCGCGGTGTCACGCTTCTCAGGGGCACCGTAGTTGCACATCATGGACAACTCGTTGGCCTCGGCACCGGTCGCTGCAACGCGTGTTCCATTCTCATTGACAACAGAGAGGTGTCGTACGGAAGGCAGGCTGGCCACATTGCTGGAAGCCCCAGGGTGCTTGCGCATCCCGCGGGCACCGGTTCTGCACACCATGGAGAGCCGACTCGCCGTAACGTTGGTCGCCACAACGTGTGGATGCATCCTACGGGCACAAGAGTTTTATCGCGTGGACAACCCAATAATCCCGAGGCCAGGCGCCACAATGCGCTTCCACATCATGCGAGCTCCGGAGCCCTGCCACAAAGACAACACACCGTCCTCGACGTCAGGCGTCACAACGCGCTGCCGTTTATTGCTGGCAACCGAGCTATGCCACGGGGACAACCCACCGGCGACGGCCGGCAAAGCATGCATTCATTTTTTGCAGGCAATAAAGACGTGCCACATGGAAAACCCACCAACCACGACGTTGGACCCCACAACATGGTCCCGCCTCTCGCTGGCAACGGAGCTACGCAACTTGGACGGTCAACCAGCTTCAATGCAAGTAGCCACGAAGCGCGTGCGTTTCTCACCAGGACACTTCTCAACTTGAATGTGTCGGGCCACGGGTGGGGCACATTTTCTACCGGAGAGTCTTCGAGCATAGCGGCATGTGGTGTGGACGTGACCAGGCCACAGAATATTGGAAGTATCAACGCGACATACCACAAAGCTCGCGCGAAGGCCCTCACAGGTAACCAACCACACAACACCGTATCCATCACGGAATCTTCAAGCGAAAGCTCGGCTCGTGGCACCACCCAAGCACGACCGACGTGGGTGCATATGGCTAGGGTGCGCAACATAGAGAGGATCAACAAGGCATACGAAAGGGCTCGTGCGGAAGCCTTCGCAGGTAACTAATCACAATTTCCACTATTAGCATATCTCTGCTTGCGAGAGTGCATTTGTTGCTCCATACTAGTAGTAAAAGACTAATTTTGTTGCTACTTTTACGCAGCTAATCGTCGGAGCAACAACAACTCAGGTGTCGACAACACCAATTCAGGCAACAACAACAACAACCAATGAAGTGGGTCGTTCTTTAGGCTCCGCCGACTGCGCCGCTTTCTCCATGGACAATAATTTACCTTAAATTTATCAGTTCGAGTTCTCTATCAGACATATAGTTATCCGTTTACCATTTTTATAGTGACTCTTAAATTTATATTGTATCATGTTATGTTTGTGGACTTTATGTTGTATCGTGATATGATTATGAACCTTGTGATTTATTTCCTTATGTTTATAGAATATGTCATGGATTTTTGTTATGATTATGAACCTATGATGTATTTGTTTATGATTATGAAAATTGCACTTTTTTTGTTATGACCATGAATCTTCTCTGTATGTTGTTATACACTTTTTTGAGGGAAATTATAATTAACACCTGATTGGATATGCGGCCATCATGAAAATTGGAAACCCCCAAAATACTACACGAACACCCCCTCTCCCTCTACCCGCAAAAAAAAAAAAAAGAACACCCCTCAATGGCTCAGGAGGAAGAAGCCCCGCTTCATTTATGTTCTTTAGACTGTAGTAGTGTGTCCATTGTGATTTTGTGAGTGTGTTTTGGCAAGTGTGGAAGTCGTGGTCAGGCCGCTAATATTGGGCCGTAAAGGACTTATGGGCTTAACAAAATGTTGCCCATAAGACTTCGGGTCGGACAAGGTTGATTGCGTAGGTCGGTTAGCCCAGCCCACCTAAGCAGCCCAGCGGCTTAGCCATCGCCATCGCCGCGTTCCCCAAATCGCCCTACTATTCCTCCGCTCTCGGCGACCCGTCCTCCCGCCGGCCGCCGCCTCCGTCGGACCACCGCAAGGTGGGGATATAGCTGGTCTCTCCTCGTCTTACACAACAAGAGGAGCGAGAGCGGGCAAGACGAGGAGGCGAGGATGTCGGGGTTCGGCGACGGGTACGTGGGCACCGCGCAGGACGCGGTGAAGATCCGGCGGCTGGAGAAGCAGCGCGAGGCGGAGCGCCGGAAGATCGAGGAGCTCAAGAGCAAGAACGCCGACGACCAGCCGGGACTCCTCCAGTTCGGCTCCAGCACCTCCGAGGTAGTAACATGCCTATTCGATTTGGCTGGCAACCAAACCCTCGTTTATTTACTTGCTGATTCGCTTGCTAGCACGATGCTGATAGACTAATAGAGACATCTGGGTGAGCTTTGACATCAGTAGGCGTTAGGTGCTGGATTTGGGAGCCCTAATTTAATCTGCTAATTTTGTTATTGGAGAAGTATCTAGTATGATTGCAATGACATAGTTAGCTTTACTCGGACAACTGCACTCAGAAAGAGCAAGTTCAGAGGATATGTGGGAACTTATAGATGTGGTAGTAACATTGTTTCCTTGATACCTCACAGTTCCATTCAACCCGTGCTTTGTCGGTTACCTGGAGTTGCTAAGAAATTGATAAAACCTAGCGACGTGGGCTATTCTTCTCTTTGTATGGGATTTTTAGCATGTTGGTTTTTACCACTTTATGATTCTCTTAGGATCATAGAACAAAAAATGTTACTGGTATTTTCGTAAAAATAATGTCTCCTTCTCGTATATGCCTCCTATCTCCTTGGAGTGCAATTTGTATACAACCATTTTTCTTGTATATGTATATAGAATAGGGCTTCTAGGGTCACGCTATTTGACTCCCAGGAGTAGAATAGTTATTCTACACCCATCCCGTATCTTCTCAACCGTATATGTTTTTTGCGTCACGTAAATTTTGCCTTACTTCGGGAGTGTAGTAGACCGCAATAAAATATATACATCACACAAAAATTATTTACGTGACGTTACAAAAATATGACTAAAATACATATATTTATGCTGTTTTTTGTGACTTACGTTAATATGACTCATATTTTAAATTTTTATGTCGATTTTTTGTTTTGTTTTGTGTCAACATGAACGTAAATATTTATGTACATAACATAATTCTTTGATGTAACGACATAAAGAAATAGTGGGTGCAGAATATATATATATATATAGGAATCACGCCATTGCACCAAATCATCCTATACTATAGGAAGGTAGTTGTATATTGAATAGCATTTTCAGATCCATGTGCATGGAAGATCTTGCGTCAGTACTAGACTAACTTTGCCACATGTTTGCACATGAACAAGGATCATTGATCGTGTCCTTAAATAGGTGGTAAAAGAAAGAAGAGTCACACTCACGCTAGACGGATTCCTTGTGAGCTGATGACAGAAAACATGCTCCAGTCAGTCGATTCTACAAAGATGCATGCGAAGATACATATATTTCATATGTTGAGGGGAAATACAGGGATGTGGAGTAGCATATAGGTTTAGGAGGTTCCGGGAAATAGATAGTATGCTGTGTTCATCTGATTTGAAGCTGGGAAAAGAGGCCGCTCAGACATCTTTTGCCCAAAATGTGGAGCTAACCACTCCATTGCCGCTCAGACAGCTTTTCACATGTATTGTGTGTTCATTCTAGGGACCTGCTCCAGGTGGTCATGTTGACAATGAACCAAACACTTTTGTTCTATGTGTAAAGAGAACATGACGCGCATTGGACACAACCAGATATGGCCAGCCACGGCAGGGGGACCAGCAGTAACAGCATGGTCCATATGTGGACACTTGCAGCACTTGAGATTAAAATAAACTTCCTTAGATGCTGTCAAATATAGGGGCAGTATCTAAGAAAGTGTTGTTAATCTCAAGTGTCAATGTTTTGTTCAGAATGCTTTGAAAGTACTCTATAATTGTGTGTGTCATGGGGCTGTATTTTACAAGCTTACGCTAAGAGTTATGATTTTCAGATCCTTGAGACTGCATTCAAGAAAGAAACTGTTGGTCTAGTTACAAGGGAGCAGTATGTTGAGAAGGTAATAGACAAACTATATCAGCCGCTTGACAAAGTAACTTTGATCATCTAATTTACCACTCACGTGCCTGAGCAGAGGGTTAACATACGAACCAAGATTGAGGAGGAAGAGAAAGAGAAGCTTCTAAAACTGCAACAAGAGTGAGTTTAAAATCCTAACCTGGTAGAATCAGAAATTTCTTTGATTTATTTCCTTGTAGCAATTTAAGTATTGTTATTATTGTTGGTTTCAGGGAAGAGGAACTGCAAATGCAGAAAAGGAAAAAGAGGAGAGTGAGGGGGGATCCACGCTTGTCTTTCTATGACGAAATTGAGAACGGAAACAGTGACGATGATGAGTTTGAGAACCGTATGATCCCTTAACCTTTCATGTTCACTCATGCTTTGTTGGCTTAACTAGTGTATAAGTACTGACTACTGAAGCATATATGTTTTAAGTTTGTATTAGTAGGTCATCCGTTACTTATCATATTGACTATTGAGTTCCCTTTTTTGCTGTTTATCTTGTTTTTGTTACCAAGATTGCTGCTTGCATTTTTCGGGATCAGATTTTGTTTTCTTATGTACTAGCAATCTAACATAGCTGAGACATTGCGATGAATTTCATCCAATCATAGTACATATGTTATTCCTCTGTATGAACTTATCCTCTTCCTTTCACAAATTGTGCTGCATCTGGATTTCAAATTAAACTGGCCGGTCCTTTGATTCCGAACTCTTAGTTATAGAAATACAGTGATGTTAGGCCAAGGATCCTTATGCTGCTTGTCCTACTTTGCAATTAATTCACACCAGACAATCATTTGGTTGAGTTTACTGTAGGTTGCACTGTTATCTTGTTGTTTACATGTCCTGGAATCTTGCATAGAAATATTTGTGTAGATACCTTTGCATGTGGAGTTGGAAATAACCGAACCTAATCAGATAAAGCAAATGATCGGTTCCTGGTCAGGGTTACGGATCATATTTTGCTTTATTGATTTACAATCTCACTGTTTGTGCTCATAGTGGTCTGATATATGTTTGTGTATTGGCACTGTTCCTGTATGTCTGAACCCTTTGAACTACTTGTGAACATTATGTCGTTATTCATTACAGAAGAAAGCCAAAAGAAACAACTTGGAAAGGATCCCACAGTTGAGACAAGTTTTCTACCTGACAGGTATGTCTTTTGATTTATGATTTTTTACTTGGATTTTGATTGTAGTTACCTAGCTTTGTTTAACCTGCAAGCTGTCTGCTAAGAATGATCCATCAGAGAGAGAGAGGCAGAGGAACTAGCAGAGCGAGAACGCTTGAAGATGCAGTGGTCGCGTGAGCAAGAACTGATCAAAAGTATGCCACATGCTAATTTCATACTTCATAAATTAATATAATGACATGTATCTTTTCTTTTGGATAATTCTTGCATAGGATTAGGAACTGATGAAGTAATATCCCTATTTCAGATGAACCTCTTTCAATCACTTACAGTTACTGGGATGGTACTGGGCACAGGAGAGCCATCCAGGTGCATTTATAACACTGGACAAAATTATTCCTATTTTGATATTTCTACAGAAGTGAACATTTCAACAAACCCTTGTACATCCCCAGGTCCGCAAAGGTGACTCTATTGGAGAATTCTTAAGGGCTGTTCAGCAGCAGCTTGCCCCGGAATTCCGTGAAGTACGGACGACATCTGTTGAGAATCTACTCTATGTGAAGGAAGATCTCATTATCCCGCATGTATGTCAAGTTTAAGTTTTTATACCGGTTTTGCATCCCTTTTAGTATATTTGATATGTTCTGATTTCATTGTTATTTTGACTTGACAGCAACACAGCTTCTATGAGTTAATTATCAACAAAGCAAGGGGAAAGAGTGGACCAGTAATGATTATTCCTTCGCTTATCATCTATTTTTTTTTCATTCCTATTGATTATACAGCTTGCCCCAGATTTATAACTTTCATAATTTATTATAGAAGATAATAGATATGCATCTTATATATATATGTAAACTGCTCACATTTTACTATCACCTATCATCAAAGAGTAGTACCATCTTATCCGCTCTCTTGACCTAGTTAAGTTACTAAAGAATGCTGATGTGAGACTATAATATAGAAATTAGTCATATAAGTCTAGTCCCTATAGAACCAGATGCAAAGTTTTTAGTTGCTAGATGAAACCTTCATGGTGAATAGTTGAGTTACTGACTGACGTTGCTTTCTGTTTCTAGCTTTTCCATTTCGATGTTCACGAGGATGTACGTACCATTGCCGATGCAACAAAAGAGAAGGATGAGGTGACTTAACAATCTCTTCTATTTGTGATGTGGACATGCTGCACTCTAGAACCCAAATGTCTAATTGCATCATTGATGATTGCAGTCTCATGCGGGGAAGGTTGTTGAGAGGCATTGGTATGAGAAAAACAAGCATATATTCCCGGCCTCAAGATGGGAGGTTTGGCACTGAACCGTTTTATCTTTTCATGCACTTCAGACATACATTTTCAAAAATATATGCTTCATTTGTTGGAAATTTCGTTCACACAGTAACCACTCTTATTTTCTTGCAGATATATGACCCGACTAAGAAGTGGGAGCGATACACAATCCATGGAGATTCTTAAGTTCTAAAGCATGATACAAGATGTTTTGAGAACTGAAGCATGAAGTTCTACTTCAGATTTATGTAACAACTAGCGTGGTAGTTTTGTGAATGCGATATCCAAAGATCATCAGTTGTCTTCCTGAACTGTAAACTATGTACCTGTATGCTCTTGAAAATAGTTGGTACATTGGATATATTAGTCGTGCACCTTTTTTTCTTCTCGCGAATATGTTTTGATTATCCTTATGATTTTGATGCCTGCGATGAGCCAATAACACGGATATGTGAAATATTTCATTATGTTGTTGCATTTTCATTGTGAGGAATATGTCTGGGTCGCTGCTGGATGGAGTAGTTTGTCCACAAAGTTGCAGTTCTGGGTTTGATTTTCTTCACTTAAATGTATTAGGAATTTCTGACGCTGATTTATTTCATGCTACGTCAAGATTTTGAGCATTCGTGTGCCAACAGTCTCGCGAACTGCTAGTCCTCTCTTTGGCACTAGCCATCTGCTGATTGGAACTTTTCTTTCTATTAGCAGAGTAGGTTTCATGGACTAATCTGCTGTCAGATCAGTAATGACACATCATGACACTACTGCAGCCTAAATTGTCCAGTACCTATTGACAAGGCCGGGTTAATGGTTACTGCAAGTTGTAGATCTCCAGTGCACCTAATGCCCTAACTATTGGAACAGGTGAATAGTCACAAACAAAAAGGTCCATCTTAGTCAAACCCATCAGCTCTAATTGAAATATATCCTGAACAGGATTAAGATGCCCTCTGCTCCATGCAACACACACCTTTCTCCTACTACCACTACACACTGGAGTTGCTCCACAGACTAAGCTTGCACCAAACCCTCTTCTGCCCCCATTAAAACCCTGCTCTCATCACCAAGCTCCTCACATCATCTCACCATGGCCTCTTCCCTCGCTGTGCTAGTGCTGGCACTCCTGCTGCGGTTTTCCGGTGGCGCCATTGCCGTCTCCTCCAGCTACATCTCAAGGACCACCGAGCAGCAGATCATCGCAACCGTGGCACCGGCTGCCTTCGCTGACGCCGACGCCGATGACCAGAGCGACGCGCAAGGTCTGCCTTTCCTCGCGTCGCCCTCGGGGTCCTTTGCCGCGTACCTCCGACGCACCACTGTGGAAGACGGCGGCGGCAGCAGCTCCGGTGGCGGCCGGGACGTGTGCTACGTCGAGGTCGTCCAGCAACAGGGCGGCGGCGGCGGGACCAGCAGCGTCTGGGAGTCGGACTGCACGCCGGTTGGTGGCGCCGACACGTGCGACCTGGCCTTCTCACCGGTGGGCCTCGAGCTCTTCGCCGGCGGCCACTCGCTCTGGGACACCGCCATCGACTCAGACCCTGAGATGCTCAGCCTCGACGGTGCCGGCGACATGAGGATCGTCAGCAGGGACGGCGTCACGGTGTGGAGGACGAGGGACGAACCGTGGACGGGGCAGAGGTGCGGCGCACCCTTGCCGGTGTCGTCCTCGGCATCGACGGGCGACATGCTCCCGCCACCGTCGGCCACCGGCGGCGCGAAGCTCCGGACGCCCCCAACGACGGCGTCGACTCTCGCAAGTCCGTGGGGCTCGGATTTCAGTTTCGGAGACCAAACGGCGCCGTCATTTGACACGGAGCCGGACCAGGTACTGCCGCCGCCACCGCCAGCTGACGATGAGGGTTCGACAGACTTTCCTGACCTGCCGCTGCCACCGCCGCCGCCTCCAGCTGACCCGTCGACCTACTGGCCGGACCTACCATTGCCTCCCCCGCCACCGCCGGCTGACACGTACCCGATCCCCGAGACGCCGGAGCAACCTCTGTACTCGTCACCTCCTCCAGCTCCTCCCACCACCTTCGTCCCCCCTCAGACGCCGGAACAGCCTCTCGACACGCCCCCACTCGTGCCATCTTCCGGCGCGAGTATCGCGGCGCCACCAATATCATCGGGCGGCGACATGCCATCCCCGCCACCGCCTGTCAGCACGCCGCACCCGCACCATCTGCCCCATGGGGCTTCTCCTCCGCTGGTGCCGGGCGGCGCCGTGGCGCCGATCAGCAGCGGCCATGGCGCGGGAGCGGGGCTCCCGTTCGGGCAGGGACAAGGGCAAGGGGTGTTCGGTCAGCAGCAGAACCAGCTGTTAAACGGCGGGGGGCACCCGCTGGAGGACAGCGCTGCCGGCGAGTGGTCGGGCAGGCCGCGCGGCGGAGCGGCCGTGAGCTTGGCTTTGGTTGGCCTTGTGGCTACGTTATTTGGAGTTTAGTTTTCCATAATTTCGTTTTGGAAGTTTGTATCTCATCGTGTAATTTTGATTTCCTCGGTTGGGTTCGTTGGGGTTTTGCATAACATGCCTCTGTTGCTAAACTAATTATCCCATCGTGTTATGCTTTGTGTCCTGCTGCCATTGTTCAGAAGAGGTAGATATTCCGCAGCTCAGAAATAGCAAATCCGTTTAGAAAAAATTTAGGACCGTCCTTACATTTAGCTCTTTCCACCGCCGCCGCCAAGTCGATCTGTTTGTTCCACCTTTGAGTCGATGCCAATCCACACCTATTTTCTGTCGACCTGATTCCTCTGTTTCGTTCCTCTCCAGTCCGAGATTCCATGGCAGACAGCGCTGCCGGCGAGTGGTCGGGGAGGCCGTGCCCACTCCTACTGTAGCGGTGCGAGGCGAACAGGGTGTGACCACCTCGATCCCCGGCCATGGCGGGCTAGGGGACACTGCTCCGGAGAGCCACGCGGCCGCCCGCGAGCGCCACGACGGCCTATCCCTCCTTCTAACGAGCTCTGACTCCTCGTTTCTCCATTACTCTTCTCCTCTGCTCATTTGCTCCTCTGTTTTCAGATCCGGAGATCGGCGACTGACACTGGCGATCAAGGGGAATGGAAGCGCGGATGAATCGGGCAGTAGCCCGAATCAGAGGGAGGGGAGATACTCGGCGGATCGGGAGGAGGAGTTCGTGGAGGAAGTTGGGCGGAACCCTAGCTCCGTGCGGAGTAATTTGGGGAAGGAAGGGGATTCGTGCCTGGAGAAGACCATCCCGTATTTTCGGGATGAGGAATCGTCTGAGATCAGCGTCTGCATTGGGACTTTTGGGCCAATCGCCCTCAATCCAAGCTCTGCTAGAGAGATCATGGGAAGTGCACATCGTGAGATTCGGCCGTTTGATTCATTTGGGTGAGAAACTGCGTCCGCGTCCACGGAAGCAGTCGACACCCAGACACCCAAGCGATTTGTGGCGCAAACTCCGGCACAAGCAGATCTGACAACCTCAACTTCAGCTCTGATGGCGGAACCAATGATCCTCGGGAGCGACGCGGAGTTTCAGTTCACTCTGCGGGAGCTCAGGGCAGCAATGGCATTGAGCCAACTCAGCCAAGTTCCTCTGTGGTGGCTAGACCTGGTCCAATTCATGGCAGTGACAACGCTGCTGCTTCTAAACAACAACGGCAATCTCTGACCGTGAAAGTGACAAAGCAACCGCGGGAACCTTGGTTTGGACGCGGCATGGCGGACATTGGACCAACCACCTTGACTAGTACTTCTGGAAGAGGACCATGTGCGGGCACTGTGAGTGGTAGAGATGGAAATAGCCATGGAAGTGGGGATGTGGAGGTCTTTTACTCCCAGCTTTGGAATATTCCAGTACACCTCACCTACCACCCACAGAAAAGGCCGAGGAGGGAGCCACTTCACACCACAAAAACTAGGGTTCCTCTCCCTCTGGTCGCAGCGGCGGCGGAAGGATTCTCAGATTTGCGGTGTCTGGGGGTGGAAGACCTCGACAAGCTAGATCTGCTGGTGAGGGAGGAGAAAATAGCAATGGCTGACCAGGGGAGAGGTCGAGGGAGGGGCAAAGGGGGCGTGCAAGACAACTAGCAGCAGATGCAGCAACATCAACCAATGCAGCAGCAGCAGCCGATGCAGCCGTTTGGGTTCGAGCAAGGACCTCCACAGTTTGGATTCCAGCCGCATCAACAGTTTGGTTTCCATCCGGGTAACATGCCTCCACCTCCTTGGGCTTTCACTGGTGCATATCCTACGAATCAACAACAGTTTGGCATGCCTTCCAATCAGTGGATTGCGCCTCAGCAACAGAATCCTCAACAAGGGCAGCAACAACAGCTAGGGCAGCAGCAGGGGCAGCAACAACAGGGCCAACAACAGCAAGGGCAAGAGGGTCCCAGGAAGCAGGCTAAGACCAAGAAAATGCCAAATCTGGTGGTGCAGAGGGAGGTGCCTCCGCCCCCTACTGCCTCTGTGTAGATGAGCTACTCCAACTGCATCTGTATGTGCTGTGGAGAGCCAGGGAACCATCAGGTTGCCTGTGAAAAAACACCCATGTGTTTTATTTATAAGAGCACCTTGCATGCTGTTGGAGATAGCCCAGTAAAAAAGAGACCACATCAAGTTGCCAGGTAATTGGCAGTGCTGCTAGTGGGCTAGGGTTCTATCACATAGAGATACCTGAAGTGATTCAGAACCCTGTCTGTTCAACTGTTAACAGTGTCCTGGTGTTGATAGAGGAAGGGGAAATCTCCAAAGAAGAGCTTGCAGCTAAGTTGTCCAAGATCTACAAGACAAAATGGCCATGGCAGATCAGGGAATTGGGACATGATGGCTCCTACCTGGTCAAATTCCCTCCCCACATCCAAGTGGAGCAGGTGATAGGATATCCCAGGTTTGGCCTTGCCAAGGAAGGTGTTTGGGTCAAGGTGGAAGCTTGGGCAGATGATCCTGACCCAGTGGAAACCTTACAAGCAGTGTGGATCAATGTGACGGGTCTCCAATCAAAGTGGTGTGAGTGGAATGCTTTGGACCAAGCAGTATATGTCTGTGGAATCTTGCTAGATGTAGACTGGTTAAGCTGCTTCAAGAATAATGCACAAGATGTTAGGCTGAAAATCAACTGTAGGAATCCTTCTAAAATCCCCTCTGGAAGACTCTTTGAGTTCCATGGCAGTCTGTTTCATCTAGGGTTTACTCTGGAAACCGCAAATGCTGAGGCAGGGGAAGGTGGGAAGGAAGATGAGCTGGACAGGAACATTAGAGGCAAAGGTGAGGCTACTGACTCTATGAGCGAGAGTATGGACACAGACGGTAGGCAAAGCAACACCTCTAGGGGCACTGCAACCTCTCTGACCAATGCTGGTGGTGCTGGGAAGCCACAAATGCCAACTAGATCCCTGACCACTGGGCCTGGGGAGGCAACAGATGAGATGAATGCATCAGCAGTCCTGGAACTCTTGGGTAAGAAAGGTTTGCTAGACAACAATGGGGAGTTTGTGTGGGACCAATCTCCTATTTCCCAAACAAACTTGGAGGTCAACAATTTCTGGGCTGAGGAGCTAGTAGATAATATGACATTCCAACATAGGCTGGACCAATGTGCCTTGGATGAAGACAAGGCAGATGAAGAACTCCCCACAACTGATGAGTTTAGTTCAGCCCTGTGTGATGACATACCTCAACAGCTCAAGAAGCAGAAGTGGGGACCTGTTCAAGGACAAAGGGTTAGCTCCAGGATTGACAGATCCAAGAACATTCTGGAGAAGGCAATGGAGAGGAAGCAGGTGACCAACCTGGAGAGGCCCAAACAGGAAAAGGTATACCTTTAAACAATCCTTTCTCTGTATTAATGTAGAATACTAATTTAGATATTATTTCTGAAGCAATAGGTGTAGATATTAATGTAGATTCTCCTAAACTCTCTGTACCTATTTCTACACCTCCATGTGATTATAAGGAGTTGGAGGAATGTGCAGAGAAGTGGATTAAGGTTGTTAGAAAGTCTCGGGGCAAGCACCCCAGGAAGCAGTGTTTATGATTAGTGCTTTTTGGAATCCCAGAGGTATTACTGCCCCTGGTAGGAAAACTTTCATTGATCAGAATATATTCCTCTGAAAGTGGACTACATAGGGTTCCATGAGACTAAGAAAGACTCTTTTAGCAAGTCTTACCTTAAAAGTTTGTTAGGGAATAGAGATTTTGCTTGGAACTATCTACCCGCTATTGGTACTGCTGGTGGTATTTTAGTTGGCATTAATTGTGAGCTTTTTGAGATCATGCCCTGGGATTTTAGAAAGTTCTCAGTTAGTGCAAAAGTTAGGAATAAAATAACTATTCTGGTTAGCAGAATTACTACAGTATATGGACCTGCTTATGCTGATAAAAAGCAAGAGTTCATCTCTGAATTACATGAGATTTTTCTTAATTGTGAAATCCCTGCAATGATTGGTGGGGATTTTAATCTAGTAAGATATCATTTAGACACAAGTAATGGTAATATAGATATTAGATGGCTAGATAAATTTAATGCATGGGTGGATATGTGGGCTCTGATTGAGATCAACATGGTTGGTAGAGCATACTCTTGGGGTAATAATCAGGAGAATCCAATCATGTGCAAGTTAGATATAATTTTCTACACCACTGGTTTTGAAGCTTTATTTCCCTTAGCTAATGCTAGAACTTTAACCAGATCAGGTAGTGATCATACCCCTATCATTTGGGACTCAGGGGAGTCAGGCCCCCCAGAAAGTCTTCTTTTAAATTTGAGGAATGGTGGTTAGGAAGGAGTGACTTTAGAAACATAGTGGTAAAAGCTTGGGATACTTTAAATTCTAATGCCAATGTAGTAGATAGATGGCAAAAGAAGGTTATCCGCTTTAGAAGACTTGCCAGAGGTTGGAATGCCAATCTAGAGGCAGAGATTAGGAAGAATAGGAAAGATCTGATGGCGAAGCATGATTGTTTGGATCTTAAGTCTGAACAAACTACACTCTGTGAAGTGGAAAAAGCTAGACTGGATATGGTGCTTAGAGAACTCAATAGTTATTGGATTATTGAGGAAACAAAAGCAAAACAAAGGTCTAGAGATAAAGATATAGTTGAAGGAGATAGAAACACGGCTTACTTCCATGCTGTTGCTAACCAGAGAAGAAGGAACAAGCTGATTCATGAATTAGATGGTCCTGATGGTACTGTGTCTGATACCAAAGGAATACTTAAAGTAGCTACTGATTACTATAAGGATCTTTTTGGCAAAGAGGATAGAATAGACATTAGACTTAGAAAAGACTTCTTCTCTCTTGAGGAAAAAGTCACTGTAGAAGAGAATGATTCTCTCCAGAGGCCTTTCTCAGAAGAAGAAGTTAAGTTGGCACTTTTTGGATCTTATTCTGATGGAGCCCCAGGTCCTGATGGCCTGTCCTTCATGTCCTACCAGCAATCCTGGGATGTGGTTAAAGGTGACCTCATGGACATGTTCAATGCCTGGTTCCATGATAGGCTGGACATCTACAGATTAAACTTTGCCATGATTACGCTTATCCCTAAAGAGAATGATGCGAGAACCATGAAGAAGTTTAGACCAATTAGTCTGCTGAACTTCTCCTTTAAGATCTTTACTAAGGTGCTGACCAACTGACTAGCTGTGGTCATTGATACACTTATCTCTTATCAACAATCTGCTTTTATTCGTGGGAGGTTTATTTTGGAGAGTGTAGTTACAGCTCATGAAGTAACTCATGAAGTCCATAAGATGGGTAACAAAGGCCTTGTGCTCAAAATAGACTATGAAAAAGCATATGATAGAGTTAATCTAGATTTCCTCTATGAGATTCTGGAGCTAAGAGGTTTCTCCCCCATGTTCATTAGATTAATTAAACCGATTAACCAAGGGGGTTCGGTAGGAGTTAAAGTAAATGATGTTGAAGGGGATTTCTTCCTTACCGGCAAAGGGCTCAGGCAGGGAGACCCCATTGCCCCAATCCTCTTTAACATGGTAGTGGATGTGTTTTCTAGGATGCTCATTAGGGGCTGTGATAGAGGTCTGATTAAGGGGCTGTGCCCCAATTTCAACCTAGGAGGGGTGGTGTGCCCGCAATATGCAGATGATACACTTCTTTTCCTTGGGGATAACATTGATGCAACTAATAATCTAAAATGTATTTTAACTTGTTTTGAGCAGATCTCTGGGATGAGAATTAACTACCATAAGAGTGAGCTCATCCCTATTAATATGGATTCAGTAGAACTGCAACCTTTCTTAGATGTGTTCCAGTGTGTAGCCGGGGGGTTTCCAGTTAAATATCTAGGGATTCCCCTCCACCATGATAGGCTTAGGAAGGAGGACCTGCTGCCTCTGATAGAAAGTATCATTAAAAGAATTGCCAGCTGGAGAGGCAAGCTGTTATCAACGGCTGCTAGAATTGTGCTGATTCAAGCCTATCTTGCTAGTATTCCTTTATACCTCCAGTCTTTTTTCAAATTCCCAAAATGGGCGCTGCAGTTGATTAACACTCAACTTTCCAATTTTATGTGGAATGATGAGGAAGGAAATCATAAAATTCACTTAGCTAACTGGCCCTCCATCTGCATGAAAAAGGAGTTGGGGGGGGGGGGGGGGATACCAAACTTACAGCACCTGAATTTGTGCCTTCTAGGATCCTGGATCAAGAGGTACATTCAGGGGGAGGGATCCTTGTGGAAAAAAGTGATAGATGCTAAATATAACACTAGGGATCCTAACATTTTGTGTTGTCATGATGTGCAACCTTCTTTGTTTTGGAAAGGTGTTGTGTGGGCCTCTAGGGCAGTGAAGTTAGGATATAAATGGCACTTGGGTCATGGTAGATCTGTTAGATTTTGGGAGGATGTGTGGTTTGGTAATTCACCACTAGCCTCTCAATTCTGGGAGCTATATTTCGTTACCAATCAACAAACTCAGACAATGGCTGAGCTTTGGGATGGGGAACAACTTAGATGTACCTTTAGGAGAACCTTCTCGGATGAAATGATGTCCCAATGGCAGGATCTGCTATCCATTGCCAGAAGTATGTCTCTGTCCAAGGAGGAAGACCAGCTTATCTGGCAATATGAATCAAAAGGAGTTTATTCCTCTAAATCTATGTATGCTCTAGTTTACTTTAGAGGGGTAAAACATATCTATCTTCTACTGTTTGGCAGATTAAGATCCCGCCTAGAGTGCAGGTTTTTCTATGGTTGTTTTCCCAGAATTAAATCATGACCAGAGATAATCTGAGGGCTAGAGGGATCGTGAAACCAATGCAATGTGAGCTGTGCAAAGAGCTTGAGTCTGGTAAGCACCTGTTTTTTGAATGTCTTATATCTACTCAGCTTTGGGAGCTTGTTTTTGAAGTATTTGATATTCGTGTCATTAACTTTGAACCTGTTGCTTCTAAATGGATGTGCAATAAGAGATATTTGCACTTCAATGTTGTTACTTCGGCAAGCCCGTGGGGCATCTGGAATAATAGAAATATTATTATCTTTAATCGCTGTTCTTGGATGAACATGAAACAGGTGTGGCGCCTGATCGTGAGTTATCTGAAGTACTGGCAAAAACCTTTCAAGGACCAGGAGCAAGGGAAGACAATGCAGTTTCTGGACTTGTTGCTCGCCAAGCTGAGAGCACCTCTCCATTTGCCAGGGAGCTGAGTTACATGATGTGGACTCCTTCTTGGACGACTAACGGCCAGTAATGGCCGAAATTACGAGTTTTTTATGATTTTAGGAAACTCCTGTTGCGGGGTCTCGGACCGTTTAAATCCACCCGGAACCCAAAACCGTGTGCTATTGCCCACGAAAACGGTCAGAAATGGCCTGAATCACGAGTTTTTTACGATTTTATGAAACTCGTGTTACGGTGTCCCGAAACGTTTGAATCCACCCTAGACCTCAAAACCGTGTGCTATTGCTCACGAAAACGGCCAGAAATGGCCTGAATCACGAGTTTTTCATGATTTCGTGAATCTCATGTTACGGGATCGGGACCTTTTAAATCCACTACGGACCCCAAAACCGTGTGCTATAGCCCACGAAAACGGCCAGAAATGGCCGAAATCTTGAGTTTTTTTACGATTTTATGAAAGTCGTTTTACGGGGTCCTAGAACGTTTAAATCCACCCCGGACCCCAAAACCGTGTGCTATAGCCCATGAAAACGGTCAGAAATGTCCTGAATCACGAGTTTTTTACGGTTTGCTGAAACCCATGTTACAGGGTCCCGGAACGTTTAAATCCACCCTAGACCCCAAAACCGTGTGCTATAGCCCACGAAAACGGCCAGAATTGG
Organism: Poa annua; assembly: GCA_026929855.1. NCBI lineage: Eukaryota > Viridiplantae > Streptophyta > Magnoliopsida > Poales > Poaceae > Poa > Poa annua. Next base: position 85,573,585 of record CM049432.1, read on the forward strand.
CCGAAATCGCGAGTTTTTTTTTACAATTTTACGAAAGTCGTGTTACGGAGTCCCGGAACGTTTAAATCCACCCTAGACCCAAAAACCATGTGCTATAGCCCACGAAAACGGCCAGAAATGACCGGAATCACGAGTTTTTTACGATTTTATGAAACTCGTGTTACGGGGTCCCGGACTGGTTTAACCCACCCCGGACCCTAAAACCGTGTGCTATAGCCCACAAAAACGGCCAGAATGGCCTGAATCACGAGTTTTTTACGATTTCATGAAACTCGTGTTACGAGGTCCCGGAACGATTAAATCCACCCTAGACCCTAAAACCATGTGCTATAGCCCACGAAGACGGCTAGAATTGGACGGAATCACGAGTTTTTTACGATTTTATGAAACTCGTGTTACGGGGTCCCGAAACGTTTAAATCCATGCTAGACCCCAAAACCATGTGCTATAGCCCACGAAAACGGACAGAAATGGCCGAAATCATGAGTTTTTTACGATTTTATGCAACTCGTGTTACGGGGTCCCGGACTTTTTAAATCCACCCTAGACCCCAAAACCATGTGCTATAGCCCACGAAAACGGCCAGAAATGGCCCGAATCACGAGTTTTTTACGATTTCGTGAAACTCGTGTTACGGGGTGCCGGACCGTTTAAATCCACCCTGGACCCAAAAACCGTGAGCTATAGCCCACGAAAACGGCAAGAAATGGCCGAAATCACGAGTTTTTTTACGATTTCATGAAACTCGTGTTACGGGGTCCCGAAACGTTTAAATCCACGCTAGACCCCAAAACCATGTCCTATAGCCCACGAAAACGGCCAGAAATGGCCGGAATAACGAGTTTTTTTACGATTTTAGGAAACTCTTGTTGCGGGGTCCCGGACCGTTTAAATCCACCCCGGAACCCAAAACCGTGTGCTATAGCCCACGAAAACGGCCAGAAATGGCCTGAATCACGAGTTTTTTACGATTTTATGAAACTTGTGTTACGGTGTCCCGAAACGTTTGAATCCACCCTAAACATCAAAACCGTGTGCTATTGCTCACGAAAACGGCCAGAAATGGCCTGAATCACGAGTTTTTTATGATTTCGTGAATCTCGTGTTACGGGATCGGGACCGTTTAAATCCACTACGGACCCCAAAACCGTGTGCTATTGCCCACGAAAACGGCCAGAAATGGCCAAAATCTCGAGTTTTTTTACGATTTTATGAAAGTCGTTTTACGGGGTCCTGGAACGTTTAAATCCACCCCTGACCCCAAAACCGTGTGCTATAGCCCATGAAAACGGTCAGAAATGTCCTGAATCACGAGTTTTTTTACGGTTTGCTGAAACTCATGTTACAGGGTCCCGGAACGTTTAAATCCACCCTAGACCCCAAAACCGTGCGCTATAGCCCACGAAAACGGCCAGAATTGACCGAAATCGCGAGTTTTTTACAATTTTACGAAAGTCGTGTTACAGGGTCCCGGAACGTTTAAATTCACCGGACCACAAAACTGTGTGCTATAGCCCACGACATTGGCCAGATATGGCCAAAATCGCGAGTTTTTTACGATTTTATGAAACTCGTGTTACGGGGCACCAGACCGTTTAAACCCACCCCGGACTCTAAAACCGTGTGCTATAACCCACAAAAACGGCCAGAATGGCTTGAATCACGAGTTTTTTACGATTTCATGAAACTCGTGTTACGAGGTCCCAGAACGTTTACCTCCACCCTAGACCCCAAAACCATGTGCTATAGCCCACGAAAACGGCCAGAAATGGACGGAATCACGAGTTTTTTACGATTTTATGAAATTCGTGTTACGGGGTCCCGGGCAGTTTAAATCCACCCTGAACCCCAAAACTGTGTGCTATAGCCCACGAAAACGGCTAGAAATGGCCGAAATCACGGTTTTTTTTACGATTTTATGCAACTCGTGTTACGGGGTCCCGAACTTTTTAAATCCACCCTGGACCCCAAAACCGTGTGCTATAGCCCACGAAAACGGCCAGAAATGGCCTGCATCACGAGTTTTTTACGATTTTATGAAACTCGTGTTACAAAGTCCCGGAACGTTTAAATCCACCCTAGACCCCAAAACCATGTGCTACAGCCCACGAAAACGGCCTGAAATGGCCGGAATCACGAGTTTTTTACGATTTTATGAAACTCGTGTTACGGGGACCCGGACTGTTTAATCCACCCTGGACCCCAAAACCGTGTGCTATAGCCCACGAAAACGGCCAGAAATGGCCGAAACCACGAGTTTTGTACGATTTTAAACAACTCGTGTTACGGGGTCCCGAAACGTTTAAATCCACCCTAGACCCCAAAACCATGTGCTATAGCCCACGAAAACGACCTGAAATGGCCGGAATCACGAGTTTTTTACGATTTTATGCAACTCGTGTTACGGGGTCCCGAACTTTTTTAATCCACCCTGGACCCCAAAACCGTGTGCTATAGTCCACGAAAACTGCCAGAAATGGCCTGAATCACGAGTTTTTTTACGATTTTATGAAACTCGTGTTACAAAGTCCCGGAACGTTTAAATCCACCCTAGACCCAAAAACCATGTGCTATAGCCCACGAAAACGGCCAGAAATGACCGGAATCACGAGTTTTTTACGATTTTATGAAACTCGTGTTACGGGGTCCCGGACTGTTTTAATCCACCCTGGACCCAAAAACCGTGTGCTATAGCCCACGAAAACGGCCAGAAATAGCCTGAATCACGAGTTTTTTACGATTTCGTGAAACTCGTGTTACGGGGTCCCGGACCGTTTAAATCCACCCTGGACCCCAAAACCGTGAGCTATAGCCCACGAAAACGGCAAGAAATGGCCGAAATCACGAGTTTTTTTACGATTTCATGAAACTCGTGTTACGGGGTCCCGAAACGTTTAAATCCACGCTAGACCCCAAAACCATGTGCTATAGCCCACGAAAACGGACAGAAATGGCCGAAATCACGGGTTTTTACGATTTTATGCAACTCGTGTTACGGGATACCGAACTTTGTAAATCCACCCTGGACCCCAAAACCGTGTGCTATAGCCCACGAAAACGGCCAGAAATGGCCTGAATCACGAGTTTTTTACGATTTTATGTAACTCGTGTTACAAAGTACCAGAACGTTTAAATCCACCCTAGACCCCAAAGCCATGTGCTATAGCCCACGAAAACGGCCAGAAATGGCTGGAATCATGAGTTTTTTTACGATTTTATGAAACTCGTGTTACGGGGTCCCGGACTGTTTTAATCCACCATGGACCCCAAAACCGTGTGCTATTGCCCACGAAAACGGCCAGAAATGGCCGAAATCACGAGTTTTTTACGATTTTATGCAACTCGTGTTACGGGGTCCCGGACTTTTTAAATCCACCCTAGATCCCAAAACCATGTGCTATAGCCCACGAAAACGGCCAGAAATGGCCCGAATCACGAGTTTTTTACGATTTCGTGAAACTCGTGTTACGGGGTGCCGGACCGTTTAAATCCACCCTGGACGCAAAAACCGTGTGCTATAGCCCATGAAAACGGTCAGAAATGTCCTGAATCACGAGTTTTTTTACGGTTTGCTGAAACTCATGTTACAGGGTCCCGGAACGTTTAAATCCACCCTAGACCCCAAAACCGTGCGCTATAGCCCACGAAAACGGCCAGAATTGGCCGAAATCGCGAGTTTTTTACGATTTTACGAAAGTCGTGTTACGGGGTCCCGGAACGTTTAAATTCACCCCGGACCGCAAAACTGTGTGCTATAGCCCACGACAACGGCCAGATATGGCCAAAATCGCGAGTTTTTTACGATTTTATGAAATTCTTGTTACGGGGTCCCGGGCAGTTTAAATCCACCCTGAACCCCAAAACTGTGTGCTATAGCCCACGAAAACGGCTAGAAATGGCCGAAATCACGTTTTTTTTTACGATTTTATGCAACTCGTGTTACGGGGTCCCGAACTTTTTAAATCCACCCTGGACCCCAAAACCGTGTGCTATAGCCCACGAAAACGGCCAGAAATGGCCTGCATCACGAGTTTTTTACGATTTTATGAAACTCGTGTTACAAAGTCCCGGAACGTTTAAATCCACCCTAGACCCCAAAACCATGTGCTATAGCCCACGAAAACGGCCTGAAATGGCCGGAATCACGAGTTTTTTACGATTTTATGAAACTCGTGTTACGGGGCCTCGGACTGTTTAATCCACCCTGGACTCCAAAACCGTGTGCTATAGCACACGAAAACGGCCAGAAATGGCCGAAATCACGAGTTTTGTACGATTTTATACAACTCGTGTTACGGGGTCCCGAAACGTTTAAATCCACCCTAGACCCCAAAACCATGTGCTATAGCCCACGAAAACGACCTGAAATGGCCGGAATCACGAGTTTTTTACGATTTTATGCAACTCGTGTTACGGGGTCCCGAACTTTTTAAATCCACCCGGGACCCCAAAACCATGTGCTATAGCCCACGAAAACTGCCAGAAATGGCCTGAATCACGAGTTTTTTTACGATTTTATGAAACTCGTGTTACAAAGTCCCGGAACGTTTAAATCCACCCTAGACCCAAAAACCATGTGCTATAGCCCACGAAAACGGCCAGAAATGACCGGAATCACGAGTTTTTTACGATTTTATGAAACTCGTGTTACGGGGTCCCGGACTGTTTTAATCCACCCTGGACCCAAAAACCGTGTGCTATAGCCCACGAAAACGGCCAGAAATGGCCTGAATCACGAGTTTTTTACGATTTCGTGAAACTCGTGTTACGGGGTCCCGGACCGTTTAAATCCACCCTGGACCCCAAAACCGTGAGCTATAGCCCACGAAAACGGCAAGAAATGGCCGAAATCACGAGTTTTTTTACGATTTCATGAAACTCGTGTTACGGGGTCCCGAAACGTTTAAATCCACGCTAGACCCCAAAACCATGTGCTATAGCCCACGAAAACGGACAGAAATGGCCGAAATCACGGGTTTTTACGATTTTATGCAACTCGTGTTACGGGATACCGAACTTTGTAAATCCACCCTGGACCCCAAAACCGTGTGCTATAGCCCACGAAAACGGCCAGAAATGGCCTGAATCACGAGTTTTTTACGATTTTATGTAACTCGTGTTACAAAGTACCAGAACGTTTAAATCCACCCTAGACCCCAAAGCCATGTGCTATAGCCCACGAAAACGGCCAGAAATGGCTGGAATCATGAGTTTTTTTACGATTTTATGAAACTCGTGTTACGGGGTCCTGGACTGTTTTAATCCACCATGGACCCCAAAACCGTGTGCTATTTCCCACGAAAACGGCCAGAAATGGCCGAAATCACGAGTTTTTTACGATTTTATGCAACTCGTGTTACGGGGTCCCGGACTTTTTAAATCCACCCTAGACCCCAAAACCATGTGCTATAGCCCACGAAAACGGCCAGAAATGGCCCGAATCACGAGTTTTTTACGATTTCGTGAAACTCGTGTTACGGGGTGCCGGACCGTTTAAATCCACCCTGGACGCAAAAACCGTGTGCTATAGCCCAAGAAAACGGTCAGAAATGTCCTGAATCACGAGTTTTTTTACGGTTTGCTGAAACTCATGTTACAGGGTCCCGGAACGTTTAAATCCACCCTAGACCCCAAAACCGTGCGCTATAGCCCACGAAAACGGCCAGAATTGGCCGAAATCGCGAGTTTTTTACGATTTTACGAAAGTCGTGTTACGGGGTCCCGGAACGTTTAAATTCACTCCGGACCGCAAAACTGTGTGCTATATCCCACGACAATGGCCAGATATGGCCAAAATCGCGAGTTTTTTACGATTTTATGAAATTCGTGTTACGGGGTCCCGGGCAGTTTAAATCCACCCTGAACCCCAAAACTGTGTGCTATAGCCCACGAAAACGGCTAGAAATGGCCGAAATAACGGTTTTTTTTTACGATTTTATGTAACTCGTGTTACGAGGTCCCGAACTTTTTAAATCCACCCTGGACCCCAAAACCGTGTGCTATAGCCCACGAAAACGGCCAGAAATGGCCTGCATCACGAGTTTTTTACGATTTTATGAAACTCGTGTTACAAAGTCCCGGAACGTTTAAATCCACCCTAGACCCCAAAACCATGTGCTATAGCCCACGAAAACGGCCTGAAATGGCCGGAATCACGAGTTTTTACGATTTTATGAAACTCGTGTTACGGGGCCTCGGACTGTTTAATCCACCCTGGACCCCAAAACCGTGTGCTATAGCACACGAAAACGGCCAGAAATGGCCGAAATCACGAGTTTTGTACGATTTTATACAACTCGTGTTACGGGGTCCCGAAACGTTTAAATCCACCCTAGACCCCAAAACCATGTGCTATAGCCCACGAAAACGACCTGAAATGGCCGGAATCACGAGTTTTTTACGATTTTATGCAACTCGTGTTACGGGGTCCCGAACTTTTTAAATCCACCCTGGACCCCAAAACCGTGTGCTATAGCCCACGAAAACTGCCAGAAATGGCCTGAATCACGAGTTTTTTTACGATTTTATGAAACTCGTGTTACAAAGTCCCGGAACGTTTAAATCCACCCTAGACCCAAAAACCATGTGCTATAGCCCACGAAAACGGCCAGAAATGACCGGAATCACGAGTTTTTTACGATTTTATGAAACTCGTGTTACGGGGTCCCGGACTGTTTTAATCCACCCTGGACCCAAAAACCGTGTGCTATAGCCCACGAAAACGGCCAGAAATGGCCTGAATCACGAGTTTTCTACGATTTCGTGAAACTCGTGTTACGGGGTCCCGGACCGTTTAAATCCACCCTGGACCCCAAAACCGTGAGCTATAGCCCACGAAAACGGCAAGAAATGGCCGAAATCACGAGTTTTTTTACGATTTCATGAAACTCGTGTTACGGGGTCCCGAAACGTTTAAATCCACGCTAGACCCCAAAACCATGTGCTATAGCCCACGAAAACGGACAGAAATGGCCGAAATCACGGGTTTTTACGATTTTATGCAACTCGTGTTACGGGATACCGAACTTTGTAAATCCACCCTGGACCCCAAAACCGTGTGCTATAGCCCACGAAAACGGCCAGAAATGGCCTGAATCACGAGTTTTTTACGATTTTATGTAACTCGTGTTACAAAGTACCAGAACGTTTAAATCCACCCTAGACCCCAAAGCCATGTGCTATAGCCCACGAAAACGGCCAGAAATGGCTGGAATCATGAGTTTTTTTACGATTTTATGAAACTCGTGTTACGGGGTCCTGGACTGTTTTAATCCACCATGGACCCCAAAACCGTGTGCTATTGCCCACGAAAACGGCCAGAAATGGCCGAAATCACGAGTTTTTTACGATTTTATGCAACTCGTGTTACGGGGTCCCGGACTTTTTAAATCCACCCTAGACCCCAAAACCATGTGCTATAGCCCACGAAAACGGCCAGAAATGGCCCGAATCACGAGTTTTTTACGATTTCGTGAAACTCGTGTTACGGGGTGCCGGACCGTTTAAATCCACCCTGGACGCAAAAACCGTGTGCTATAGCCCATGAAAACGGTCAGAAATGTCCTGAATCACGAGTGTTTTTACGGTTTGCTGAAACTCATGTTACAGGGTCCCGGAACGTTTAAATCCACCCTAGACCCCAAAACCGTGCGCTATAGCCCACGAAAACGGCCAGAATTGGCCGAAATCGCGAGTTTTTTACGATTTTACGAAAGTCGTGTTACGGGGTCCCGGAACGTTTAAATTCACCCCGGACCGCAAAACTGTGTGCTATATCCCACGACAATGGCCAGATATGGCCAAAATCGCGAGTTTTTTACGATTTTATGAAATTCGTGTTACGGGGTCCCGGGCAGTTTAAATCCACCCTGAACCCCAAAACTGTGTGCTATAGCCCACGAAAACGGCTAGAAATGGCCGAAATAACGGTTTTTTTTACGATTTTATGTAACTCGTGTTACGGGGTCCCGAACTTTTTAAATCCACCCTGGACCCCAAAACCGTGTGCTATAGCCCACGAAAACGGCCAGAAATGGCCTGCATCACGAGTTTTTTACGATTTTATGAAACTCGTGTTACAAAGTCCCGGAACGTTTAAATCCACCCTAGACCCCAAAACCATGTGCTATAGCCCACGAAAACGGCCTGAAATGGCCGGAATCACGAGTTTTTACGATTTTATGAAACTCGTGTTACGGGGCCTCGGACTGTTTAATCCACCCTGGACCCCAAAACCGTGTGCTATAGCACACGAAAACGGCCAGAAATGGCCGAAATCACGAGTTTTGTACGATTTTATACAACTCGTGTTACGGGGTCCCGAAACGTTTAAATCCACCCTAGACCCCAAAACCATGTGCTATAGCCCACGAAAACGACCTGAAATGGCCGGAATCACGAGTTTTTTACGATTTTATGCAACTCGTGTTACGGGGTCCCGAACTTTTTAAATCCACCCTGGACCCCAAAACCGTGTGCTATAGCCCACGAAAACTGCCAGAAATGGCCTGAATCACGAGTTTTTTTACGATTTTATGAAACTCGTGTTACAAAGTCCCGGAACGTTTAAATCCACCCTAGACCCAAAAACCATGTGCTATAGCCCACGAAAACGGCCAGAAATGACCGGAATCACGAGTTTTTTACGATTTTATGAAACTCGTGTTACGGGGTCCCGGACTGTTTTAATCCACCCTGGACCCAAAAACCGTGTGCTATAGCCCACGAAAACGGCCAGAAATGGCCTGAATCACGAGTTTTCTACGATTTCGTGAAACTCGTGTTACGGGGTCCCGGACCGTTTAAATCCACCCTGGACCCCAAAACCGTGAGCTATAGCCCACGAAAACGGCAAGAAATGGCCGAAATCACGAGTTTTTTTACGATTTCATGAAACTCGTGTTACGGGGTCCCGAAACGTTTAAATCCACGCTAGACCCCAAAACCATGTGCTATAGCCCACGAAAACGGACAGAAATGGCCGAAATCACGGGTTTTTACGATTTTATGCAACTCGTGTTACGGGATACCGAACTTTGTAAATCCACCCTGGACCCCAAAACCGTGTGCTATAGCCCACGAAAACGGCCAGAAATGGCCTGAATCACGAGTTTTTTATGATTTTATGTAACTCGTGTTACAAAGTACCAGAACGTTTAAATCCACCCTAGACCCCAAAGCCATGTGCTATAGCCCACGAAAACGGCCAGAAATGGCTGGAATCATGAGTTTTTTTACGATTTTATGAAACTCGTGTTACGGGGTCCTGGACTGTTTTAATCCACCATGGACCCCAAAACCGTGTGCTATTGCCCACGAAAACGGCCAGAAATGGCCGAAATCACGAGTTTTTTACGATTTTATGCAACTCGTGTTACGGGGTCCCGGACTTTTTAAATCCACCCTAGACCCCAAAACCATGTGCTATAGCCCACGAAAACGGCCAGAAATGGCCCGAATCACGAGTTTTTTACGATTTCGTGAAACTCGTGTTACGGGGTGCCGGACCGTTTAAATCCACCCTGGACGCAAAAACCGTGTGCTATAGCCCATGAAAACGGTCAGAAATGTCCTGAATCACGAGTGTTTTTACGGTTTGCTGAAACTCATGTTACAGGGTCCCGGAACGTTTAAATCCACCCTAGACCCCAAAACCGTGCGCTATAGCCCACGAAAACGGCCAGAATTGGCCGAAATCGCGAGTTTTTTACGATTTTACGAAAGTCGTGTTACGGGGTCCCGTAACGTTTAAATTCACCCCGGACCGCAAAACTGTGTGCTATAGCCCACGACAACGACCAGATATGGCCAAAATTGCGAGTTTTTTACGATTTATGAAACTCGTGTTACGGGGCACCAAACCGTTTAAACCCACCCCGGACTCTAAAACCGTGTGCTATAGCCCACAAAAACGGCCAGAATGGCTTGAATCACGAGTTTTTTACGATTTCATGAACTCGTGTTACGAGGTCCCAGAACGTTTACCTCCACCCTAGACCCCAAAACCATGTGCTATAGCCCACGAAAACGGCCAGAAATGGACGGAATCACGAGTTTTTTACGATTTTATGAAACTCGTGTTACAAAGTCCCGGAACGTTTAAATCCACCCTAGACCCAAAAACCATGTGCTACAGCCCACGAAAACGGCCTGAAATGGCCGGAATCACGAGTTTTTTACGATTTTATGAAACTCGTGTTACGGGGCCCCGGACTGTTTAATCCACCCTGGACCCCAAAACCGTGTGCTATAGCCCACGAAAACGGCCAGAAATGGCCGAAACCACGAGTTTTGTACGATTTTAAACAACTCGTGTTACGGGGTCCCGAAACGTTTAAATCCACCCTAGACCCCAAAACCATGTGCTATAGCCCACGAAAACGACCTGAAATGGCCGGAATCACGAGTTTTTTACGATTTTATGCAACTCGTGTTACGGGGTCCCGAACTTTTTAATCCACCCTGGACCCCAAAACCGTGTGCTATAGTCCACGAAAACTGCCAGAAATGGCCTGAATCACGAGTTTTTTTACGATTTTATGAAACTCGTGTTACAAAGTCCCGGAACGTTTAAATCCACCCTAGACCCAAAAACCATGTGCTATAGCCCACGAAAACGGCCAGAAATGACCGGAATCACGAGTTTTTTACGATTTTATGAAACTCGTGTTACGGGGTCCCGGACTGTTTTAATCCACCCTGGACCCAAAAACCGTGTGCTATAGCCCACGAAAACGGCCAGAAATAGCCTGAATCACGAGTTTTTTACGATTTCGTGAAACTCGTGTTACGGGGTCCCGGACCGTTTAAATCCACCCTGGACCCCAAAACCGTGAGCTATAGCCCACGAAAACGGCAAGAAATGGCCGAAATCACGAGTTTTTTTACGATTTCATGAAACTCGTGTTACGGGGTCCCGAAACGTTTAAATCCACGCTAGACCCCAAAACCATGTGCTATAGCCCACGAAAACGGACAGAAATGGCCGAAATCACGGGTTTTTACGATTTTATGCAACTCGTGTTACGGATACCGAACTTTGTAAATCCACCCTGGACCCCAAAACCGTGTGCTATAGCCCACGAAAACGGCCAGAAATGGCCTGAATCACGAGTTTTTTACGATTTTATGTAACTCGTGTTACAAAGTACCAGAACGTTTAAATCCACCCTAGACCCCAAAGCCATGTGCTATAGCCCACGAAAACGGCCAGAAATGGCTGGAATCATGAGTTTTTTTACGATTTTATGAAACTCGTGTTACGGGGTCCCGGACTGTTTTAATCCACCATGGACCCCAAAACCGTGTGCTATTGCCCACGAAAACGGCCAGAAATGGCCGAAATCACGAGTTTTTTACGATTTTATGCAACTCGTGTTACGGGGTCCCGGACTTTTTAAATCCACCCTAGATCCCAAAACCATGTGCTATAGCCCACGAAAACGGCCAGAAATGGCCCGAATCACGAGTTTTTTACGATTTCGTGAAACTCGTGTTACGGGGTGCCGGACCGTTTAAATCCACCCTGGACGCAAAAACCGTGTGCTATAGCCCATGAAAACGGTCAGAAATGTCCTGAATCACAAGTTTTTTTACGGTTTGCTGAAACTCATGTTACAGGGTCCCGGAACGTTTAAATCCACCCTAGACCCCAAAACCGTGCGCTATAGCCCACGAAAACGGCCAGAATTGGCCGAAATCGCGAGTTTTTTACGATTTTACGAAAGTCGTGTTACGGGGTCCCGGAACGTTTAAATTCACCCCGGACCGCAAAACTGTGTGCTATAGCCCACGACAACGGCTAGATATGGCCAAAATCGCGAGTTTTTTACGATTTTATGAAATTCGTGTTACGGGGTCCCGGGCAGTTTAAATCCACCCTGAACCCCAAAACTGTGTGCTATAGCCCACGAAAACGGCTAGAAATGGCCGAAATAACGATTTTTTTTACGATTTTATGTAACACGTGTTACGGGGTCCCGAACTTTTTAAATCCACCCTGGACCCCAAAACCGTGTGCTATAGCCCACGAAAACGGCCAGAAATGGCCTGCATCACGAGTTTTTTACGATTTTATGAAACTCGTGTTACAAAGTCCCGGAACGTTTAAATCCACCCTAGACCCCAAAACCATGTGCTATAGCCCACGAAAACGGCCTGAAATGGCCGGAATCACGAGTTTTTTACGATTTTATGAAACTCGTGTTACGGGGCCTCGGACTGTTTAATCCACCCTGGACCCCAAAACCGTGTGCTATAGCACACGAAAACGGCCAGAAATGGCCGAAATCACGAGTTTTGTACGATTTTATACAACTCGTGTTACGGGGTCCCGAAACGTTTAAATCCACCCTAGACCCCAAAACCATGTGCTATAGCCCACGAAAACGACCTGAAATGGCCGGAATCACGAGTTTTTTACGATTTTATGCAACTCGTGTTACGGGGTCCCGAACTTTTTAAATCCACCCTGGACCCCAAAACCGTGTGCTATAGCCCACGAAAACTGCCAGAAATGGCCTGAATCACGAGTTTTTTTACGATTTTATGAAACTCGTGTTACAAAGTCCCGGAACGTTTAAATCCACCCTAGACCCAAAAACCATGTGCTATAGCCCACGAAAACGGCCAGAAATGACCGGAATCACGAGTTTTTTACGATTTTATGAAACTCGTGTTACGGGGTCCCGGACTGTTTTAATCCACCCTGGACCCAAAAACCGTGTGCTATAGCCCACGAAAACGGCCAGAAATGGCCTGAATCACGAGTTTTCTACGATTTCGTGAAACTCGTGTTACGGGGTCCCGGACCGTTTAAATCCACCCTGGACCCCAAAACCGTGAGCTATAGCCCACGAAAACGGCAAGAAATGGCCGAAATCACGAGTTTTTTTACGATTTCATGAAACTCGTGTTACGGGGTCCCGAAACGTTTTAAATCCACGCTAGACCCCAAAACCATGTGCTATAGCCCACGAAAACGGACAGAAATGGCCGAAATCACGGGTTTTTACGATTTTATGCAACTCGTGTTACGGGATACCGAACTTTGTAAATCCACCCTGGACCCCAAAACCGTGTGCTATAGCCCACGAAAACGGCCAGAAATGGCCTGAATCACGAGTTTTTTACGATTTTATGTAACTCGTGTTACAAAGTACCAGAACGTTTAAATCCACCCTAGACCCCAAAGCCATGTGCTATAGCCCACGAAAACGGCCAGAAATGGCTGGAATCATGAGTTTTTTTACGATTTTATGAAACTCGTGTTACGGGGTCCTGGACTGTTTTAATCCACCATGGACCCCAAAACCGTGTGCTATTGCCCACGAAAACGGCCAGAAATGGCCGAAATCACGAGTTTTTTACGATTTTATGCAACTCGTGTTACGGGGTCCCGGACTTTTTAAATCCACCCTAGATCCCAAAACCATGTGCTATAGCCCACGAAAACGGCCAGAAATGGCCCGAATCACGAGTTTTTTACGATTTCGTGAAACTCGTGTTACGGGGTGCCGGACCGTTTAAATCCACCCTGGACGCAAAAACCGTGTGCTATAGCCCATGAAAACGGTCAGAAATGTCCTGAATCACAAGTTTTTTTTAC